>SJYT01078334.1:481807-571905 GCA_006410635.1 Cephalophus harveyi
TTTCATTGTATGCTATCTAGAATTACAAGTAGAATTATTTGTACAGTTTTGTCTTGTTTTAATAATTGGAGAAAATGGGATAAAATAACATGCAACAAAATGTTTATCCCACTTGTATATTTTTTTAAAGACTTTTATCCTGTTATCCTTACATAAAACCAATTATGATAATTGTATATTTGAGAAGATAAACTGTGTACTGAGCCTTAAAATCCAGTGTGACTTTAGAAGACATAATATGGATATGATTTGAATTTAGTTGGCTGATGTTCCTGAACCAAAAAGGGTTTATACTGAGTGAAGAAGGAACGGTAAAAAGTAGTATTTTGTATATTTTTATAATAAAATATAAATTAAGATATTTTACCATGAAGAGATCGCACCTGTCCTTGAGAACAGTATAATTATAATGTTCCACTTTCAGACTAATTCTAAATAAATGTCTGATAAAGGCACTTGAACTTTTTAAAACTACTAAGATCAGTTGAAAACCAATTCTTACTAAGCCATTATGTATAATCTTCTGTTTAAATTCATCTTTTCACTTGACATTTGAGTCAGTCCAGTTGAACATTTTGATCTGTCCTATATTCTTATGTTATGTTCATTTTTCGTATTTTACTGTAATGGGTTTTAGATATTTATTTTCAAAAAGAAATCTGCAGTGTTGTCCCTTTCTTAACATTTTGAGTAATTCACATGAAGAGACCTGCTTGTCTCCTTCACCCTCGCTGGTATGAGAGAGTTTGGGACTTTCATTACAAGCTAAGATCATGGTGGCCCTGAATTTAAGTGTATCTTTTCAGGTGATTTCAAGGCCTGTTTGCTGAGGGGCATGAACCGAACATCATGACGTAACTGTGACTCTAACATTAAACCTTTTTAATTGTAGTCAGGACTCCATGCTACTCCTCCATGAGATGTTGTCCCTCATCTTAAAATATCAAACAAAATGATGCTGATGAAACTTAAAAATGATTCTGCTCTCAATGTTAAGTTTCCTCAGAAAGCTATAAGGTTGGAGACTTCTGGTGGGTGAATACAAAATGTGCTTAATGCCTTGCGGGCACAGACTTGTCCCTCACAAGTTCTTAATTTTTATTATTTTACTGCAAGGGTTTATTGTAATAAGATAACTAATTCATTTTTAGGAAACCAGCAGTTTCAGGGGACTGTTAACTGACTGTAAACAGGAAACCTACAGGATCTTCCAGAATTCTTTTCCACCCCCCACTGGCAGTTGTCAGGAGGACCACTTTACCTTTATCAGGGCATAGAAAAGAGAGTGAAGAGTCACTTTTCAGTTGAAACCTGTGTAGTAGTTCTGTATAATGTAATGGTATTATTAAACACAAATTATTAGTTCTAATTTTTGTGAAAGAACTCTCAAGAATTAGAGTTTGATGACATTTTGTAGGCTTCAGGGTAAATTTTCTTTCTTAGTTACTGGTTCTAATGTCATGTTACCAGAGCTGTTGCTCTGTTTTGTTTGCAAGTGATTTGGTAGAAGTATTATGTATACGGTTGTTAAGAAGTAACTTCGTTCCTGTGATAGCAAACTTCCAAAGGAAAAATAGTCAATTGTCTGGATGATGCCAAGTATCTGTTTATTTCGCTAACTTGAAATGTCACTACTGCCACATTCTCCACTTTCCATTCAGCTGTTGATTCTAAAATAAAAATCCAAAGGATTTCTTTAGTAAAATAGAGGTTGATTTTGCCCTGCAAGGATGAAGAGGGTCCTTGCAGTGGTGTGATTGTGCTGAATCAAGGAGTGCAGAGGGGTTGTTGGAGGTCATGCTGAGCCTCAGACTGGCCATTCATCATGGGTGGGACTTTGAGGGGACTCACCTTTCACTGAAAGCTCCTCAGTCCTCATTTATGGAATGAGTATTTTATAACAACACTCTGATCTCACTTCATTCTGCGGTAGTTTAATAAGGCATAGATTGTGTATAGCATTAGGTAACTTTTATGTCTACGAATTAAAAATTCAGACACTTTAGGGCCTGATTCATTTTGGAAAAGAGAAATAACATCAGCTGCTCCTTAGCCTGCATTTACAAACACCCCTATTAAAGCCAGGTTTGCTTGCTTGCCATCTGGTGTATCTTCAGCAAGAAATCTTAGTTCAAGATGATGAAAATAAGACAGTTTGGAGTGACATTTTTTCAACACCCAGGCTGAACTTTGGTTGAGAATTTTAATACTTAGAACATTCCACTTGTTCCTTGATGGGAAAATCCAGTAAGAAGGCTAGATTCAGCCCAATTCTGAATCTAGGGGCTCAATTCTGTGAGGGGAAAGGACTGAACAAGTTAAAAGATCCACAAATGCATGAAAGGGCGAATTTGCATCTTCCTATCAGTATTCAACTTCCCTTTACTAATGAAAAATAAATATATCTATTTTTGAGACGACGGGTGTTTTGCTTTATTATGCTTTGGCTTGGCTTACAGAGCCTTTGATCCTGTAGCCAGTTTCCCTTCTTGGGGCTCCCCACTCCCTGACCCTGGTACACCAGAAGGAACTTGCCCCTTCTTGGAAATCTTCGCTCTGTATTTGCTCTTCTGACGCCCTTTGATCCAGAGCGACCGAGGGCTCAGACTGAAGTCCTTTTGCCTCGCGTCCAATTTTGCCTCTACCACCTCCGAGATGCCGAGGCCATCTCTGTCACCTGTTTTGCCCGTTTTCTTGTCGACAGTGCGGGCGGGACGTTCCCAGACAGGCTGGCGGTGGCAAAGCGGGAGGCCTTGCGCATCCAGCGCCTACAAAGCCCCTGGCTCACTTCCAGGCCTGCAGACCCTCGGCGGCTGAGACTGGCCCTGGCCGGTCTTTGAATCTTGCATGCCGCTGCCCTGCTCACCTCGGTCCTCCCAGAAGGAAGGGGGCGCCCATCCGGGAGAAGAGCCCCGACCACCCTCCGCGCGCAGGCTGGGGCGCCCCGGCCCTTCCCCAGAGGCTCAGCGCCACTCTGTAGGAGCTCTGGTCTCCGGTACTGGCGCGCGTAGGGACTGCGGGGCCCGGGGCTGTGCCCTCCTACCCGCGCCCGCGCCAGCGGCGGCCGTTGCCGGGGCGCCCGTTGCTAGGGGCGCCGTTGCCACGGACGCCCGCCCGGCGCTCAGCTCGCTGAGCGCTGAGCTGTGTTCAGTCCTGCCGCGCCATGGACGACCTGCGAGTGCTGTGGATGCGCGACCGCGTGTACAACGCCTTCGGCATCACAGACCCTCAGCTCTTCGAGGAGCTGCTAAACCGCAACGACGGCAAGGCCGAGGATCTCATCCTGCACTTCCTCAACCAGACCAGCGACGAGGAGGGCGCCTCGACTCTCTTCTTCTACCGAAAGGTGGTGCCGGAGGAGGTGGAGGTGGAGATCGGTGAGCCCCTCGGCCGCCTTCCGCTTCGGCCCTGTTCGTTCCCACCATTCCGGCTAGGAAGGCAGATCCCCGCCCACCCGCCACTTTTGGCCTCCCAGGCAGTCCGCAAATGCTTACTACTGCTGCCCACCCTGTCCGGGCACAATCCAGGCACTAGGTGAACCGGACAAGCCCACTTAGATAAGTAATCACAGCGAACACTTATCACTGCATCAGTACCAGGTACAGTTCCTAACACATAGGCGTGCGTGCTAAGTCGCTTCAGTCGTGCCCAGACTCTTTGCAACCCCATGAACTGTAGCCCGCCAGGCTCCTCTGTCCATGGGATTCTCCAGGCAAGAATACCGGAGTGGGTTGCCAGTGCCCTCCTCCAGGAGGTCTTCCCGACCCAGGGATTGCACCCGCGTCTCTTGTGTCTCCTGCATTGATGGGCAGGAGCGTTGTTTACCACGCGGGCCACCTGGGAAGCCCCCAAACGCGTAACTCAACGATTAACCGTATGAAGTAGATGTATTCAGTTCAGTCCCTCGGTCGTGTCTGACTCTTTGCGACCCCATGGACTACAGAACGCCAGGCCTCCCTGTCCATCACCAAATCCCTGGAGTTTACTCAAACTCATGTCCAGTGGGTGTATTATCCCATTTTACAGATGGGCAAACCATGGTACATAGAAGGTCAATGACCTCATCCCCACAGATCACATAATAAAGATTCAGAAAAATATGAGTCACTGTCCAATGGCATGCAGTAGACGGATGGAGAAGTGGCCCGGGGCTGAGAGGGACACGTCACGCTCACTCTGCCAGATGATGACACTGTCCACCTTGGTGGAGAAGAGGACCCCTTCCTATCTTTCTAGGCTCCCGCTCGGTACTTGTAACATCAAAACAAAGTGTTAAAACATTACAGCAGATGTAAACGTTTATGTTGAACAATTGAGCATTTCAAATAAAGATAGTAACGGTGACTGATGCCCTGAACTCTCCACGGAGGAGGCTGTTCCAGCCCAGGGACATGGAGAGGGCTTAGGGGTGGGGACAGGGGGAGACAAGACAGAGGGCAGGGGACACTTAGAGAGATGCTTGTTGGGGAAGGAGACTGAGAAACACGCAGGTTCTCTCCCAGCAGGAGTATTGGCATCAGTACAGTTGTCATGGCCTGGGTTTGTGTGATGTGTCTCATTAACCAAGGGCTTCCCTGGTGGCTCAGTGGGAAAGAATCTGTCTGCAAAGCAGGAGCCTCGAGATATGCAGGTTTGATCCCTGGGTTGGGAAGATCCTCTGGAGAAGGAAATGGCAGCCCACTCTGGTATTCTTGCCCGGAGAATCCCATGGACAGAGGAGCCTGGTGGGCTACCGTCCATGGAGTCACAAAGAGTCGGACACGACTGAAGCGACTTAGCAGCACACACATGTCTCATTAACATCAATGTCAGCCTTCTGTGCTAATGTCACATCTTCAGGAGACTTTCTGGATCCCCTACAGGGCCTTCCACTGGGTGGGAAGGCAGAGCCGCACAGAACTTTTTATTTACTTAAAAAGTAGTAGTCACATTCATATATTTTAAGTATACCCTCTTCACACAAAATAATACACATACTCACTGTAGAAAAATGCAAGCCCACAAATAAACAATAATAACGAATTGTAAATGACACCCAGAGAGATGACTCATAACATTTGGAATCTAACTTATTATCCGCCCCCTTCTTCCCTGGCAGACCTTTGGATCTGGATGTTTCATTATAATAGGACCTAGAATTTAGACTTTTTCATTATCACCAAGTGAAATTGTGGATGCAAAGATAAATGAACAGGATTGACTATTTCACATGTACCACAAAGTTCAGTAACGTTGATTTTGTGTAGTTTAAAAATATATATATAAGCATAAATTTTAAGTATTATATATATACATATCCTTAAAAATATGTATATATATCCCAAGATCCTAAGAAATGGATCATAGTTCGGTGGCTGTCTGTTGTGCTGTATATACTCACACATGGTTAGCCCATTGCCTCCTGGCAGGATGTCCCTCTTCTATGCAGAAGCAGATTTTACTCACTTCAGAGGGTCCCCCTGCAAAGGATGCTCGGAAATCCCCCAAGAGCTAAGTCTGTTTCTGGTCTGTCTTGACAACCCCTGCCTCCGCCCCAGCATTCTTCTCTCCTTTTCTGCATCTTCTCATTGTCATCACATGTTGAGAATGCATATATTCCCTGCTGAGGATGCTGTTCCTGGAAACTCAAAGTTACTGCTCCTGGAGATACCAGGATGGTATTGGATGTTGGGTCCTGGGCAGAGGTGGGGAGAGAGGACCTCTCCTCAGCTCCCGTCTCACACTGTCACTCCCCTTCTGCTCATTAAGCCTGCAGGCTCACACAGACCCTTGGACAGTTTTATTGGATTCTTTATGGCAGTGGTCCTCAACACCTGAGCCTGTTAGGGACCAGGCTGCAGAGCAGGATGTGAGCAGTGAGGTAGTGAAAGAATCTTCATCTGTATTTACAGCTGTTCCCATCACTCACATGACTGCCTGAGTTCTTCCCCCTGTCAGATCAGTGACTGTATAATAAATGTAACTTGCTTGAATCATCCCATAACCAGCCCCCTCACCACATCTGTGGAAAAAATTGTCTTCTATGAAACCAGTCCCTGGTGCTAAAAAGGTTAGTGGCCACTGCTTTATGGAGTCAAAACTCTCTGCTCTTAGTTAAAAATTGTTTGGATGGAGACAGATAGATGCTGGTCGTGAGGAAAGAGGGGTGTCTAGAGCAGCAGCATCTAGTTCAAGATGCTGTTCTAATAGCTAAACATGTGTTGTTTCTTGAAATAACAAAATGAAATCATACTGTCCAGATCACTTAATAACTTGCTTGCATTTTTACACAGTAATTTTTAGAAATTGCAAAGTTATGCAGTAATCTAAAAGTTGCACAGTATTAAGTAATGAATATTTCCAGCAAGTATTACTGGAAGATACTCTCTTAAAAATTCACATAACGTAGAACTTAGAAACATAGAAAGTAAAAGATAAGCCCTCACTCGCCCCTAGGCCCTGCTCCCATTCCTATGTCGTTGCTGTTTAGCTGCTTAGTCGTGTCCACTCTTTGCCACTCTATGGACTGTAGCCCGCCAGGCTCCTCTGTCCATGGCATTTCCTAGGTAAGAATACTGGAGTGGGTTGCCATTTTCTTCTCCAGGGGATCTCCCAACCCAGGGATCAGACCCACGTGTCCTGTTTGGCAGGTGGATTTTTTACCACTGAGCCACCTGGGAAGTGCATCCCATTCCTATGCTGCTGCAAAGTCGCCTCAGCTGTGTCCGACTCTGTGCGACCCCATAGACGGCAGCCCACCAGGCTCCCCTGTCCCTGGGATTCTCCAGGCAAGAACACTGGAGTGGGTTGCCATTTCCTTTTCCAATGCATGAAAGTGAAAAGTGAAAGTCAAGTCGCTCAGTCATGTCTGCCTCTTAGCAACCCCATGGACTGCAGCCTACCAGGCTCCTCTGTCCATGGGATTTTCCAGGCAAGAGTACTAGAGTGGATTGCAGTGCCTTCTCTGTCCCGTTCCTGTAGGTAACCGTTATTGGTAGTTTGCTATACATCCCACCAGATCTTTTCTGAAATCAATTTATCTATCTATATTCAATATCATTATCATCTTTATCTTTATATATAATGGTATGTATATAATGATAAGGCTTCCTTGGTAGCTCAGCTGGTAGAGAATCCACCTGCCATACAGGGGACCCCGGTTCAATTCCTGGGTTGGGAAGATCTGCTGGAGAAGGGATAGGCTACCCACTCCATTATTCTTGGGCTTCCCTAATGGCTCAGCTGATAAAGAATCAGCCTGCAATTCAGGAGACCTGGGTCCGATCCCTGGGTTGGGAAGATCCCCTGGAGCAATGATAACATGTATAGAGAGAGCTCCTAAGATCATATATAAGGTCATACTACATATAGTATTTTGTGACTTGTCCTCCCTCAAAGATACCTTGGAGAATTTTGTCCATAACTATGGGCGGAGGAGCCTGGTAGGCTGCAGTCCGTGGGGTCGCTAAGAGTTGTACATGACTGAGCAACTTCACTTTCACTTTTCACTTTCATGCATTGGAGAAGGAAATGGCAACCCACTCCAGTGTTCTTGCCTGGAGAATCCCAGGGACGAGGGAGCCTGGTGGGCTGCCGTCTATGGGATCGCACAGAGTCAGACACGACTGAAGTGACTTAGCAGCAACAGCAGCATAGATCTATGTAACTTTAGAGTTGTACCATATTTTATTTACCTATTCCCTAATGAATGGACATTTATCCTGCCACAGTATTTTATTTTGCACACAATGTGTCCTTTTGTACACTTTGTACACTTTCTTTATATTATGGGATAGACTTATAAAAGTAGAACTGGAAGTGTGGTGGTGTGTGAATTTGTGGTTTGAATGGGTACTGCCACACTGCTCTTCAGAAAGGCCCTGCTGGTCCACACCCAGCTACGGTGATGGGGTGCCTGTTTGCCAACATCCTCGCCAACACTGAGTATTATCATGAAAATTTGGACCAGTCCCCTAGATGAAAGGGGATTGGATGCCGGTCCTCATTCTAATGTACATTTGTGTGATAATTAGTGGGGTTGAGCCTCTTTTTGGGTGTGTGTTGGTCACTTATATTTCTTTTCGGCTGCTTGTAATGATGTGATCATCCTGTGTAACCTTCCTCTCCTGGAGAATTTGCACAGGTCTTCCTTTTGTGTCCCTTAAGGTTGTCTCCAGTAACTGGGATATTTCTATGGGACTGTGTGTTGGTTTGCAAACCGCCTCCATACACAGAGGGTAAGGAGAGACCAGAGAAAGATGCAGCCACTCTGATCAGTAGGTGGCGATCTTGAACGTGGCTGGATGAGTTTACTGCCTGCTCACCTACGCGTAAGAGTTTATAGAGAGGCCTTCCCTGGGTTCAGGCACCCACCGCACCTTGAGGTTCCCACCACAGCTGATCTATCCAGGTGCATCCTTGAAGTGGCTCCCAGGGTGGGCATCCCCAGGACAGGGCAGGGGTGAACAGCTCCTGAATGCCTGAGGACAGCACTCGGGTTGAGCAGTGGTCCCTCCTCTCGGTGACCTCCTTCAACAGACCACAATAGGGTATGGGCTTCACGAGATTCTGTGGCCTTCAACAGACTCCTGGGGCCACAGTCCAACTCTCAGCACCAAGGAGAGCGGTGATTCCCTGGGGCTGGCACGGTGAAACAATTACGTTTTCTTTTTCTTCTTTCGCTTTGTGTGACTGTAAAGATGATGACATTCCTGGCCTGTCTGAAGAGGAAGAAGAGGAAGAAGAGACCGAGTTTCAAAAAGTGGAGTCGGTAGATAGAGCATCAGGTATGGAATTGGGAGTGAGGGGCAGTGGGGGGCATTCACCCAGAGGGAGGGGTCTGCTTGCCCAGACCAAAATCAGTCTCTGCTTTTTACTTATGTGAAGCTGAGACTTAGTAAGAAGTTTTATACAAGGAGAAAGTGCTGGGTGTTAATAGGTTCATTATTAGTTACCCAGGGCTGCCGTAACTAAGGACCACAGACTGGATCTCTTAGAACAACAGCACACCCTTCTTTCCCAGTTCTGGGGGCTAAAAGTTCAAGGTCAAGGTATGGGCAGGACTGTGCTCCGTTGACACAGGAGGACCCAGCCCCGAGTGCTGGTAGAGCCTAGATTGAAATCCTGCCCCAGACCATCACGTTGCCAGCAGAGCCCAACAACCCATTTCCTCCCCATTTCTCCTGTAACTCACCTTCCCTTACAATAGCGGAAGTTAGACGCGGCTCTTTACCAAGATACTGAGTGTTTGAAAGTCAGAGGGGAAGGACTTCCCTGGTTGTCCAGTGGTTACGACTCTGAGCTTCCAATGCAGGGGCCTGAGTTTGATCCCTGGTCAAGGAACTAGATCCCACATGCTGCGACTAAAGTGCCTGCATGATACTTTATGAAGATTGAGGATCCCGCATGCCACAGCTGAGGCCAAGTGCAGCCAAACAAATACATGCAAATAAATATTAAAAAAGAAAACATCTTGGGCTTCCCCGGTGGTCCAGTGTTTAAGAATTCGCCTTGCAGTGTGGGGAACATGGATTTGATCTCTGGCCCAGGAAGATTCCACATGCTGTGGAGCAACTAAGCCCGTGTGCCACGACTACTAAGCCCACAGTCTAGTCTGTGCTCCTCAACAAGAGAAGCCACCCCCATGAGAAGCCTGCACACTGCAGAGTAGCCCCTGCTCACTGCAGCTGGAGAAAGCGGTAGCAGCAAAGGCCCGCCACAGTCAAAAGGAAAAAAATCATTAAAAAAAAAACCCTTAAAAATTAAAAATAAAATCAGGGGAGAAAAAGGATTGGGGTGATGTGCAGTGTTTCCTATTGTCATCTTAATTTTTTCAGAACAATTTATTTTTAACCAAAACATAACCCCCTCTCTAGTGGAAATTGGGGGTGTTAGAGGAGAGGAATACAAGTTTAGAAATACAGGCCCTCCATTCTTACTAAGATTTGTGTAGGTTGAGTTTTGATAAGACAGATGGTGGTCGTGAGAGACACAGTCATGTTTACTGATGGCCTCCTACTTTGTTACCAATAAATCCATGATTGGGAAAGAATTGAGAGGGAGGAGGCTGCTTGGAGAGAAGGGTTAGGACAGTCTCTGACAAAGCAAATTAATATTCCTTCCAAGTGTATTTTTTTTTTTCTTTTTATCATGGTAAAACATATGCAACATGAAACAGCATTTTATCCACTTCTAAGCATATAGCTCTGTGGCATTGAGTGCACTTGGCAGTGTATTTTTTTTTTTTTAATCTTTTTCTTTGGCTGCATTGCATGGCATGTAGAATCTTAGTTCCCTGACCAGGGATTGAAGCCTCACCCCCTGCAGTGGAAGCATGGAGTCTTATCCACTGGCTGGATCACTGGGGAAGCCCCCCGATGGTGTATTTTGGTCTGTGAGCTGTTGCTCTTGCTCTGATAATGCTAGTTCTCCCAGCTGTAGCCTGCTTCCTCTGCTAGCCAGCATGCTCGATACTCAGCTAACCTGTAGTCTAATCCTCCCAAATCTCACCCCAATCGATATTATTGTCCCATTTTATGGATGAGAAAACCCACTGCAGAGAGGGTTCAGACCACACATGTTGATTTGTTCCAAAGCCTGGACTTTGTCCAGGGCCTTTTGGAGGAAGAGCCAAACAGTCTGAGAAAGCTCTCCCTTCTCTGTGGGCTTCGTCAGAAACTCAGGGTTGTGACTAGTAGGCTGTGAGAGTTTCAGATCCCATCAATAACAGTAGACTTGGGAGACATACATTCATTCTATTTAGTTTTCTTTCCATCCCCCACCAGTTTCAAGTTTTATAGTGAAAAAGGAGTAGATGCTAACATGTTGACTATAATCTCATCCTAAGGATAAAGCCCCGCCTCTAAGTAAAAATCTCAGAGAAGTCACTCATTGGACACTGTAGCTGAAACAAGCTTGTACACTCTCACACACAAATTAAAATTCCAACTGAGGACCAATCAAAAGCACAGCACAATTCTCCTAAGTACAGTGTGAGTCAAGGCTACGGTAGGATTCACTTGTAAAAAATGTACATCCAGCTATTTTTTAAGATATAATTTTATTTTTTATTTAGCAGTGGGGGTTACTCTCTAGTGGTGGTGAGCAGGCTTCTCCCTGAAGTGGCTTCTTTTATGAAAGCAGGCCCTAGGGCGCACGAGCTTCAGTGGCTGTGGCTTTCTTAGGCTTAGTAACTGTGGCTCCTAGGCTCTGTGGCACAGGTTCAGTAGTTACGGGGCACAGGCTTTGTTGCTCCGTGGCTTGTGGGGTCTTCCTGGATCAGGAATCGAACCTGTGTCTCCTGTGTTGGCAGGCAGATCCTTTACTACTGAACTACCAGCAGGGCCCAACACCCCGCTTTTTGATAGCACGCCCACTGAGTGAAATATACTAACGTCCGAGATGCAGGTCTGGTCTAGGTGACCAGAAACCTTGTTTTCCAAGTTTTTCATCTTGTGCGTTGCATCATGTTTTGCAGCTAAGAATCTGCAGCTGAGAATGTATTCTATACATCGTCCTCCCATCAGCCTTGAGGAGGAAGAGATGGACCTCGAGAGTATAGAGAACCTCCCCGTCAAAGTACGTGTGGCTCTTTCTCCTCTTGGGTAGGGTAATGGGAATTTCATGTCCTCGGATGAGTCTGGGTAACTGACACAGCTCATACAAGAAATGTGTCCCGTTGGACTTCTTGATGGTCCAGGGGTTAAGACTCTATGCTTCCAATGCAGGGATCTCAGGTTCGATCCCTGATTGGGGAACTGAGACCCCACATGCCACACAGTGTGGCTAGAAAAGAAAAAACGAAAAATGTTAAGGAACATACTGTGTTGGAATAGAGATGATGGAATCCTGTGTTGGGGGTCCCCAAGGTCCCCCTCAGATTAAATGATCTGGCACAGTGACTCACAGGACCCAGAAAATCTTTTGTACTCATCAGTTCAGTTCAGTTTGTACTCATGGTTATAGTTTATTTCAGTGAAAGGATGCAGATTAGAGTGAACAGAGAACAAGGCATACAGGGCGGAGTCCAGGTGTAAAAGAGAACGAGTTGTCCTTTCCAAAGGGGGCTGCCGGGGCAGCATTCATTCTTCTTTTTTAAAAAAATATTTTGCTTTATTTATTTGGCTGTGCCAGGTCTTAGCTGTGGCACATGGGATCTTTAGTTGTGGCGTGTGAGATCTAGTTCCCTGATCAGGGATTGAACCTTGGCCCTCCTGAGTTGGGAGTATGGAGTCGTAGACACTGGACCCCCAGGAAAGTTCCCAGTATTCATACCCGCAGCAACCATGTGAGACAACACACAGGAGGTTGTGCCAGTCAGGGGAGTTCACCCAAGCCTTGGTGTCCAGAGTTTTTCGTGGGGATCAGTCATGTCTGCATGAAGTCCACACAGTTATTCAGCAGCCCATTCTACTTTGCAGAGGTCAAACTGAGGCAGTATGACCCAGTTCCCCAGGCAAACAAAATCAGTTCACCATAAATCACATTTTTAGTGTAAACTCTCCAGCATAACCCAAGGGCCCAGGCCTACAGACATGCTCATATCAGCCAGGATGTTCCAAAAGCTTAAAGGTCATCACGTGGGAACTTGTTCAGGGCTAGCCTTTTCCTTTTTTTAAAGTTTGTTTTTTTTTATGTTGACCATTTTAAAAGTCTATGGTCTTTGTTACAGTATTGCTTCTGTTTTATGTTTTGGCTATCTGGCTGCAAGGCATGTGGGATCTTAGCTCTCCAATCAGGGATCAAACCAACACCAACCGCATTGGAAGATGAAGTCTTAAGCACTGGACCGCCAGAGAAGTCCCAGGGTTAGTCTTGAGCACCTTTGAAATGTGTAGGGTTTGGACAACCCAGGTCTTCTGGGTCAACCCTTCACTGCACAAACCCCAGAGAGAGTTCATAAAGTTAGGATGGAGGCATTTGGCCTGAGCTGTGCTAATTGAAATTACTCTCAGTTGCCCCATGAATATGCCTCCCTGCAAAAACCCTGAATTCAAGACGGGTTTGTTGCAATTTGTGGTCCAGAGAAGCTTGATTAGGATATTGCTCAATTCAGTTTATTCAGGTGTAGCTGCAGTGGCCAGTTGGTGGAAGAGTCAGGCTTAGAGTTCAGCATCTGAGTGAATTTTATTTTATTTTTTAAAGTTATTTTTTTATTTGGCTGCTCCAGGTCTTAGTTGCAGCATGTGGGCTTGAGTTTCCTGACCAGGGGTTGAACTTGGGTCCCCTGCATTGGGAGCATGGAGTCTTAGCCACTGGACCATCAGGGAAATCCCCCTGGATAAATTTTAGCTCATGTCTGTGGCCCACTGGGAAGTAAGTTCAGCCAGTGCATGGAGAGAGAGCTCAGGTGTACACAAATATTACGTGATTTGGGTGCATGGATATATCTCAGGGTGAGTTTTTTGGTCCCTATGTTTCAGAAAACTGTTAAGCAAATGGTGGAAAAGACATATCTCCAGGTGCTTCGTACTCCTGTTCCTGAGGAGTTTCTGGACCAGAATGTTTTGTTTTTTCTCAGAAATACAAAAGGTATGTTTCCAGCGGGAGTGTGTGTGAGTGTGGGTGTGCATACAAGTGCATGTGCGTATGTCTGAGACTCTTAATTTTTACATGTTCTTGAGAAAATAGCTTTTTATCAGTACAGTCAATCCTCATTATTCACGGATTCTATATTTGTAAATTTACCAACTCGCTCAAAATTTTTGTAACCCCAAATCAGTACTTACAGTGGTTTCATGGTCTTTGAAGGACACGTATGGAGTGGGGAAAATTTGAGTCACTAACATGCATGGACCCAACTGAGGTCAGGCAAGGCCATGCTCTGCCTTCTTATTGCATCAAACACTATAGATGAATGTCTTTATCGTGATCTATTTAGTGCCAGGGTTTTTGAGTTTTTGTGGGGCTTTGGCGTGATTTCACTGTTTAAAATGTCTCCAAAGTGAAGTGCTGAAGCACTGGCTAGTACTTAGAGTGCAGGAAGGCCGGGATGTGCCTGACGGAGAAAACTCTTGTGTGATGTAAGCTTCGTTCACACGTAAGCGATGATGCTGTTGGCCGTGAGTCCAATGTTAGTGAATCAGCAATTATGTTCAATAAGGTGTCTGAACAGAAACACACATAAAGTTGTACAGTAAGTCCCCTATGTACAAACGAGTTCTATTCCAAGAGCATGTTCGTAAGACCAATTTGTTCGTAAGTCCAACAAAGTTAGCCTAGGTGCCCAACTGACATAATCAGCTATGTAGTACTGTGCTGAAATAGGTTTATAATACTTTTCACACAAATAAGACATAAAAAGACAAAAAATTAAAAAAATTCAATCTTATAGTATAGGACCTTGAAAAGTATAGTACTACAGCTGGCATACAGGAGCTGGCATCGAGTGAAGAGGCAAGAAGAGTTACTGATGGAGGAGGGAGAGGGGGTGGGAGATGGTAGAGCTGAAGGATCGTTAGCAACAGGAGATGGAGGGTAAGCTGCAATTTTACTCATACCTGACATTGAAGGGACAGGCTCTTGTTTCTTGCTGGATTCAATCCTATCTATCCTCTTGAAAAAAGGATCCAGTGATGTTTGGGTAGTACTGTATCAGCTATATCACCCATGCTTTTTTTCATGCTTGCTTCTGGACATGCTGGGCTTGAAATAAAGATACAGTTCGACTGTCCACTATACAGTATGCTATAGTAAAGTACACAACACACACGATGTTGCTTTTCTTTTCTTTTTTTGAGTATTGATGGCCCTTTAGATCATGACCTCACCGCTAAGTTCTGAGTTTCTGTACTTTGTTCTTCCCAAATGAGAGGGAACATAACAAGAAGGAGGAAAGAGGACCAGCAGAGGCTTAGCATTAAACAGTTCTTGTTTGAGGAGGGGCCAATCTCAGCTCAGTGCTTCCCTATTTAACAATAATCACAAGCCAGGAACAATAATCAGCCTTGGCCAGAGGGTATGGAATTTACCCCAATTTATTACTATTTATTCTCATCATATATATATATATATATATATTTTTTTTTTTTACAGGTATCTTTCATTGATGTCAAGCTTTCTTTTTCACGCTTGGCTTTTACATAATTTCCCTTTAAAATAAATTTATTTCAGTAAAGAAGCATTTGATAGAAACCTATCAGGCAAAGAATAGTGTGCACATCTATACAGATGCAGGGAAAGGCATGCAAACTGAAGCTTGTGGTATGTCCCAGTAAGACTCAGAGAATTGTCCCAGGGCCCTTTGAAGTGTTTACAGAGCTGATTGGTGGTGATTAATTTTTGAGTGGGGTGGGGTGGAGTCGAGGGAGAGGGTGGGAGTGAATACACATCAAAGAAAACCTGGCCAATTCCGTGGTGACTCAGTGGTAAGGAATCTTTCTGCCAGTGCAGGAGACATGAGTTCGATCCCTGGCCTGGGAAGATCCCACATGCTGCAGAGCAATTAAGCCCATGTGCCACAACTCCTGAGCCTGTGCTCTAGAGCCCAGGAGCCCCAAGTATTGACCCCAAGGGCCTCAACTACTGAAACCTTCCTGTGCTGGAGCCCATACTCCGTATAAGAGAAGCCCCCACAATGAGAAGCACCAAAGGTAGAGAGGAGCCCCCTGCTCGTTGTAACTGGAGAAAAGCCTGTGTAGCAACAAAGACCCAGCACAGCCAAAAATAAGTAAATAAATAAAAGAAAACCTGGTCAAGAGAGACTGTTCCCAAAAGTAATTAGCCTCCAATTACAATAAATAAATTTAAATTAAAAAAATTTACATTATTAAAAAAAAAAAAATCCATGACTTGGGAATTCCCTGGCGATCCAGTGGTTAGGACTTGACGCTCTCACTGCTGGGACCCAGGTTCAATCCTTGGTCGGGGAACTAAGATCCCACAAACTGTGCAGTGGGGCCTAAAAAACCAAAAACAACAATGCCGCCCCCCACCTCCCCGAATGCTGTGACTTGAAAGGTACTTTGGTGATGAACTGGGGAGAGTTACTGGGAGTGGAGAGACAGACCAGGCAAAGAGTTCATCAAATGTTGCTAGAAAACCCGAAGTGTTTCTCTCCTTGTCAGGCTGTACACACTCCAGCCAGATCAGTTCATCCACGTGGCCCTCAGGTGCGGCTTGTGTGAACCTCTGAACCACCACTGTGTGCCCCTCAGCATTTGTTTGTTTCTCAATGAGCACATATTCTGATCTGTGCCTGGATCATTCCTTTGTATTATTGGAAGAGAAGCTGGTTCCCACACGCTTGGAAATGTTAGCTGTGTCCACCTTCCTCCTCATCTCACTCCCCAAATCTGTTCCTGTCTAGAGACCATCTCTGAAGCGACTGACATGAAGGAAGCTATGGAAATTATGCCCGAAACGCTGGAGTATGGGATTATAAATTCGCATGTGCTTGCTTTCCTGAGGGATGTTATATCTCAGGTAAATATGGATGGAAAAAAGAATCTCAGCACTTTTTACAAGTAAGGCCATCTGGGAATTCCCTGGTTGTCCAGTGGTTAGGCCTTGGCGCTTTGACTGCCAAGGGCACGAGTTCAGTCCCCAGTCAGGGAACTAAGATCCCACAAGCCGAGCAGCTCAGCCAAAAAAAATAATGAAGAAAGAGTAAGGCCATTTGGTTCACTGATTCCATAAAGAGGTGGTAGGCAACTCAGCTTCCAGACACTGTCATGGGGTTTGTTGGTGGATCTGTGAGCAGGACAGATGACATCCTCGTGTTCTGGCTTATACTGGTGGAAAGACACCGAACATCAACACAAAAACAGGAAGCTCTCAGGTAGTGATGGCTGGCTTGAGGAAACGAAACCCTAGCAGTGTGATAAAGAGGGCTTCCTTGGTAACTCAATGATAGACTCTGCCTGCCAATGCAGGAGACCTGGGTTTGAACCCTAGGTCAGGAAGATCTCCTGCAAGAGGTCATAGCAACCTACTCCAGTATTCTTGCCTGGAGAATTCCACAGACAGAGGAGCCTGGTAGGCTATAGCCCATGAGGTTAGAGAGTCAGACACGACTTAGAGACTAAACACCAGCAGCAATGTAATAGAAATGGCCTGTGTGAGTACGTGTGTGTTCAGGGGGTGGCGGTTAGGGAGACCTTGCTGGAGAGGTGACATCTGACTTTTAGACAACCAGTTTAAAAAGCCCATAAGCAGGCTAATTCACTAATGATAAATTATTAGGAAAATGTAATAGTGTGGAAGTGAGGTGGTCAGGAAAGACCCCCTCTGAGGCAGTGATGCTGAACTGAGAGGTGGGTGAGGTGAAGGCATCAAACAAGTGCAGATCTGGAGGAAGAGGATCCTGGGCAGAGAAAACAGCATGTGCAAAGGTCCTGAGGCGGGAGCAGACTCTGTTTAGTCTACAGAAGGATGACCACTGCAGCTGGAGCATAGTGAGTGAAGTCTGGAAAGGAAAGTAGGTTTGAAGCATATGAATAAAATGATCTGGTTTGCATTTTTCTTCTCATCATTGTGTGTATAACGTATTGCAGAGGCAAGAGCTTAAGGGACCAGTAGATCTAATAGCAGGCTATGGAAGCATCTGAATGGTGGATGATAGTTGTTTAGGCTTCAGAGTTCAATCGGGAGGGAGTGGGAAGCAGACAGCATCAAGAATACATTAGGGATGGAGCCAACAGGACTTACTGATGATTTGGATATGGAGGTTTAGGAAAGGAGCATCGAGAATGACTCCTAGGATTTGAGTTTGAGCAACCAGGGGGATATTAGGGTCATTACTGAGATGGGGGAAATGGAAGGATCTGGAGGAAAAAAAAAAAAACCCAGACTCTGTTTTGCACATATTAAGCTTGAGATGGCTTCTAGACATGCAAGATGAGATGTGAGGCAGGATGAATGTCTAGAGATCAAGGGAGAACTCAAGGGATTCCAAATATATATTTTTTTATTCTATCTTTTTTTTTTGGCCATGCCAAAGCACCTTAGTTCCCTGAGCAGGGATTGAATCCAAGCCCCCTGCTTTGGGAGTGTGGAGTCTCCAACACTGGACCATCAGGGAAATCCTTCCAGCCAGTTTTTATTGAGCACCTACTGTATCCCATAGCAGTGATGACCATAGTCAAGGTCTGTATCTCACGGACCTTACATCCTAGTCAGGAAGATTCACATTAAGTGAGATCAATGAGAAAATATACAGAATGTTAGACCATGATAGGAGTTAAGGAGAAAGGCAAAGCTGGGAAGGGGGTTAGGAAATGTTGGCAGGTGGTAAAGACAGGACTTTTGAAATACTGGATAGGGTAACCAGGAAGACTTCAGTGTTGTCTTTTCCTGGGACTCTTGCAGTTGCTTCCTGATAGATTTCCCAGCTTCTGCTCATGACCCTATACTATATTCTCCACATGTCAACCAGAGAGATTCTTTAAAATATGGGAGTCACCGACATGTTGTTGCTGTTATTTGTACTATCTCAATTCAGTTCAGTCGCTCAGTCATGTCTGACTCTTTGTGACCCCATGGACTGCAGCACGCCAGGCTTCTCTGTCCATCATCAACTCCCAGAGCTTACTCAAACTCATGTCCATTGAGTCAGTGATGCCATCCAACCATCTCATTCTCTGTCATCCCCTTCTCCTCCTGCCTTCAATCTTTCCAAGCATCAAGGGTCTTTTCCAATGAGTCAGTTTTTCACATCAGGTGGCCAAAGTATTGGAGTTTTAGCTTCAGCATCAGTCCTTCCAATGAATGTTCAGGACTGATCTCCTTTAGGATGGACTGGTTTGATCTCCTTGTAGTCCAAGGGACTTTCAAGAGTATTCTTCAACACCACAGTTAAAAAGCATCAATTCTTTGGCACTCAGCTTTCTTTATGGTCCAACTCTTACAACCATACATGACTACTGGAAAAACCATAGCTTTGAGTAGATGGACCTTTGTTGGCAAAGTAATGTCTCTGCCTTTTCATATTCTGTCTAAGTTGGTCATATCTTTTCTTCCAAGGAGCAAGCGTCTTTTCTTGCTTCGTGATTTTGGAGCCCGAAAAAATACTCTCTCACTGTTTCCCCATCTATTTGCCATGAAGTGATGGGACCAGATGCCATGATCTTAGTTTTCTGAATGTTGAATTTTAAGCCAGCTTTTTCACTCTCCTCTTTCACTTTCGTCAAGAGGCTCTTTAGTTCTTCTTCACTTTCTGGTGTCATCTGCGCATCTGAGGTTACTGATATTTCTCCTGGCAATCTTGATTCCAGCTTGTGCTTTATCCAGCCTGGCATTTCTCATGATGTACTCTGCATGTAAGTTAAATAAGTGGGGTGACAATAATGAAGACTTGACGGACTCCTTTCCCAATTTGGAACCAGTCTGTTGTTCCATGTCCAGTTCTAACTGTTGCTTCTTGACCTGCATACAGATTTCTCAGGAGGCAGGTCAGGTGGTCTGGTATGCTCATCTCTTAAAGAATTTTCCACAGTTTGTTGTGATCCATACAGTCAAAGGCTTTGGTGTTGACAATAAAGCAGAAGTAGATGTTTTTCTGGAATTCTCTTGCTTTTCTATGATCCAGTGAGTGTTGGCAATTTGATCTCTGGTTCCTCTGCCTTTTCTAAATCCAGCTTGAACACCTGCAAGTTCACGTACTGCTGAAGCCTGGCTTGGAGAATTTTGAGCATTACTTTGCTAGTGTGTGAGATGAGTGCCAGTTGTGTGGTAGTTTGAACATTCTTTGGCATTGCCCTTCTTTGGGATTGGAATGAAAACTGACCTTTTTCAGTCCTGTGGCCACTGCTAAGTTTTCCAAATTTGCTGACATGTAGAGTGCAGCACTTTCACAGCATCATCTTTTAGGATTTGAAATAGCTTAACTGGAATTCCATCACCTCCACTAGCTTTGTTCATAGTGATGCTTCCTAAGGCCCACTTGACTTCACATTCCAGGATGTCTGGCTCTAGGTGAGTGATCACACCATCGTGGTTATCTAGGTCATGAACATCTTTTTTGTATACTTCTTCTGTGTATTCTTGTCACCTCTTCTTAATTAATCTTCTGCTTCTGTTAGGTCCATACCATTTCTGTCCTTTATTGTGCCCATCTTTGCATGAAATGTTATCTTGGTATCTGTAATTTTCTTGAAGAGATCTCTAGTTGTTCCCATTCTATTGTTTTCCTCTATTTCTTTGCACTGATCACTGAGGAATGCTTTCTTATCTCTCCTTGTTATTCTTTGGAACTCTGCATTCAGATGGGTATATCTTTCCTTTTCTCCTTTGTTTTTTGCTTCTGTTCTTTTCACAGCTACTTGTAAGGCCCCCTCAGACAACCATTTTGCCTTTTTGCATTTCTTTTTCTTGGGGATGGTCTTGATTCCTGTCTCCTGTACAGTATCACAAACTTCTGTCCATAGTTCCTCAGGCACTCTGTCTATCAGATCTAATCCCTTGAATCTATCTCTCACTTTAATTGTGTAATCATAAGAGATTTGATTTAGGTCATACCTGAATGGTTTCCCCTACTTTCTTCAATTTAAGTTTGAATTTGGCAATAAGGAGTTCATGATCTGAGCCATAATCAGCTCCTGGTCTTGTTTTTGCTGACTGTATAGAGCTTTTCCATCTTTGGCTGCAAAGAACATAATGAATCTGATTTCGGTATTAACCATCTGGTGATGTCCATGTGTAGAGTCTTCTCTTGTGTTGGTGGAAGAGGGTGTTTGCTATGAGCAGTGTGTTCTCTTGGCAAAACTCTATTAGTCTTTGCTCTNTTCTCCATCTTTGGCTGCAAAGAATATAATCAATCTGATTTCGGTGTTGACCATCTGGTGATGTCCATGTGTAGAGTCTTCTCTTGTGTTGTTGGAAGAGGGTGTTTGCTATGAGCAGTGTGTTCTCTTGGCAAAACTCTATTAGTCTTTGCTCTGCTTCATTCTGTACCAAATCCAGATTTGCCTATTACTCCACGTATCTCTTGACTTCCTACTTTTGCATTCCAGTACTCTATGATGAAGAGGACATCTTTTTGGGGTGTTAGTTCTAGAAGGTCTTGTAGGTCTTCATAGGACCATTCAACCTCATCTTCTTCAGCATTACTGGTTGGGGCATAGACTTGGATTACTGTGATATTGAATAATTTTCCTTGAAAACGGACAGAGATCATTCTGTCATTTTTGAGATTGCACCCAAGTACTGCATTTCAGACCCTTTTGTTAATTATAAGGGCTACACTTATAACTTCTTATAAGGGATTTCTTATTTCATTTCTTATAAGGGATTCTTGCTGGCAGTAGTATAAATAATGGTCATCTGAATTAAAGTTGCCCATTCCAGTCCATTTTAGTTCACTGATTCCTAAAATGTCTATGTTCACTCTTGCCATCTCCTATTTGATCACTTCTAATTTACCTTGATTCATGGACCTAACATTCCAAGTTTCTATGCAATATTGTTCTTTATAGCATTGAACTTTACTTCTATCACCAGTCACATCCACAACTGGGTGTTGTTTTCGATTTGGCTCTGTCTCTTCATTCTTTTTGGAGTTATTTCTCCACTGATCTACAGTAGCAGACTGGGCACCTACCAACCTGGGGAGTTCATCTTTCAGTGTCATATCTTTTTGCCTTTTCATACTGTTCATGGGGTTCTCAAGGCAAGACTACTGAAGTGGCTTGCCATTCCTTTTTCCAGTGGACCATGTTTTGTCTCTATTAGGGTACAAATACATTCAAAGCCAGAGGCAACTTAAGTGCATGAATTATTGAATATGATGTTGTGTGATTTGTTTCTTTTTAAAACATTTTTTATTGGGTTACAGTTGACTTAAAACATTACATTTGTTTCTGCTGTGCAGCAAAGTGACTCAGTTATATATATACATATATCCACTCTTTTTTTAATATTCTTTCCCCATATAACTCACTATAGAGCTCTGAGTAGATTTCCCTGTGCTTAGGTCCTTATTAGTTATCTATTTTATATATAGTAGTGTATGTATGACAATCCCAGTCTCCCATTTTTTTAATTTATCCCTCCCCTGCTCCCTGCATTCCTCCCTGCTAACCATAAGTTTGTTTTCTACATCTGTGACTTTTCTTCTATTTTCAAGGGCATTTGTACTTAGCCATAAAAAAGAACAAAATAGTACCATAGGCAGCAACTTGAAATGGACCTAGAAATTGTCCTACTGAGTGAAGGAAATCAGACAGAAAAGGCAGCTATCGTATGATATTGCATATATGGGGAACCTAAAAGAGTGGCACAAATGATTTGATTCTTAAACTTGGCTTTTCAGGTTTTCTTGCCAGCCTTGTCCTTCAGTCAGCACAAGGATGCCAACCTAGGACTCACGTCTGGAGAAGTCTTAGACTCTTTTGATTATGACATAGACCTGCCTAGCATGCCTGGGGAAGCAATAGAATATCACAGCATTCAGTTAATACGAGATGAATTTTTAATGAACATCCAGAAATTTGCAAGTAGTATTCAAAGAACAATGCAGCAACTTGAAGGTAAGGCTTCAGTTTTTCTCCTTGATTAAGCAGGATGTTTCCATTAAGAAGAATTTACTTTTGGACACAGTGGGGGATGGAGAGGTGGGATGATCTGAGAGAATATCATTGACACATATACGTGACCATATGTGAAATAGAGAACCAGTGGGAGTTTGATGTATGATGCAGGGAACCCCAAACTTGTGCTCTGTGACAACCTAGAGGTTTGGGATGAGGAGGGAGGAGAGGCGGGGTTCAAGAGAAGGGGATACACACACACACACACACACACACACCCACCCACCCCTATGGCTGATTCATGTTGATGTATGACAGAAGCCATCACAATATTGTAATTATCCTGTAATTTTAAAAAAATTCCTAAAAAGAAGAATAATAATTAAGAGTTCAGGAGATTTTTTGGTTTTAATTCATGATTGTTCTTTTTATCTGCTCCTGATGTGAAAGACACAGAGCTGGTCTTTGTAAGAAACATAAAGAAGAATGAAGAATGACAAATCCTTGTCTTCAAGGATTTTATAATCCAGGGCCCAAGGAACTATGGCAGAAAAAGTAACTTGAGATAGTTATTAGGGTCCTTAGGGCTTGGAAAAGTGAGACCATTTGGGAGAAATGGTGAGGAAATCAAAGAGGACTTCCTGGAGGTGGCAGCATTTGACCTCATCTAAAATGATGAGCAATGCACTGGTAGGTGGAATTGGGGAACAAGGGCATTTCAGTCAGGGAGAATGTGGACCTTTGTGAGGTTCTTTTTGCATTCATGTTGCTAAGCACTGTAAGAGATTCAGTGTGCTAAGCACTCTATTTTCAGTCTGAAAATCTAGCCTTTTAGTATGAAAAACTCTCTTGATAATTTCCTCCACTATTTGTCTGTTTCCTTTTGCTAATATTCCTGTTGGGTGTGTGCTGCTGATTCTGTTACTTATCTTTTCACTTGTGTTTTCCATCTCTTTGTCTGTGTATTCTACAGAGATCCTAAAGAGTGCCTAAAGAGTTCCTCAACTTTTACTTTCACAACTTTTGATTAGACTTTCACTTATTCTGTGACGGTACCTTTTCCATAGCATTCTGTTCTTGTTTGATGGATGCTATATTGTCTCAAATTTCTAATAGTTGGAATTAAAACTGCCCCCCATCTTTTCTTTTATCTCAATGTCCTCTGAAGTCATTGTTGCTGACTTATCTTGGATTGTCTGTTTCATGCTGGAGACGTTCTCGAATATCTATTGCGATCTGGTTGTCTGTTGAGTTTTTAAATTGACATTAGGTTGTAAACTCAGGAATTCTTATTAATAAATAGCTAAATCATTTTGATGGAGCTTGATGCTGCTACAGTGATCTAATTATCTAAAATGTTTTAGAGACTTCCCTGGTGGTCCAGTGGTTAAAAATCTCCCTTTATGGAAGGGATGAAGGTTTGATCCCTGGTTGGGGAAATAAGATCCCACATGCTGGGCGGGGGCAGCAACTGAGCTTACATGCTGCAACTACTTAGCCTACTCCCTAAAGCCTGTGCGTCACAAGAAAGATTCCACGTGCTGCAACTATAAGACCTGATGCAGCCAAATAAATAAAATGTTTTAGTATATTCTAATGAAAGAAAGTGATATATAGGAATATGAGGATCGTGATGTACCAGGCTATATACTCATGTGTGGAGAGAAGATCCAGAATTACCTTGAAGATTATTGTCTGTAACCATTTCCTCCAAACTACTGACTGACTGTCCATTTTTATTCTACTAGGTGAGATCAAGTTAGAAATGCCAAGCATCAGCGTAGAGGGAGAGGTATCTGATCTGGCAGCTGACCCAGAAACAGTTGAAATTTTGGAGCAATGTGTGATAAACTGGTTGAATCAGATATCTACAGCCCTTGAGGGCCAGATGAAAAAGACACCACAGGTAACGTGTGCAATGCTTTTGCAGATCCCTAATCCAGTTCATGCTTGCCATCCTGAGAAAGAGCCAAGAGTCTTGGAATCTGTTTGATCTAGCCTCTTTTCTTACTGTTTTGTGACCTTCTTAAAAATATTAAAGTAAACATACCTGAGATGTCATTCTTGGGCTTTCTAAGGTTAGTGTGCTACCAGATGACTCCCTGATATTGATAAAGATAATACTATATATCAGTCAGGATGTTTGAGCTGAAAGAAAAAAAAACAACCAGGAAATCTAACTTAGCTGGCTTAAGCAAGAAAGAGGATTTATTGGCCCATTGAAAAGTTCAGAGGGCAATGCTGGTTTCAGGTACAGTTTGATCAGGACTCTGACCTACTCCAGTGTTCTTGCCTAGAGACTCCCAGGGACGGGGGACCCTGGTGGGCTGCCGTCTATGGGGTCGCACAGAGTCAGACATGACTGAAGTGACTTAGCAGCAGCAGCTGGCAATCTAGCTGGGTTTCTCTGTAAAGTTCTTGGTTCCAATCTCCTCTCTGAGTGGGCTTCCTGCTCGGGCTGGTCTCCTTCATGGTGACAACTTGCAGCAGTTTCTGACTCCACATCCCCACACCACTTTGTCCAGAGAAAGATGGAGTGTCTTGCGTTCCCAACTCGAGTCCTGAGATTCCCTCTGATTGGACCATCCTAGGTCAAGTGTCCGCCCCTGAAGTCCTTGCATGGGTTAGCTCCTAAATATAGAGCCTTTTGGAAGAGGGGCATGGATGCTGGAGGAGCAACCACAGCGTCCATTCCTCACTGATGATGATGATGTTTGTGTGCTCATCGCAGGGTAATGGTCCGCTGGCTGAGATTGAATTCTGGCGGGAAAGAAATGCCACCCTAAGTGCTCTGCATGAACAAACAAAGCTTCCAATAGTCAGAAAAGTCTTGGATGTGATGAAGGAGTCAGATTCGTTGCTTGTGGCCAACTTGCAGCCTGTCTTAACTGAATTGTTCAAGTTCCACATGGAGGCCTCAGACAACGTGAGGTTTCTTTCCACAGTGGAACGTCATTTCAAGGTAGGCGGGGTGCACTGCACTTTGGAAAGTCAGCCACACGGATTTATTTTGTTTATTCAGCATTTTAAAAAATTGCAGTAAAATATATATAACATGATATTTATTATTGAAACCACTTGTAAGAGTAAGTTTGGTAACATTCAATACATACCCAGTGCTGGGTACCCATCATCACCTCCTATATGCAAAACTTTTTCACTGTCCCCAACATAAACTCAATATCCCTTAAACCACAACTCCAATTTCCCCCTAGCCCCTGGTAACCTCTATTCTAATTTCCAACTCTATGAATTTGCCTGTTCTAGGAATTTCATAGAAATGGAACCATACCCTATTTGTCCTTCTGTGTATGGTTTATTTCACTCAACGTAATGTTTTCTTTCCTTTTCTTTTTTTGTATTTGACTGCACTGGGTCTTAGTTGCAGCATGTGGGATCTAGTTTCTTGATCAAGGATCGAACCCAGGTCCCCTGATTTGGGAGCTCGGAGTCTTGGCCACTGGACCACCAGTGAAGTCCCAACATAATGTTTTCACGATTCATCCATGCTATAGTATATGTCTGAATCTCATTCCTTTTTAAGGCTCAGTAATTTTCCACTGTATACACCACATTTTGCTTATCCATTCTTCTGTTGATGGACTTTTGGGTTGTTTCCCACCTTTTGGCTATTGTGAAGAATGCTGCTATGAATCTGGGTGTACAGATATTTGTTTGAGTCTCTGCTTTCAATTCGTTTGAGCATATACCCAGGAGTAGAATTATTGGGTCGTATGATAATTCTGTGTTTTCAGAAAAACATTTCTTTATTTACGACTGTGTCAGGTCTTAGTTGCAGCACATGGTGGGTGGGGGGGTCTTCATTGTGGCTTGTCCGCTCCTTAGTTGGGGTGCAGAGGCTAAGTTGCCCCAGGGCATGTGGGATCTTACTTCCCTGACCAGGAATGGAGGCCATGTCCCCTGCATTGAAAGGCAGACTCTTAACCACTGGACCACTAGGGAAGTCCCAATATTTCTATATTTAACTGTCCATGAACATTTTATATTTAGCTCTTTTCCACAGTGAGCACACCATTTTATTACATTCCCATCACAAGTGTAATTTCCTTTCCACAATTCCTCTCCCCTCTGATTTATCATGCACACAGTACAGTATTCCAAGGCCAGGAGTCAGTATTATTGTTCTAGTAATGAGGCCAGTAAAAGCCCTGTTTGTGTGGTTGAGAGGGTGCTCTATGTGTGGTGAAGTACTGGGAATGTGTTGACCCCAGTCCTGAATATCCCGCAGCTGCATATACAACCTCACTGAGCCTGTTTCCTTCTCTGGAAAACTGAGCTCATGAGAGAACCTACCTCAAACGGTGGCTGGAAGGTTCAAGTTAACTTATGCATGCGGAGAACCTAGTACGTCAGGAGCAGCACCAGGGGTCAACAGCATCAGCGCACAACAACAGCACAAGTGGCACCTGGATAAGGATCGAGGTGGCCCCTGTAAGCGATCAAACAACTGGTCAAATCCGAGGGCTTGAGGTCCAAGTGGAGTCTGCCTCTAAACTGATGTTGGTGATAATGTTTCCTTGCTTGAAATTTATTTATCATCTCTGCAGAGCAAGTGGCTTGCAAAGACCAGTGAAAGGCCAGCTTATATCACTCATGTAATTGCTTTTGTGGTTTTTTGCCATCCCTTTGTGAATCTGAAACTTACTTTTCTTTAAGTTGACTTTAGATTTATTCATATATTTTTGTGTGGGTAATATAGAGTCATCTTAAACAATCAAGCCTGTGCAGGTATTGGTTTGATATAACAGTTATTCCTAATGTACACTATAGTAAGTATATATTTTCTCTTTCTTAAGTTTTAATGAACTATTTAGAAAACTGGAAATGAAGTTAATAGAAGAAATCAAGATCAGATGGTAGCAAAATATTTCATGCATTAATAATCTTGAAAGTTCCTTAAAATAAGTATATATTTTTTCCTTAAGTATATTTTTTAAAAGTTCTGTTGTCAAAAATCATCTTACTTCTTGCCAAAGGACACAGACCCTGGAAAATACTGGCACTGGATAAAATTACCTCTAATGCCAACTTTGATTCACTCAGTGGCACTCCTGCCACTAAATATAGAATAATTACATATGTATACACACATCCATACTCCATATATATATATATCTGCAAATTGCTTTATTTATTTTAATTGTAAATCTTATCTTTCTATGTCAGTGCATACAGACCTACCTATTTCAAACTTCTTTTGTTTGTTGAACACTTCCTTCCATGATAAGAACTTTTTTTTTTAATTAAGAAGAATGTCCTACACCATTAGTGGAAATGTAAGCTGGTACAGCCACTGTGGAAAATAGTATTCCCTGGGTTGGGAAGATCTCCTGGAAAAGGGAATGGCAACCCACTCCAGTATTCTTGCCCCCCAACCCCAGCTAAAAAAAGGGCTCAAAGAAATATGGGCTTCCCTAGTGGCTCAGAGGTTAAAGCATCTGCCTCCAATGCAGGAGACCCAGGATCGATCCCTGGGTCGGGAAGATCCCCTGGAGAAGGAAATGGTAACCCACTCCAGTATTTTTGCCTGGAGAATCCCATGGACGGAGAAGCCTGGTATGCTACAGTCCATGGGGTCTCAAAGAGTTGGACACGACTGAGCGACTTCACTTTCACTTTTCCTCAGAAAACCAAAAATAGAATTACCATATGACCCAGCTATCTCACTCCTGGGCATATAGCCAGACAAGACTCTAATTCAGAAAGACACATGTACCCCTATGTTCGTAGCAACACTGTGTACAGTAGCCAAGACACGGAAGCAACCTAAATGTCCATCAACAGATGAATGGATAAAGAAGTGTTACACGTATACAATGAAATATCACTCAGGCAGAAAAAGGACGAAATAATGCCATTTGCAACAACATGGATGCAACCAGAGATTATTACACTAGTGAAGTAAGTCAGAAAGAGAAAGACAAATACTGTATTATATCACTTATATGTGGAATCCAAAATATGACAGAAATGAACCTATCTATGGAACTATGGAACAGGGCTTCCCTGGTGGCTCAGAGGTTAAAGCGTCTGCCTCCAATGCGGGAGACCCGGGTTCAATCCCTGGGTCGGGAAGATCCCCTGGAGAAGGAAATGGCAATCCACTCCAGTATTCTTGCCTGGAGAATCCCATGGACAGAGAAGCCTAGTAGGTTACAGTCCATGGGGTTGCAAAGAGTCGGACACGACTGAGCGACTTCACCTTCACCTTCATGGAACAGAAACAAGAATCAGGGACATAGAGAATGGACGGTGGTTCCCAAGAGGGAGGCAGGTGGGAGAAGGTACGAGTGGGAGGTTGGGGCTGGCAGATGCAAACTGCTAAGTATACTGTAGATTGGAGAAACAGCAAGGTCCTACCGTATTGTACAGGGAATAGTATTCAATATCCTGTGGTAAGCCATCATGGAAAAGAATATGAAAAAGAAGGTAAAAAAATTTTTTTAACTGGAGAGACCTGCAACAGGAGCATATTTTTTCCCCCCAAAAGTAATAAAATCCAGAAGTACATTTAATAATTGAATTGGCCAGAAAGTTCATTTGAGTATTTCCATACCATCTTAAAATATCTTTTAAATTAAAAAAAATGAAACTTCCAGTACACTATTGTTCTCTTACACCGTTCACCCTGAGACTGAGCCAGCTTGCCTTGCTCTTTCGTTTGCACCCACCTCTCTGGTTAGAACATAACACATGGATCTAGCTTTCACGTTGTCTTGGAAACAATCCCCTCCATGATGAGCGCCCTGAGGATGGTGTGGATCATCTCCCGCCACTACAACAAAGACGAGAGGATGATTCCGCTCATGGAGCGCATTGCCTGGGAGATTGCCGAGAGGGTCTGCAAAGTGGTGAATCTGCGGACTTTGTTCAAGTAAGACCGGGCGGCGCTATGTGTTTCTTCAGCTCTTAAACAGCTTTGTGTGTGTGCTAAGTGTTGTGTCCCACTCTTTGCGACCCCACGGACTGTAGCCCGCCAGGCTCCTCTGTCTATGGAATTCTCCAGGCGAGAATACTGGAGTCGGTTGCCATGCCCTCCTCCAGGGGATCTTCCCAACCCAGGGATCAAACCCCCATCTCTTTATGTCTCCAGGATTGGCAGGAGGGTTCTTTGCCACTAGCACCACCTGGGAAGTCCTAAACAGATGTATCAAAACATAATTCATACACTGTACAAATCACCCATTTAAAACATACAATTGAATGCTTTTAGTACAAAGTTGGTGAAAAAGTTCGTTCAGGTTTTTCCAGCAGATGTAATGGAAAAACCCCAATGACCTTTTTGGCCAGCCCAATAGATTCAGAGTTGTGCATCCATAGTCATCAGTGATTTTAGAAAGTTTCCTTCATCCCAGAAAGAAACCCTGGGCCCTTCAGCTGCCTCTTCCCCTCCCCTCTCCCCTCCTAGCCCTGGGCAACCACTGATGTACTTTCTGTGGACTTGCCTCTTCTGAACATTCATGCAAATGGAGTCAGACAACTTGTGGTCTTTTATGACTGGCTCCTCCCACTCAGCATCGTGTTTTCACGGTTCCTCCATGGTGTAGCCTGTATCTGTGCTTCATTCCTTTTTATGGCCAAATAACACTCTACTTGTGTGGATTAATCAGGACCATCTTCTTTAATTAGGGGCTTCCCTATTGGCTCAGACAATAAAGAATCTGCCTGCAGTGCAGGAGACCTGGGTTTAATCCCTGGGTCGGGAAGATCCCCTGGAGGAGGAAATGGCAACCCACTCCAGTATTCTTGCCTGGAGAATTCTATGGACAGAGGACCATGATGGATACAGTCCACGGGGTCGCAAATTATCCTTGGAGAGACCAAGGCACGTGGTCTGAGGGAAATTCACTCCTGGACTTTGGATCCCCTCAGGTGGAATATTCTCTGAGGGTCAAATCTGGAAGGAGATACCAATCTTTTTTTTTTTTTTTAACTCTCTCTCTCTCTTTTGTTTTGGCTGAGCTGCATGCAAGATCTTAGTTCCCCGACCAGGGATTGAACCCGTGCCCCCTGAAGAAGTGCAAAGTCCTAACCAGCAGATGGTCAGAGAATTCGCTCTCTCTCTTTTTTGCTTAAAAAATTATCTATATAAGTAAAATAGGTACCAAAATCTCAGTACTATCATTTGCCTCCAGTATTACAGCCCCCTCGCCCCTTCCCCTGTGGATCCAAGGCCACCAACTTCCCTTCAAGCTCAAACAGAAAACTTATTGGGTAAACCACAGCTTTGCCCATTGAGGGGCAGCTGCGGTGAAGGTCAGGCTGGGCGGTGGCTTGGAGTCCTGCCCACTCCACTGCAAATCACTTCGCTGAAAATTTCTTGGTGGAACAGTCTCTTGCTTGGGAAGCTTTTTGCTATGAGGCTATGTCATCAGAGAGGCTCAGCTCCTTGCTTAGGATTGTCCCCTTAGAACCTGCCCCTCCCCACCAGGGAGCAGCGTGGCTCCAGCTCCCTGCCTCCCCGCATCTCTGCCCTCCTGCCCATCACGGCGTCTCTTTGCTTCCCAGAGAAAACCGAACGAGCGCGCAGCACAAGACCTTGGAGGCCAGGAACACCCTCAACATGTGGAAAAAGGCCTATTTCGACACCCGGGCCAAGATCGAGGCTTCGGGGAGAGAAGCTCGGTGGGAGTTTGATCGGAAACGGCTGTTCGAGAGAACGGATTACATGGCCACCATCTGCCAGGACCTCTATGACATCCTGCAGGTAGGGGGGCTGGGTCTTCAATGCACGGGAAAGCGGTCAGATCTGGGATTTGCTCCATGGAAGGCAGTTTGGCATTTTGATGATGTGGATCTCTCCGTGTCAGTTGGGAGCAGGGAAGTCAGGAGGGTCTGGCCAGGAGAGATGCCTGCAGAGCAGACAGAATGTTCCAGAATGTCCCAAAGCACACCCGACCTTTGCAGCTTTCCCTTCAGTTTTGTGACATTCCCCTACCCATCTCCCCCACTCTTTTTTTTTTTGTTTTTTAATGCCCACAGTGCTCAGCTTGCAGGATCTTATTTTCCCAACCAGAGATTGAACCTGGGCCCTCGGCAGTGAAATTGCAGAATCTTAACCACTGGACTGCCAGTGGTTTTCCTGTTTTAAACATTTGTTTTAGAAAATTGAAATGTAGTTGATGTACATTATATAGGTTACAGTTGTACAGTAGGATTTACAGTATTAGAGGTTATACTCTGTTTGTGATTATTATGAAATATTGGAAGCCAGCTCTGCTTCAAGGGAGAAGGTGGCCTCTCTGAGCTGTCACTGTCCTCGTTTACTCTTCGCAGCTGCAACATGATGACTAGTACTGGCTCTGAGTCTCCCTGAACCCCTGCGCATCGTGGCTCTGCTAGGAGTCTCTGCTCACGGGGCCTCACATGCTGCCTGTCGATGGGGTGTCGTGGACAGCCCACACCCAGCTTTTGCCTCGCTCCTCCGCTCACACACATGCGTGATTGCCTTCCCTTCAGACTTCATTTACAAAACACAAGCTCAGAGATAAAGTGATCGAGAATTTCAGGATGGTGATAGCAGAGCCTTCAATCTAGCCCAGAGCCCTCTGCAGGCTGGGGCCCTGTGCACCTGCCTGAGTCCCACACCTATGAAGCCTGCCCTGTATGTACATCATCTCTGCCTCACGGAGCTCACAGTCTAGTGGAAGAGAAAGAGGGTGGACGTGCTAATCACATGGAGGGACTTCTCTGATGGTCCAGTGGTTAAGACTTCACGTTCCAACGCAGGGGGTGCGGGTTCCATCCCTGGTTGGGGAGTTAACATCCCACTGGTTCTCTGGCAAAAGAAACCAAAAACATGAAACAGAAGCAGTAATGTAACAAATTCAATAAAGACTTTAAAAATGGTCCACCTCAAAAAATTCTTATGAGAGGAAAAAAATCACTCAGATCCGTAGCTACAGCTGAGATGAGTGCTAAGAAAGGGGAATAGAGGGGGCTCTGGAAGTGTGTGTAGGGGCCCAAAAGTGGAAGTGTTAGTCACACAGTCGTGTCTGACTCTTTTCGACCCCATGGACTGTGTAGCCCACCAGGCTCCTCTGTCCATGGAATTCTCCAGGCAAGAATACTGGAGTGGGTCACTGTGCCCTTCTCCAGGGGATCTTCCCGACCAGGGATTGAACCCAGGTCTCTCGCATTGCAGGCAGATTCTTTACTGTTTGAGATACCAATGTAGGGGCCTACCCTGTTCTAAAGGGTCAGACAAGATGAAGGCATATTTAATGATGAGTAGTAGGTACCTGGGCCTTCCCAGGTGGCAGTAGTGATAAAAAAAAAACCTGTCCATCCATGCAGGAGACGTAAGAGATGTGGGGTTGATCCCTGGGTAGGGAAGATCCCCTGGAGAATGGAATGGCAATCTACTCCAGTATCCTTGCATGGAGAATCCCATGGACAGAGAAGCCTGGTGGGCTACAGTCCACGAGATCACAAAGAGTCAGACATGACTGAAGTGACTTAACACACATGCACACACAGTAGGCATCTAGACATTTTACACTGTATGTGCAAAGGCCCTGAGACAGAAAGGAACATGGATCTGAAAGAGGCCTGGAGTGACTAAGGCAACAGGGGACGAGCAGGATGCGAAGAGATAGAAAGAGGGGGTAGGGTCCTGAGCCTGAAAACTTTGACAACTGTGTCAGGGCATCTGGGACTGGTCCTTTGTGCAGTGGGTAACCCAAGGGCTTAGACTGAGAGGAAGTTACCTGTGTGACACAATTCATTTATTAATAACATCAGAAGCATCGTTAGAAAACCTTGTTTTGTTTTGTTTGGACAGGTTGTGGAGGAATTCTACAACATATTTGGTCCAGAGCTGAAAGCAGTGACTGGGGATCCCAAGCGCATCGATGATGTCCTGTGCAGGGTGGACGGCCTGGTCACCCCCATGGAAAACCTGACCTTTGACCCCTTCAGCATCAAGTGCTCCCAGTACTGGAAATACGTGATGGACGACTTCAAGATTGAAGTCCTGGCAAGTACCACATCCTTCGATTTGACCTTGGAAGTGGATACTGTGATTCTGTCGGGCGATTTAGTTATGTTTAGGTTTTTTTTTTTCCAAATCATAAAAAGGGATCCCTGCTTTTTTGGTGAAAAATGATAACAGTGCAGAAGAGCATAAGGTGAAAATGAACATTTCTCAATGTCCTCCGTCCCCACTCCTACTCCCCAGGTGGAATGGGTTTACCTGAACTATCTCTGCTGTTGTGTCCTCTCCCATTGCTTTGTCTATATGAGTTTATATTTTAAAAATTTCCTTTTCCATAATTTTGACTAGTGGAAGGGAGAGAGCGGAAAACTGATGCAGCAGCTGGTCTGCTATTTTTATCTGGACCCCAGCCTCCACTAAGGGAAGTCCTGGTGGCTCAGATAGTAAAGAACCTGCCTGCAATGCAGGAGGCCCAGGTTCAATCCCTGGGTCGGGAAGATCCTCAGGAGAAGGGAATGGCAACCCACTCCAGTATTCTTGTCTGAAGAATTCAATGGACAGAGGAGCCTGGTTGGTTACAGTCCCTGGGGTTGCAAAGAGTTGTACCTACCTGTACTGTAGCTAACACAGTATAGCTTCCACTAAAGTACAATGGAAATCCTTCTCAAGGTACCGATTTGGTTTGTTTTGCTTCTTTCTTGACATTTTGCTTTGTGTGGGATAATTACAGGGTTCTAAGGGTTTTTTTCTTGGCTTTTTTTGTTTTTGTTTGTTTTTGGCAGGTTATTGAGAAAGAAGCAAAAAATTTTATTGACGAATCTTTTAAGACACTTCGATCAGCTGAAGCAGCATTTGATATGCTTTTAAAATTTAAACATATTCGTTCACGGGAGGCCATTAATCGACAAATGATGATGAAATTTAATGATATCCTTGCACAGTATTGCAAAGAGGTAACTGAAAAAAAATCTGTGGCTGTTGTAGCAGTGAAAATACACTTGGCAAAGTGTAAGCAATTGGACCACACTATTGTCTTTCTCATCTAAATTCAGAGAAACTGTGGAATTTCCCCAAAATAGCATGTCGTATAACCAAAACAGGTAACCAAAAGGAAGTGTTTATTTAGTGGAGAAATTCAGTAGGAACTTATGAAATACAATATTCTATGCCATCAGTCTTATATGCCATTACATTGTGATGGGCCCTGAGTGAATAGTCATAGTAATAATCATAGTAACAAGAGTGTAGTAGTGTGAAGGTCATGTGTGTGTTCATATACACATTCCTGTTGTAAGGATACTCATTATACATTGGACCCACCTAGATAATCCAGGATCATCTCTTTATTTTAAGGTCAGCTAATTGACTTCCCTGGTGGCTCAGAGGTTAAAGCGTCTGCCTCCAATGCGGGAGACCCGGGTTCGATCCCTGGGTCGGGAAGATCCCCTGGAGAAGGAAATGGCAATCCACTCCAGTATTCTTGCCTGGAGAATCCCATGGACTGAGAAGCCTAGTAGGTTACAGTCCACGGGGTCGCAAAGAGTGGGACACGACTGAGCGACTTCACCTAATTGGCAACCTTAAGTCCATCTGCTACCTAATTCCTCCTTATCATTTAATATATTCACCAATTCTGGAGATCAAGACCATTATTGGGGCAGATCTTGTTTTGCCTGTGACACCTAATTATTCACATGAGAGTGTGACAAGCTTATTTTATATATTTTTAATTTATTCTTTTTATTGGAGTATAATTGCTTTACAATGTTCTGTTAGTTGCTGCTATACAGCGATGTGAATCACTTATAGGTATGCATATTACTATATCCCTTCCCTCTTGATCCTTCCCACCCTCCTCCCACCCCACCCCTCCCGGTCATCACAGAGCACCAGACTGAGCTACCTGTGCTGTCCAGTAGCTTCCCACTAGCTGTCTATTTTATACACGGTAGAGGTCAGTGCATCCCCAGCTCCCCTCTCCTTGCTGTGCTCACATGACCATGCCCTACATCTGCGTCTCTATTCCTGCCCTGCAAATAGATTCATCTGTACCCTTTTTCTAGATTCCATATACATGCATTAATATACAATATTTGTTTTTCTAACTTTGTGTACGAGAGACTCTAGGTCCATCCACATGACTACAAATGACCCAATTCCATTCCTTTTCATGGCTGAGTAATATTCCATTGTACATATGTACCACAACTTCATTATGCATTCATCTGTTGATGGATATTTAGGTTGCTTCCATGTCCTGGCTATTGTAAACAGCACTGCAATGAATGTTGGGGTACGTGTGTCTTTTTGAATTATGGTTGCAAAATTTTATTTTAAAGTGCAAGCCCAGGTTATATGATTCAGCAGTTCCATTTTGTGCATATACACAAATAATTGAAAGCAGAGTCTCGAAGAGATATTGGAACACTGATGTTCATGGCAGCACTATTCACAACCACCAAAACCTGGAAATAACCCAAGGGTCCATTGATAAATCACTGGATAAACAAAGTGTGGTATATCTGTACAATGGAATATTATTCAGCTTTAAAAAGGAAGGAAATTCTGCCATGTGCTTCTAATACAACATGAATGAACCTCGAGGGCTTTAAAATAAGCCAGTCATAAAAAGACAAATACTCTATGAGTCTATTTACATGAGGTACTTGGAGTAGTCAAAGTCATAAAGACAAAGTAGAAAGGTGGTTTTTAGGAGCTGGGGGAGAGGGAAATGGGGAATTACTGTGTTTCATGGGTACCCAGAGTTTCAACTTTTCAAGATGAAAGAAGTTCTGGAGATGGATGGTGATGATGGATGCACAACAGCATTTTATTGTTGTTCAGTCACTAAGTTGTATCAGCATGAATGTACTTAATTCCACTGAAATGCACACTGAAAAATGGTTAAGATGGTGAATTTTGTCCTGCATATTGTACCACATTTAGAAAAATATTACATGATAAACAGTTATAAAACCTCAGTGGCATGTACATGCACACACACACACACACACAATGCAGGAGGCCTGGCCACCTGTCATGTCTAGAACAGATTTCAGAATTTCCCTGGCAATCTGGTGGTTAAGATTCTGTGCTTTCACTGCCAAGGGCCTGGGTTTGATTCCTAGCTGGGGAACTAATATCCCACAAGCCACATGGCAAGGCCAAAAAATGGTCCACCGAATGATTGTACACAGTCTGTAAGTACAAGGCAGTCTGGATCATTGCATATGTTAAACCAAACCAACAATCCCTGCAGAGTATAAGAAAAAGCAGGAGAGACTAAGTAGTAAAAGCACTATTCTGTACCTTTAAGTATTTCTTGACATTCCACGTTCATTTCTTTAAAGATACAAACCTCAAGTTCAATCTTGTCTCGGCTTGCACGCTGATACTGCTCGCTTATGGAATATGTCTGATTGCTTTGCAGATTGACATAGTTAACAAAATCTTTGTCCAGAACCTCGACAACCCGCCGTTGTATAAGAACCATCCCCCGGTAGCAGGTGCAATCTACTGGGAACGGTCCCTGTTCTTCCGGATTAAGCACACCATCCTCAGATTTCAAGAAGTAGAGGAGATCCTGGACAGTGATGGAGGAAGAGAAGTACGTTATGTCTGCTGCAACGGGCCTGTTTTGAGTTTCACGTTTTAAAAAATCATTCATTAATTTAGGCTGCTCTGAGTCTTGAGTGAGTGCTGCGCGTGGGCTTTCTCTAGTTGTGGCGAGCGGGGGCTGCTCTCTATTTGTGGTGCATGGATTTATTACGGTGGTGCCTCTTGTTGCGGAACACGGGCTCCAGGGCATGCAGGCTCAGTAGTTGCAGCATGCAGGCTCAGTAGTTGTGGCACACGGGCTTAGTTGCCCCCGAGGCATGTGAGATTTAGTTCCCTGTCCAAGGATTAAACCCATATGGCCTGCATTGGAAGGTGGATTCTTAACCACTGGACCACCAGGGAAGTCCTGTATTTCACGGTTTAATTGTAGATGGGTAGCCTTGAGCATGCCCTGTGGCTCCTTCAATCCAGGTGACCCCCGAGCATGAGCTGGCTATATAGAGTTGCCTACGTGAGAAACAGCTTAATTTCAAATCCATGCCTGCAACTTAGACAGTCTTTCCTGTAGTCCCTGGGGACCACATCTCCATATGTATGACATGATATATCTATGATAGCTTCCAGGTGACAGTCACATGACTTCCCCCTGATCTTGATCTTCAGCCTCTCCAGAGGGTGACCACGCTCTTTTTGATAATACTGTCCCTCCTCTTCATGCATTTTGGTTTGTTATATCACAAGGGCTGGGAAACCTTTTCTTTAACCGTCCAGAGAATAAATACTTCAGGCATTTGTGGATCAAATGGCCCCTGTTGCAACTATTCAACTCTGCCTTTCTAGAAAGAAAGTGGTAGATAACATGTAAGTGAACAGATGTGTTCCAATAAAACTTCATTTATGGATGCTGAAATTTGAATTTCATATGGTCTTCACAAGTCATGAATAACTGTCGTTCTTTTTGAGCTCCCAGCCATGGGCTAAGGTTTGTGAGTCCTACTAATCAGCCTAGATTTTAAGCTGTACCATGGCAGGCAAACCATCCAAATTTGTGCAAATCTGCCTGCTTCCTCTTGCATAAAGCGTTAAGTGATTTTTTTTTCAGGAGAGAGAAAAAATTGTTATTGTCAAGGACAAAGTGACGTTTGCCTGACTTCTCTGATAGGTCAAACAGAAATATTTGGAACTGGGTAGGATGATGAAAGACTATGAAGATAGAAAGTATGAGCAGTGGAGAGAGATGACGGAACAGATCCTGCCAACTCTCATGAAGAAGAGTCTGCTTACTAAGGTGCATCTTTTCAGTTCTGAAACAGTGTTCTTGCCTGGAGGATCCCATGGACAGAGAAGCCTGGAGGGCTACAGTCCATGGGGTTGCAAAGAGACGCGACTGAGCACTGACATGTGCGCGCACGCGCACACACACACACACACACACACACACACACACACACACACACACGTCCCAGACTATGGGGGCCGTGTAAGATGTTGGTAACTCCCATTTCCTTGAGGTCTGATGTGTTGACTCTCACAAAGTTGAGAGGTATTTCCAAAATCAAAGGCAAAGAAGGGCAGAGGTGGCAGGGGTTGACCAGGGAGAAGAAGAGCAGCAGGAAGGGAAAACATGGAGGTAGCAAAATGTCCTGGTCAGGGAACAGGTGGGGATCAGGCAACCCTTCTGACTCCTTGGCTTAATTCTGGGCTTCAGGGACCTGATTTGCAAAATGACCTGGATCAGATGATCACAAACATGCAAAGTATTAGTTGAACCGTGTATGAAAGAGGTTCAAACCGCTGATGGTTGATTATTTTTAACTTACAGGAAAGTGTCACTTTGATAGCAACCAGGGTTCTTGGCCTTCCCCAATCAATAGAAATTGACTGGAGGCCAGATAAGCAATTCAAAGCAAGGCTTTATGGGGGCCCCTGCTGCAGCAATGGAGAGTCAGAAGTAACACGTTCCCTTGCTCGCTCACTGCCCGAGTATCGGGTGCTGAGCTTGTTTATTATATGGGGTGAGGGTAAGGGTGTGTCCAGGGGGTCTGGCCAGAGGGGTGGCTTAAGTAATTTGCCCATCCCTTTGGTGGTGCTGAGTTCAGGGAGCTTTTGCTCCGGACACCCTGTTTTTGCTGTGGCTCTTCAGAAGTGGCAATAAAGATTTCTCAGTCTTTTTGTATCTTTTGTCTAGAATTTGCTCCAGCCCCGAGTGTATGCAGTTATTTTTAGTCCCATATAATTTCTTTGTATTTTGTTACTGGAGGAGAAGTGTATCCAGGTGCAAGCATTGCAGCAAAGGGTCCCAGGTCCCAGCCTGTCTCAGTTTCACGTGATTCATCCTCATCTATAGCACAGGGCCCAGCATATAGCAGCAAAGGGTCCCAGGTCCCAGCCTGTCTCAGTTTCACGTGATTCATCCTCATCTATAGCATGGGGCCCAGCATATAGCTCAACAAATTAAATGTTAACAGTGAGGAAGGAAAGACTTGGGCTTGGCAGTTTCAGGTCTTTGGTCTCCTAAGTTCCAAAGTAGGTACTAAAATGAGTGAAGAGGCCAGGTAGAGCTTGTCAGGAAATGGATGGCTTGTGTCCTATTCAAAAAGGACAGCCGCTCCCCAGTTTCAGTCTGTTCTTGTCATTTATCATCAACTTTTCCAATGTTTTGAGGGATGCCAGATTTTTGGATTTTTTCATGCAGTTGCCCAATTTTCAAACATGAGTGCTAAATCAAATTCTTGAAAAACTCTGTTCACCCAAGTATGTCTTCTAGCTTAGTTCTGGTCAGCTCCCCGCTCTATCAGTGTAACAAAACCCCTCCTCTGATTTTTTTCAAATTCACATTTATAACTTGGGTTATGTTGATCTGATTGCTTTGTGGACAGCCCTTCCCACGCTTATGAAACTTTGTCTCCCCCATAGACTTCTGCCGCTGGAGATGATGCCATAAACCCTGACAGAGTGGCTGCTTTCTCAATCAACTTTTCACCTGCCCTCAGGGAGATTATTAATGAAACAAAGTACTTGGAACAGCTGGGCTTCCCTGTCCCCGAATTAGCAAGGAACGTTGCCCTCCAGGAGGACAAATTTCTTAGGTAAAAGGATTCTTCTTTTAAATCAACGGTCAACACTTCTTATCTTGGGACCCCTTTACACTCTTCTAAATTATTGAGAACCACCCCTTGCCCATGCCAAGGCTTTCATTTTTGTGGATTTTATAACTATCAATGTTTGCCACATTAGAAATGAAAACTAAGAAATATTTAAAATTTGTATTAATACATTTGTCTAAAATAGTAAAGAATAAACATTTCATGTTAACTTAAATAGCACTTTTATTATTTTTTTTTATTAATTTTCATTGGAGTATAGTTTTGGGGGCTTCCCTGGTGGCTCAGATGGTAAAGAATCTGTCTGCAATGCAGAAGACCTGGGTTTGATCCCTGGCTTGGGAAAAACCCATGGAGAAGGGAATGGCAAACCCACTGCAGTATTCTTGCTGGAGAATTCCATGAACAGGGGAGCCTGGTGGGCTACAGTCCATGGGGTTGCCAAGAGTCAGACATGACTGAGGAACTTTCAGTATCACTATAGTTGATTTATAATGTTGTGTTAATTTCTCCTGTACAGCAGAGTGAATCAGTTATACATGATTATACATCAGTTACACATACATGCTTCCCAGGTGGTGCTAGTGGTAAAGAACCCACCCACCAATGAAGGTAGATGTAAGAGACATGGGTTTGATCCCTGGGTTGGGAAGATCCCCTGGGGGAGGGCTTGGCAACCCACTCCAGTATTCTTGCTTGGAGAATCCCATGGACAGAGGAGCCTGACAGGCTGCAGTCCATAGGGTCACAAAGGGTCGGACATGACTGAAGCAACTTAGCATGCACACATGTATACATACTCTCTTTTTTAGATTATTTTCCCATGTAGGTCATTACAGGGTATTGAGTAGAGTTCCCTATAAATAACATTTTGAAATTAAAAAGTAGCCAATATTTTCCAAAAAGGGAAGTTACTGGGAAGAGTGACACTCTTTTAAATTTTTAGTTTGGTCATTGGTCTTTTGCAATGTATTATAAGATTATTGAGCTTTTTATGAGCTCCATTTTTCTAATGTCAGTGACTTTCCTGTAATGTACAGGTACACAGATGGGATACAGCGTATGTTGGATCATTATCACATGCTCACAGGAACGTTAAATGAGGCAGAGACTCTTCTTCTTGATGACCATTCCCAGGAATTATTAAGAGTGTTTAGATCTGGATACAAGAGATTGAACTGGAACTCACTAGGTAATAAATTCATCTATCTATTGCCTTTTAGACTTTGGGATGCAATCATTCTTTTAGATTGTCTTCGTTGAATTACAATTTTTGCATGTATGTGAAAGTGAAAGTCTCTCAGTCATGTCTGATTCTTTGCGACCCCATGGACCGTACAGTCCATGGAATTCTCCAGGCTAGAATACTGCAGTGGGTAACCTTTCCCTTCTCCAGGGGATCTTTCCAACCCAGGGATTGAACCCTGGTCTCCCTCACTGCAGGCAGATTCTTTACCAGCTGAGCCACCAGGGAAGCCCGCATATACATAGATATGGTTAACAAACCATGCTTTTAAAAACTATTTATTATTTATTTGACTACGTTGGGTCTTACTTGCAGCACGCAGGATCTTCATTGCCTCACATGGAACCTTCTGTTGTGGCGCATGGACTCTCCAGTTGTGGCTTGTGGGCTCATAGTTGCGGTCGGTGCCCTGGCTTCTCTAGTTGTAACGTGTGGGCTAAGTTGCTCCATGGCATGAGGGGATCTTAGTTCCTTGACCAGGGATTGAACCCACATCCCCTGCATTGCAAGGCAGATTCTTAACCACTGGATCACCAGGGAAGTCCCTAACAAATATGTTTTGAGCATGATGTGCAGGGTTTTGTGTATGCTTAGTCGCTCAGTCGTGTCTGACTCTTTGCAACCCCATGGACTGTAGCCAGGCTCCTCTGTCCATGGTGTTCTCCAGACAAACTGGGCTTCCATTTCCTTCTCCAGGGTTTTGTGTAGTGATTGCTTTTATTTGTTCTTTTTTTGAAGTTTTAAAATGACAGATTCCGTTTCATTAATAGTTATAGGATGGTTCAAGTGATTAATATCCTATTGGGTGAGTCATGTAATTTGTGCTTTTCGAATGAGTGGTCCATTTCATCTAACTTGTCAGATTCATTGTGAGTTTTTCTTATTGTACCTTTATTATCTTTACAATACCTGTCTTTAGCGATCCCTCCTATTTAATTCTGGATATTGTTAACTCGTATCTTCTCTCTTTTTCTTTTTAGTCCTGCTAGAGATTAGTTTTATGGAAGCCCTTTGTTTCATTGATTTTATCTGTTGTTTTCCTGTGTTCAATTTTATTAATTTCTGCTCATCTGTATTATTTCCTTCTGCTTGATTTGGAATTTATTTTACTTTTCTTTTTAAAGGTTCTTGAGGTGGGACCTTTAATTGATTTGATATCGTTCCTCTTTTCTAATGTATGCATTTGGTACGATTTCCCTTTCAGCACTGCTTTAGTTATGCCCCACAGATTTTGATAGTTGTATTTTAATTTTTATTCAATTCAGTGTATTTTTAAAACTTCCTTTATGACTTCCTCCTCGATCCATGGCTTATTTAAAAGTGTGTTATTTAGTTTTTAAGTGTTTGAAGATTTCCCTGTTATCTTCCTGTTGCTGATTTATAATTTGAGTCCATTGTGGATGGAGAACATATTGAATATAATTTCAGTTCTTTTAAATCTGTTGAGGTTTGTTTTATGGCTCATGGGATAATCTGTTTCAGTTGTCTGTCTCTCCCCCTTTCAGAGTCTTAAGCTTATTTTATGGATAATGTTCATGGTCTTAGCTGTATTTAGCAGGAACAATAAGGAAAAGTACATTCTTCTTCCTTTACTTTTTAAAAAATAAACAAGGCATTTTTGTTTTTCCTTTTTTTCATTGTTTTTACTTTTTTCCCCTTCCTCCTACTTCTCTTGCTCCAAATCTTCTTTTTCTTTGTCATTTCCTTTCTTCCTCTTTTCCCTTTTCCTTTGTACAGAGAATATGTGTGTTTGGACTGTGGACTCCAGAGCAAAACCCCTGGGTTACATATCTAGTTTCCACCCACGTGACTCAACCTCTTAGGGGCTCTGCTTCCTCATCTGTAAAATGGGCATAATCTTTGTAGCCTTTTCATAGGTTGTTGTAAGGATTCAATGATGTAATAAACATCACAGGCTTAGGCTGTTGCCATATTAATCATAAATTCTTAATTCGGGTTACTATGCATGTTCTTGCTGTTTACTTTTCTAAGCAACAGGCCAGAGGAGACTGTAGGCAAAGTGGCATTGGCTGGAGGGTTCAGGTTGCCATGGCAATGAGAGGATAAGAGGGTTGGACTTCTTCTTTATCCTCATGGTGCTTCAGATACAATTATGCTAAAATGTGAACAGAAGAAATGTATCGCTTGGTCGATTCTGAGCCCCCGCTCTTTGTTCCAGTCCCCAGGGACCAAGTGTATCTTTGTCACTTGGAAGACCCAAGGGGATGGAAGGAGCAGGGTCCTTCCTGTGAAGGGATATGGTATTAACATTACAGTTGTTGGTGGGAGGGATGTGGAAGGAAGCGTTGAAAGCCAAATATCTTTCTTTTGTTCTTTCTCTTTCTCTCCAAAGGTATTGCTGACTACATAACTCGGTGCAAACAGGCCATTGGGAAATTTGAGTCCCTTGTCCACCAGATTCATAAGAATGCAGATGACATTTCTTCCAGGCTTACTTTGATAGAGTCCATAAATCTCTTTAAATATCCAGCACCTAAAAGTGAGGACGAACTCCCAGGTAAATCTGGCTTCTTTTTTCTTTTGATCATGGGAGGAAAAGTCTCTTGGTCATGATTGTGCACACACACACACATTTTATTCCACAAATGGAATAAAACTATGTCTCACGATCTCGGGCAGTTATTTGAAAACATAATGGGTAATTCTTACTCTTTGTCACATTTTATGTATTGCTTAGTTCTACAGATTCCTGAGTCTATGAAGATTAGTGGTTCTTTTGTCAATAACTCTGTAACACTAATGTGAACTGTGTTTTATGGACTCACATTAACTTGTTCAAATGGTATTTTAAATGTTCTTGGACTTAGTCAACAAGGAATTCAGGACTAGTTAACAAGCAGTTCAAGGCAAGCAAGATTGCCCAAAGACATAGCATGCACAATCAGCATTCAAACCCATGTTGTCACGTATTTTTTGCTTTGGATGTGTCTTGCTCTGGATGGTGTTGACTTTTTTTCTGCTTTTGGTCAAGATTAGAGGCTACTTTCGTATTTGCAAGATATCCAGCTCATGTTTGGGTTGCTTTTTGAGTAATGTCCTTTCCCATGTCCATGAAGAGCTTTAACAGAGGTCTTCTGCTGCAGGCGTCAAGGAGTTCTTTGAGCACATTGAACGAGAAAGGGCCAAGGATGTGGACCACATGGTCAGGTGGTATCTTGCCATTGGGCCTCTGCTGACCAAAGTTGAGGGGCTGGTCATCCACACCAACACGGGCAAGGCCCCCAAGCTGGCCTCCTACTATGAATACTGGGAAAATAGAATCTACGAGGTCCTGACAAAGCTCATCCTGAAGTGAGTTAATCTTTGCATTACATGTTGTAAAGACAGTGTGTGTGGGGAATTCCTTGGCAGTCCTGTGGTTAGGACTCTGCTGTCGGATATATTTCACTCTGCTGAGTCCTGAGTCTGTTTTATTAACCCCTCCTAGGAATCTGCAGTCTTTTAATTCTTTAGTCCTTGGAAGCGTCCCTTTATTCCAAACGGAAACCATCTTGACGGCGCCAGAGATCATCCTGCATCCCAATGCAAATGAGATTGACAAAATGTGTGTCCACTGTGTTCGAAACTGTGTGGAGATGACCAAGGTAAGGGCAGAAGTGTGTGTTATTTCCCGGGTGGTCCCTGGATGCAGAGAGTTAGGCCCACCAGCTGTGGACAGCACATGACCCAGAGTTACCGAACGCAGGTCTGACTGCTCGATTCTCAAGAGCTTAAAGAGGCCAGGTTGGTGAAAAGCAAAGTTTGTTTTATTTTGGATGCTGGTAATGGGGATGAGGGGTGAGTGGCAGAGGGTGGACACCTGTCCAAAGGCCTAACCTCCTCCCCACTGACAACCAGTGGGCAAAGAGCTTTTATGGACAGAGGGAGGGGGCTACAGGCAGAAACAGCGCAGTCAGCTCTGTCAGTCAGTTTGAAATTGTCATCGGTGGTCTGACTAGTGTCATCTTGATTGTTTTAAGTATAGTTAATCCTCAGTTCCACGGTCAGTTTGTTGCGGTTCCTTGAGGCCATTTCTCAGAATTGCGGCAGCTTGTGTCACGGCTACAGTCTGCTCATCATGTTGTTAACTTCTCCCACCTGGTGGGGTTTCATTGTATATAAGACAGCTCACAGAAATGTTGTTCAGTTGCACAGTCGTGTCCAACTCTTTGCAACCCCATGGACTGCAGCACTCCAGACTTCCCTGCCCTTCACTATCTTCTGGAGTTTGCTCAGACTCATGTCCATTGAGTTGATGATGCCATCCAACCATCTCATCCTCTGTCACCCCCTTCTCCTCCTGCCCTCAATCTTTCCCAGCATCAGAGGCTTTTCCAATGAGTCAGCTGTTCCCATCAGGTGGCCAAAGTATTGGAGATTCAGCTTCAGCATCCAGTGAGTACTCAGGGTTGATTTCCTTTAGGATTGATTGGTTTGATCTCCTTGCAGTCTGAGGGACTCTCAAGAGTCTTCTCTAGCACCACAGTTCAAAAGCATCAGTTCTTTTTTATGGTCCAACTCTCACATCTGTACATGGCTACTGGAAAAACCATAGTTTTTACTAACTGGACCTTTTTTGGCAAAGTGATGTCTTTGCTTTTTAATACTCTGTCTAGGTTTACATCTTTTAATTTCATGGCTGCAATGATTTTGGAGCCCAAGAAAAGAAAATTTGTTACTGCTTCTACTTTTTCCCCATCTATTTGCCATGAGTGAGGGACCAGATGCCATGATGTTAGTTTTTTGAATGCTGAGTTTCAAGCCAGCTTTGTCACTCTCGTCTTTCACCTTCATCAAGAGGCTCTTTAGTTCCTCTTTACTTTCTACCATTAGAGAGGTATCATCTGCATATCTGAGGTTGTTGATATTTCTCCCAGCAATTCCAGCTTGTGATTCACCCAGTCCAGCATTTTACATGATGTACTCTGCATATAAGTTAAACAAGGGGGACGGTATATAGCCTTAACATACTCCTTTCCCAATTTTGAACCAATATGGTTCTAATTATTGCTTCTTGACCCACATACTGGTTTCTTAGAGACAAGTAAGGTGATCTGGTACTCTCATCTCTTTAAGAATTTTCCAGTTTGTTGTGATCTGCATAGTCAAAGGCTTTAGTGGTCAGTGAAGCAGAAGTAGGTGTTTTTCTGAAATTCCCTTGCTTTCTCTATGATCCAACGAATGTTGACAATTTGGTCTCTGGTTCCTCTGCCTTTTCTAAACCCACCTTGTACATCTGGAACTTCTTGGTTCACTTACTACTGAAGCCTAGCTTGAAGGATTTTGAGCATAACCTTATTAGTGTGTGAAATGAGCACAGTTGTACAGTTCAGTCAGTTCAGTTCAGTCGCTTAGTCATGTTCGACTCTTTGTGACCCCATGGACTGCAGCATGACAGGCTTCCCTGTCCATCAGCAACTCCCAGCACTTGCTTAAACTCATGTCCGTTGAGTGAGTAATGCCATCCGACCATCTCATCCTCTATTGTCCCCTTCTCTTCCTGTCTCCAATCTTTTCCAGCATCAGAGTCTTTTCCAGTGAGTCAGCTCTTCACATCAGGTGGCCAAAGTATTAGAGTTTCAGCTTTAGCATCAGTCCTTCCAATGAATATTCAGGACTGATTTCCTTTAGGATTGACAGGTTGGATCTCCTTGCAGTCCAAGGGATTCTCAAGAGTCTTCTCCAGCACCACAGTTCAAAAGCATCAATTCTTTGGTGCTCAGCTTTCTTTATGGTCCAACTCTTACATTCATACATGACTACTGGAAAAATCATAGCTTTGACTAGATGGACCTTTATTGGCAAAGTGATGTCTCTGCTTTTTAATATGCTGTCTAAGTTGGTCATAGCTTTTCTTCCAAGGAACAAGTGTCTTTTCTTGCTTCATGGCTGCAGTCACCATCTGCAGTGATTTTGGAGCCCCCCAAAATAAAATCTCTCACTGTATCCATTGTTCAGTTCAGTTCAGTTCAGTTCAGTCACTCAGTCGTGTCTGACTCTTTGCAACCCCATGAATCGCAGCACGCCAGGCCTCCCTGTTCATCACCATCTCTCGGAGATCACTCAGACTCACATCCATCGAGTCAGTGATGCCATCCAGCCATCTCATCCTTGGTCGTCCCCTTCTCCTCCTGCCCCCAATCCCTCCCAGCATCAGAGTCTTTTCCAATGAGTCAACTCTTCGCATGAGGTGGCCAAAGTACTGGAGTTTCAGCTTTAGCATCATTCCTTCCAAAGAACACCCAGGACTGATCTCCTTCAGAATGGACTGGTTGGATCTCCTTGCAGTCCAAGGGACTCTCAAGAGTCTTCTCCAACACCACAGTTCAAAAGCATCAATTCTTCGGCGATCAGCCTTCTTCACAGTCCAACTCTCACATCCATACATGACCACAGGAAAAACCATAGCCTTCACTAGACGGACCTTAGTCGGCAAAGTAATGTCTCTGCTTTTGAAAATGCTGTCTAGGTTGGTCATAACTTTTCTTCCAAGGAGTAAGCGTCTTCTAATTTCATGGCTGCAGTCACCATCAGCAGTGATTTTGGAGCCTAAAAAAATAAATTCTGGCACTGTTTCCACTGTTTCCCCATCTATTTCCCATGTGTCCCCATCTATTTGCCATGAAGTGTTGGAACTGGATGCCATGATCTTAGTTTTCTGAATGTTGAATTTTAAGCCAGCTTTTTCACCTCTTTCACTTTCATCAAGAGGCTCTTTAGTTCTTCTTTGCTTTCTGCCAAAAAGGTGGTGTCATCTGCGTATCTGGGGTTATTGCTATTTCTCTGGGCAATCTTCATTCCAGCTTATGCTTCATCCAGCCCGACATTTTTGCATGATGTACTCTGCATATAAGTTAAATAAACAGAGTGACTATATACAGTCTTGATGTACTCCTTTCCCAATTTGGAACCAGTCTGTTGTTCCATGTCCAGTTCTAACTGTTGCTTCTTTGGGCACTTTCTCACCTGGGAGGCTCGTCTTCTGGTGTCGTATCATTTTACCTGTTCATACTGTCCATGGTTCCTTACTAGCAAGACTTATTGCTGAATATGATATGTACTGTTTTGTGTGCTGTGCTTAGTCGCTCAGTCGTGTCTAACTCTTTTCGACCCCATGGACTGTAGCCTGCCAGGCTCCTTTATCCATGGACATTCTCCAGGCAAGAATACTAGAGTGGGTTGCCATGCCTTCCTCCAGGGGATCTTCCCAACCCAGGGATCAAACGCAGGTCTCCCACATTGTGGGCAGATTCTCTACTGTCTGGGCCACCAGGAAAGCCCATGAATACTGGAATGGGTAGCCTATCCCTTCTCCAGGGGATCTTCCCTAGGTAGGAATTGAACTGGAGTCTCCTGAATTGCAGTCAGATTCTTTACCAGCTGAGCTACCAGAGAAGCCTATGATGTGTACAAAGGGAGCAAAATAGATACTAAAGGATTGTCTCCCCCCCCCGCCTCACCCCCCCCCCAATTCTTATTTTGTCAGCATTTTGTTCGCTGGATGAGCGGCAGCTGCATAGAATGCCCCCCACAGAAGGGAGAGGAGGAAGAACTTGTTACCATCAGCTTTTACAACGATATCTCTCAGAACCCTCAGATAATTGAGCAGGCTGTTATGATCCCCCAAAACGTCCACAGGATTCTGGTCAATCTTATGAAGTACCTGCAGAAATGGAAGCGCTACCGACCTCTCTGGAAACTGGACAAAGCCATTGTGATGGAGAAATTTGCTGCTAAGAAGCCTCCCTGTGTTGCTTACGATGAGAAGTTGCAGTTCTACGCCAGGATCGCCTCTGAAGTGATGCACCACCTCTTGATCAAGGATGAGCATTGCATCCGCCTTCAGCTCGGACCCCTGGCTAACACCGTGCAGGAAAACGCCAAGTCCTGGGTGGTTTCGCTCGGGAGACTCCTCAATGACTCAGCCAGAGAGGAACTCAATAACCTGCATGAGGAGATAGAGGTAGTGGATCCCAGGTCTTCTCTAAAGTCCAGTGCACTGTTCGTTGTGGGACGGAGCCCCAGGGTTTCTCTAAAACTGCTTTCATTTCAAGGAAGTCAGGGGTTCATTCGGCACTGTATTTTTTCCCCCTATGCTTATTTAGTGTCCCTTTGAACTTTCTTTTATAGTCCCTGAACAAAAACCTGAAGAAGAGCCCCAGTACCCTCGAGGATCTCAAGTTTGTGCTTGCAACCATTGCAGAAATCCGAAGTAAATCTTTAGTCATGGAACTCAGGTACCGGGATGTGCAGGAGAGGTACCGCACCATGGCGATGTATGGGCTCTTTGTAAGTGACCTCTTTTCTTTATTTCTTTACCTTTTTCTTTATTCACCTGTTGCTTTATTTATTTATGTTTTGGCTGTGCTGGGCCTTCACTGCTGCAAGGGCTTTTCCCAGCGGTGGCAAGCAGGGGCTACTCTCCGGTTGCGGTGCTTGAGCTTCTCACTGTGGTGGCTTCTCTTGTTGCAGAGCACAGGCTGTAGGGCTGGCGGGCTTCAATAGTTGCGGCATGTGGGCTCAGCAGCTGCGGCTCCCAGGCTCACTGGTTGTGGTGCACGGGCTTAGTTGCCCCGTGGCACGTGGGATCTTCCCAGACCAGCGATCGAACTGTTGTCTCCAGCATTGGCAGGTGGATTCTTTACCACTGAGTCACCAAAGAAGCCCCGAAGCCCCTTTCTTTTTTCTTGATGTTAATTTTCTTTAATAAATCAAGGGCTATTGCACAAATGAAAAAAGTGGAGGAGAGAGATAAGGCAATAAGAGAAACTGGTAGAAGATGATAGTTCAGTTGTCTTTAAGTTTGTTAAACATCGGTTTCAAAGGCCTTCAGAAAGCCCATGGATGAGTTTGAGGGTTGAGGGTTTCAATCTCCTTGAAATTATATGTGAAATTTTGCATGCCCCATATCACATGATACACAAAAAGGAGTCCACTGGAAAAACAAAGTAGAAGGGAGAAACAAATAGCTGTTAGAAGCCAGCATTTTCATAAAATCTGTATTTCAACATTTTCAGCACTTGAGTGCTTTCATCACCCGACTGCACCTTGGCCTTGCCTGCAAGCTAGAGATTCTCTCATCAGAAAATGCACAGTGGGGACTTCCCTGGTGGTCTAGTGGTTAAGACTCTGCCTTTCAATGCGGGGGACACAGATTCAATCCCTGGTCAGGGAACTAAGGTCCCACATGCCTTGGGGCAACTAAGCCCATGCCCCATAACTACTGAGGCTGGACACAGCAAGGAAGATCCCCCATGCCTCAACTAAGACCCAGTGCAGCCAAAAATAAGCAAATGAGTTTAAAAAAGTGCACAGCAGTGGTGATCACTTTGTAATGTATAGAATAATGAATCCCTATGGTGTGCACCTGAAACTAACATAATGTTGTAGGGCAATTATACTTCAATAAAAAATAATAAACACAAAAAGAGGAACTTTTCCTTAAAAACTGTCTGTTTATACTGAGATACAGTTTATATAAAAAGGGTAGGTTAAATCCTTGATTCTTGACCTGTATTTACATGTTTTCAGAATAATAATTTGGTTCCCTCACGCCCTCCAAAGAAAAAGAAAATTGTAGAGTGTGCAAAATTTATATTTTTATAATTAAAGTCAAAATTTTCAATTCTGTCTTTTGTTCTGTTTATTAAGTAAAATCATTTAAGATTCTGTATCTTAGATAGCTCCATTACTATCTGCTGATATTGTCTTTGTGTCTCTTGATTTCCTCCAAGTCATTCGTATCCTTTTCATTCCTTTATTTCTGATTGAGTTCTGGACATCATTTATGAAAAGTTGTAAAGAGAATCAGAGGCCTCTCATGATGCTATGTTTCATCAGAGGAGATTTATTTTTGCTTCTGGCAGCACAGCTGGGTGTGTTAATGGGTCAAGATAACCTTATTCAAATCATATGAAGTTGATTTGAAGCTCAGTTTTACTTTATGAATAACTTATCTCTCTAGATTATCTCTCTCTCTACCTACCTATGTTATCTATCTCTTTAAAAAATTACATTCTTCTGATTTTTATTTGGATTATAAATATCTAATTTGTATAATTCAACCAACATCTGTTCAAATGGCCTATTCTACTGTTACCCAGATGTAGAAATCCCAGGACAGTAGCCTTGATCAGAAATTTCAGTTCCAAGCCTGCTTGTCATTTATTATTTGTTCTCTTTTTTTTTTTTAAGCCTTCTGATGCAGAGAAAGAACTGGTTGACAATATTGAGAGCATGTGGTCAAACCTTTTCAATGATTCATTGAATGTGGAGCATGCTCTGGGAGGCATAAAGAGAATGTTCACAGAGGTACCTTTAAATGCTTCACCTTCTGAATATAGATGTTGAAAAATACCCAGTGGGCTCAATTAATGCAACCCTACTTTCCTCAGCTTACTCGAGGTGAAATACTAAACTACAGACAGCAGATAGAGGATTTTGCAAAACGGTTTTATCGTGAAGGCCCTGGTTCTGTAGGTGAAGATCTTGATAGAGGTAAGGATATCCACATTGGTCTTACTGGGACATTTGAAGACATTCTGCTTAAGATTTTTATGGGAATATTGGATGAAGTGGTGGTTTGTAAGCTTGCCTGTACACTGGGTTCCTCTGGGGATCTCTAAAGATCGCTGCTCCCTGGGGACCAGGTTCACATAGTCTGATTCCACTGATCTCAAGGTTGGTTTGGACATCAAGGTTTAAAAACATTTTTTAATTTGTATATTATTATTTTCTAATTTTTATCTGCAGGTGAGTTTTCTCTAGTTATGGCGAGCGAGGGCTACTCTTGGTTGTGGCGCTTGGGCTTCTCATTGTGGGGGCTTCTCTTGTTGTGAAGCACAGGCTCTAGGTACACCAGCTTCAGTAGTTGCAGCTTGTGGGCTCAGGAGTTGCGGCCCATGGGCTAAGCTGCTCTGGAGTGTGTGGGATCTTCCAGGGATCGAACCTGTGTCCCCTCCATTGGCAGGTGGATTTTCAACCACTGGACCACCGGGGAAGGCCCTGAACATCAAAGTTTTTAAAAGCTCCCATGGGGATTCTAATCTGGAGCCCAAGTTGAGACCACTTAGAGCAAGAATGCTTAGGAGACAGAAATTTCTCACTGGAGGAGCTTGCAGTAACTGGCCTCTGGTTTTAGTTAGAATGATGGAGAGATAAAGTCTGGTCACTCTACATTTGTCTTCCCAATTGGCTTTTATGGCTGATGTGATAATTTTGCTTATTGTTCAGGATTTCTTATTCAATTTTGTATATCTTAAGATTGTATGTATTCCAACACTTGCCTGCCTGCTTGTGAATTTTATACAACCATCTTATGCTAACAAATCACTTCTTATCTATCAAAAAAAGCATATATTAAAAATGAACTTATTTATAAAACAGAGTCACAGACTTCGAAAACAAACTTATGGTTACCAAAAGGGAAAGACGGTTAGGGGAGGGAGAAATTAGGAGTTTGGGGTTGTATTCACTGCTATACATACAATAGCTAATCAACAAGGACCTACTGTATAGCACAGAGAACTCTACTCAATACTCTGTGGTAACCTATATGGGAAAAGAATCTGAAAAAGAATAGATATATGTGTAACTGAATCATTCTGCTATGCACTGAAGGTTACACAACATTGTAAATCGACTATGTTGTTGTTAGTCACTAAGTCATGTCTGACTCTCTTGCTACCCCATGGACTGTAGCCCACCAGGTTCCTCTGTCCATGGGATTCTCCAGGAAAGAATACAAGAGTAAGTTGTCATTTTCTTCTCCAGGGGATCCTCCCAACTCAGGGACTGAACTCGAGTCTCCTGCATTAGCAGGTGAATTCTTCACTGCTGAGTATGAATTTATTTATTTACTTATTTATTAGGAGTAGAACTTTTAGCCACTTTTGATAGAGAGCTGATGAAACATGAAAAGAACCGTCAGGAGCTGGCTAATGCTGAGAAGCTTTTTGATCTTCCAATCACGATGTACCCAGAGCTGCTCAAAGTGCAGAAGGAAATGAGCGGACTGAAGGTGATTTACGAGCTCTATGAAGGACTGAAGGTAAGCGTCCACCCGCAGGTTTGGTCTCCGTGGAGGGAATGTGGCTCAGTGGACTTTGAGGTCATAGTCATTAAGAGCCTGGGGCAGATTTCAGAGAAACTCGCACTTTAGATCTTGGGAGGAGGTGATGGGGGGGTAACTGCTAATGGGTATGAGGTTTCCATTTGGGGTGTGGAGAAAGTTCTGGAACCTGATGGGTGCGTGATGGCTGTCTAACACTATGAATGTCCTGCTTTCCACTGTACATATTCCTGGCAGAAAGCAGGTCAGTGGTTACGTAGGGGTGGGCTGGAAGGAGAGGGGTGGGAGGGGGTGATTACCGAGCGGCAGGAGGAGCCCACTGAGGGGGATGGTGATGGATACGTTCATTATCTAGATGGAGCTGATGGTGTCACAGATGTGCACAGATGTCAGTTGTACACTTGATATACGTGCAGCTTTATCGTACACCCGCAAACTCTCCATAAAACTTCTGAAAAACAGAGAGAACGGGGAGAAAGGCATTAGAAATGCCAAGTAGAGACGATGTTTCCAGTGAGTCTTGTTACAAAGAGAAGCAGAGAAATGAGGACTGGTGGGTGAAGGGGGTGTGAGCTCAAAATAATTAAAACATTTTTTCTCGTTTATTTTTTGGCATCATACACCAGCAAACTCTCCATAAAACTTCTGAAAAACAGAGAGAACGGGGAGAAAGGCATTAGAAATGCCAAGTAGAGACGATGTTTCCAGTGAGTCTTGTTACAAAGAGAAGCAGAGAAATGAGGACTGGTGGGTGAAGGGGGTGTGAGCTCAAAATAATTAAAACATTTTTTCTCGTTTATTTTTTGGCTGCCCTGAGTCTTTGTTGCTGCGCACAGGCTTTCTCTAGTGTCTCCAGAAAAGGAATACGTGGACTCAAGAGGGAAAGGAGGAGGGTGGGGTGGATTGGGAGACTGGGATTGACATATATACACTGGTGATGCTATGTATAAATCAGAAAACTAATGGGAATGTACGGTGCAGCACAGGGAACTCTACTCAGTGCTCTGTGGTGACTAAATGGGAAAGAAATCCATAAGGGGGACATATATATATATATATATAGCTGATTCGCTTTACTATACAGTGGAAATTAACAAAACTAAACAGCTAACACACAAATATAACACAACATATACATCATAAAGTAACTATAAGCCCATAAAAATTAAAAAAAGAAATCACCGGACACATATTACAGGAATTAACATAATTTCCTGTCAAATATGTTTCATGATTCAAGCAACTCTGCCAAGCTTGGATGTCACAGGTTGCAAATGCCAACCACCCAAGATGGTAAACTGTATGTAAGACAGTACTTTTTACATTCAACCTCAGGGAGCTACAGCACAAAGTCTTGTCTTTATGATAACTAAGCAGGAGTATCTAAGTTGCTGGTATTTTGTAACCTTAGCTTCTTTTGTCAGAAAAGGACAGCGCTTGAATGAAGTGCATATGTTAAGGCCCCCGTGATTCCCTGAGTTAAAAACCCTGATTTCTGACATCCTGCTTTTCTGTTTTCCCTGAAAGAAAGAAAGGCATATTTTTGGATCCTACACATTCTCAGATACAGCCATATGTTTGTGTAAGCCTTTTAAAATTTTGTGTAAGCCTTATTTTTAAGCCTTTTGTGAAGGATTAAAAAAGTTGGAATGCTTTTGTTTATGTTTGAGAGCCTTAGAATTAATCTTTCCTTTGTGAATTTGAGGTTGTTGTGGGATCAGTGTTGTTGTTTAGCTGCTCAGTGGTGTCTGATTCTTTGTGACCCCATGGGGTCTACAGCCCATCAGGTTCCCCTGTCCATGGGATTTCCCAGGCAAGAATATTGGAGAGGGTTGCCATTTCCTTCTCCAGGGGATCTTCCCCACCCATGGATTGAACCTGCATCTCCTGCATTGACAGATGGATTCTTTACCACTGAGCCACCAGATAAGCCTCCTGTTGTGGGGAAATGGATGTTAATATTTGGAGAGAAGCGAGCATGCCCAAGGGTTAAGAATGTGCTGTCCCTTCTAACCACTTTCGAGTTTCCAGACTGGTCTTGTTGATGAGACTATTTCTTGTTCATTTCCAGGTTGCAAAGGAAGAATGGTCTCAGACACTCTGGATCAACCTGAATGTTCAGTTTCTCCAGGAAGGAATTGAAAGTTTTCTCAGGTCCCTCAGAAAGCTGCCCCGTCAGGTCCGAAATTTATCGGTGGCCTACCACTTGGAATCGAAAATGAAGGCATTCAAAGACTCAATTCCTTTACTTCTTGACTTGAAGCACGAGGCTCTAAGAGACAGGTTGGTGGAGGAGCTTTGACTTTGAGATATGTCTTTGGCCGGATCTGATGACAAAAGATTTCAGCAGCAACGCAGGGCTAGAAATATACAAGTAATAATTCTCTATATAATATTGCTTCTGTGTAAAGTTCCCATTAAATTATCAACCACAGGGATTCTTCTGTATCAGCTCCCACACTAGATCTGGGACGAAAGAGAGAAAAACTGGATTCTCCTTCCTGACCGTCTCTTTGTACGACAAAACCTAGTGATTCCATGCTTACTGCTTCTATGCTGGGTACCTGGCGTTCTGCCAGTCCAGTGCCATGTTTAGCTGCCTTATTACATTCATTCCATATACATCAGACCTTAAACGTGGGCAAATGTGGACCTTCAGAGGAGGCCAGATTGGGTTAAGAGCAGCGCTGCTTGGTGCCGTGTCTGTCTTGTTCCTTCTGTTTCAAGTAGCCACTTTTTTTTTTTTTTTGTCGTGCTATATTTTTTTCACAATGCTTGAAACATTTGGCGGTTATTTAATTTGTAGATTTGTTGTATCGATCACTGCCTGTCTCCCCAAGTTGGTAACAGTGTTCCCGAGGGCAGGGGCCTTACCTTTGAGCCACTCTGAACCCCCAGCTGCCAGCCCACTACCTGAAGAGAGTTAGTAATTGCTGAATATTTATCAAACACAAGCATACTCATAAATTACAACAGGGTATCAAATAGGCTGAGTGATCCAGAGAGGCCGGGATCACCCATCTAGAGACCTTGCAGAAACAGTTATCAATAAATGAAAATAAAATAAATGAAAAGTTTTCTTAGGTAGTAGTTAAGATGAGGCATCTGAGAAAGTATCTTCTAGATTAGGGGTCTCCCAAGCCCTGGGCCGTGGACCAGTACTGGTCCTGGTCCGGATAGAAATCACGCTGTAGAGCAGTAGGTGAGCAGCGGGCGAGTGAGCAAAGCTTCGTCTATATGTACAGTCGCTCCCCATCGCTCTTATGACCATCTGAGCTCCACCTCCTGTCGGTTCGGCGGTGGCCTTAGATTCTCCTAGGAGCGTGAACCCTACTGTGAACTGCACGTGAGGTATCTAGGTCTCCTGGTCTTTATAAGAATCATCTCCAAACCACAACCCACTCCCCACCCCTCAGTCCGTGGAAAAATTGTCTTCCACAAAATTGGTCCCTGGTGCCAAAAAGGTTGGGGACCACTGTTTTAGATGTTATTTCCTGGGTTTAATTGTAGCAGCTAATGGGATTTTGGAAAACTGTGGACATACATATAATTCCAATAATGTCGAAGTTTCCAAATTCCATTACAATAAGTGATTATAATGGAATTTATCCTGTGGTTGAAGAAAGAAAAGTGAAAGTGTTAGTTGCTCAGTCTGTCTGTTTTTTGTGACCCCCAAGGGTTTCCCTGGTGGCTCAGCTAGTAAAGAATCTGCCTATAATGCAGGGGACGTTGGTTTAGTCCCTAGGCTGGAAAGATCTCCTGGAGAAGGGAAAGGCTACCCACTTCAGTATTCTGGCCTGGAGAATTCCATGGCCTGTATAGTCCATGGGGTTGCAAAGAATTGGATACGACTGAGCGACTTTCACATGGACTGTAGTCCGCCAGGCTCCTCTGTCTGTGAAATTCTCCAGGCAAGAATGCTGGAGTGGGTTGCCATGTCCTTCTCCCAGGAATCTTGCTGACCCTGGGATCAAACCCGGGACTCCTGCCTTGCAGGCAGATTCTTTACTGTCTGAGCCACCTGCGAAGCCCTTGGTTGAAGAGGGAATAATTAAACCCATCACTAAACTCAGTAGACGTAAAGATTTTTTATGTGGATGCACCTTCAGGCATTGGAAAGAGCTTATGGAGAAAACGGGCGTGATTTTTGAAATGACTGAGACATTCACCTTGGAAAACATGTTTGCTATGGAGCTTCACAAACACACGGATGTGCTCAATGAGATTGTGACGTCGGCCATTAAGGAGATAGCCATTGAGAAGGTAGGACTATTTTTAGTTATAAAACAGGCTAGAAAGAAAAAGAATTTTTTTTTTAATTCAAAGAGAAAAACCTGTTTGTTCTGGTACCTGTTATGTTTGAATAAGAAAGTATTATTTGTTCTAGAAATAGAATTTCTGCCCCAGTTAAATATTTTAATTGTTCTTATAGTTTCACTTTCAACTTATTTACTAAAGAAATAATGTGTTCAAGGTAGAAAACTGAGAAAATAAACCACTCATAAATTCCACCACCTGAAGATAAATTATTAACATTTTAGTGTACATTCTTTAATGCTTTGAAACACCTATGCAGGGAGTTCCCTGTGGTCCAGTGGTTAGGGCTCTGAGCTTCCACTGCAGGGGGCACGTGTTCCATCCCTGGTTGGGGAACTAAGATCCCGCGTGCTGTATAGCATGGCCAAAAAAAAGTATATACACATATATACATACATGTACACATATAAACATATATCCACACACACACACTCAGTTCAGTTCAGTCGCTCAGTCGTATCCGACTCTTTGCAACCCCATGAATCGCAGCACGCCAGGCCTCCCTGTCCATCACCAACTCCCGGAGTTCACTCAAACTCATGTCCATCGAGTCAGTGATGCCATCCAGCCATCTCATCCTCTGCCGTCCCCTTCTCCTCCTGCCCCCAATCTCTCCCAGCATCAGAGTCTTTTCCAATGAGTCAACTCTTCGCATGAGGTGGCCAAAGTACTGGAGTTTCAGCTTTAGCATCTTTCCTTCCAAAGAAATCCCAGGGCTGATCTCCTTTAGAATGGATCGGTTGGATCTCCTTGCAGTCCAAGGGACTCTCAAGAGTCTTCTCCAACAACACAGTTCAAAAGCATCAATTCTTTGGCACTCAGCTTTCTTCACAGTCCAACTCTCACATCCATACATGACCACAGGAAAAACCATAGCCTTGACTAGATGGACCTTTGTTGGCAAAATAATGTCTCTGCTTTTCAATATGCTATCTAGGTTGGTCATAACTTTTCTTCCAAGGAGTAAGCATCTTTTAATTTCATTGCTGCAGTCACCATCTGCAGTGATTTTGGAGCCCCAAAAAATAAAGTCTGACACTGTTTCCACTGTTTCCCCATCTATTTCCCATGAAGTGATGGGACCAGATGCCATGATCTTCGTTTTCTGAATGTTGAGCTTTAAGCCAACTTTTTTGCTCTCCACTTTCACTTTCATCAAGAGGCTTTTTAGTTCCTCTTCACTTTCTGTCATAAGGGTGGTGTCATCTGCATATCTGAGGTTATTGATATTTCTCCTGGCAATCTTGATTCCAGCTTGTGCTGGAATATAAACATATATCCACACACACACACTACAGAGATATAAAAATACACATACACACACCAACATGTACATGAGTACTATGCCCATATACATATATGCTCTCACATATGCACACATATAGGTGTATATAAATACTAATATATCACTCATACATGCACACACATGCATGTACATATATGCACACACATATACACATGATGTACACAGGCACATATGTACACACATCTGTGTATATATACACATAATTATCTACAGGTGGTTTTTGAACATGCCATTAAAAATAGACATATTTTTTGTAGTTTGATCTTCTTGCTAAACAGTAAACACAGAGGCAGGATCTCATGAGCGTGCAGATTGGAGGCCAATTACAGAATTTAGACCCTGGCTCTGGCATTCAGCTGAGTGAGCATGGCAAGCTGACCCTTCTCTTGCCCCAGTGCCCACCTCTGCTAAAGTATGGATAATAATAATCCCACCCTCACTGGGGTGCTTTGAGGACTAGAGGAGATGGTGAATAGCATGTGCTTACCTGGCACAAAGCAAGTACTGGGTAACTGACAACTAGAATTGCCAACTTATCTGGAACACTGACCCAAAACTCTGGGTTGAGGAGCTGATCCATGGCAAACTCAGGAAGCTGCTGTTGGATTGTTTTTTTCAGCCCATATGCCTGAACCATGCTTTTCATATTCCTGACTAGGCTGTGAAGGAAATCCTGGACACATGGGAAAATATGAAATTTAATGTGGTCAAGTATTACAAAGGCACCCAGGAGCGAGGCTACATTTTGGGGTCTGTTGACGATATCATCCAGTGCCTGGATGACAACACTTTCAACCTGCAAAGCATCTCAGGAAGCAGATTTGTGGGACCTTTCCTGCAGACAGTTCACAAATGGGAAAAAACGCTTTCTCTCATAGGGGAAGTCATTGAGGTGAGAAAAAAGACACAAAAGATGGAAAGGAGCTGATTCATAGAAAGAAACTTTGTATGAGACAATTTTGTGCTCAGAAACTAATGATCCTCTTTGATTTATTTTGAGGGGAGGGATGCATAATTAGAGGAGTGAATCTGTTTTTATTTCAGTGAATGCATTTTTAACTAACAGGACTACCCATTGGTGTTTTTTCATGTGCCCTTGTTCTTATTTAATACTGTCCTGTTCTTGTTGCAAGAATACTTTCATCTCCTATATCACGCTGAAGAATTTAAATATATTTAAAACCCTTTTCTGATTTCCTTCTATTTTTTATTTTCTCAAACTAGAATTTTCCTATTTTTAGGGGAGACTCTTCTTCACAGGGTAGTGGGTTTTTCTCTGTGTGATTTTGATTTTTTTAAAGTCCATCTTGCATACATTTTTTTTTTTTTTGACCTGTGCTCATTTCACTTTGATGTGTGTTTCTGCAGTTTTCCCAGCCTAGTCCATCGTGTTGGGAAGCACCCAACCAGGTCTTATGTTAGTTGGTTTGGGGCTTTCCTGCTTTGTGTCCAGACCTCTGTGAGCCACCTAGGCTCATTTCACCAGTTCTGTGTGACAGCCTTGTTTTTGTCCTGAGACCACAGGCAGGTACCTTGTATTAATATAGCTACACCCTAAAGCTTTGGGTGGGATGAAGCCAGGCCTGGTTCACTGGCTAAGACTGTGGTCAGGCATGGGCTTCCTTCATTTGCTTTCTTTTTTAAAAATAATTTATTTATGCTTGTGCTGGGTCTTTGTTGCTGCACACACACAACTTGGCAACTAAACCACCATATGCACTTACTCTGCCCTCTTGCATGGAAATTCTTTTAACCTGAATTGATTTAAATCTGTCCCGTGTTAGGGTGGGATTTTGCCATACACACCTTGGGGCACCTGGGAACCTGTGTTGATGATAATGTTGTGCATTTACAGATTTGGATGTTGGTTCAGAGAAAATGGATGTATCTGGAAAGCATCTTTATTGGTGGAGATATCAGATCACAGCTTCCAGATGAAGCAAAGAAGTTTGATAACATCGACAGAGTATTTAAAAGGGCAAGTGACTGGCTTCTATTTTAGACAGTAATCGGAGATACTTTCACTTATGTATTTACATGTAGTATTTGGTCTATTTGTAGCTTCTGAATTTTTTCTGTCATTGTATGTGAATTTAATCTCTTCAGTAAGAATTTCTGTTTGATCTGAAGCCACCAGCATAAGGCGCTACAACTTTTTTATTTTTACTTTTTATCATAAAAGTAGTAGTTATTTAAAAACCTTGGGGAACTGTAGAAGAGAAGGAAAAGATGTGTCTTCCATAGTTTCACCATCTTTAATATGTAATATTTTTCTTTGTATATGGGTTTAAGAACACAATTGTGATGATATTTTGTATGTGTGTGTGCATACTCGGTCTCTTAGTTGTATCTGACTCTTTGTGACCCCACGGACTGTAGCCTGCCAGGCTCCTCTGTCCATGGGATTATCCTGGCAAGAATACCTGGAATGGGTTGCCATTTCCTCCTCCAGGGGATCTTCCCAAACCAGGGATTGAACCCATGTCTCCTCTGGCTTCTGCACTGGTAGGTGGAGTCTTTACCACTGAGCCACCTGAGAAGCCCGATATTTTGTATAATTTCATCTTATAATTTTCTCTCCATATTGTGAGAAACATAGTTCGTATTATGAAATTGTCTGATAAAACATTTCAATGACTTTATATAATGTCTCAGTGAGTGGACTGACATTAGTTGATTTATTGTCTAGTAACTGGACATCTTGTTTGAAGTGAAACTCTTTGCATTCAAGAATAATTTGTCTGAAGCTTTTTTCCATTTTTAGGATTAACATTTTTATTGTTTATTAATTGCTTATTTATTAAACATTATTATTGTTTATAAGGAAATTACCCATGAAAGACTATGGTCATCTTAAGTCCTTTCCAGAAAGGGTGGTCCCAGTGGGCACTGCTGCTAGTAGTTAGTGGGGTAAGGATTGTCACCCAGCCCACCTGACCTCAAAGCCCAGGTGCTTTGGTGCTCAGTGATGCTGTTGCATTCTCTAGTATGAGCAGCCAACTCATGTTTGGGGCTTCCCAGGTGGTAAAGAACCCACCTGTCAGTGCAGGAGACATAAGAGACCTGAGTTTGATCCCTAGATCGGGAAGATTCCCCTGGAGAAGGAAATGGCAACCCACTCTGGCATTCTTGCCTGGAGAATCCACAAGGAAAGAGGAGCTTGGTAGGCTATAGTCCATGGGGTCGCAAAGAGTTTGGACATGACTGAGGTGACTTTGCATGCATGCATAATATATCTGTATCATTTCTTTTTAGATTCCACATAGAAGGGATGTCATATGATATTTCCCCTTCTCTGTCTGACTTACTTCACTCAGTATGACACTCTCTAGGTCCATCCATATTGACAGTCGTCCTCTTGACTTTATCCAGATCATGGGCGAGACTTTGAAAGACCCTGTGATCAAGAGATGCTGTGAGGCCCCCAACCGCCTCAGTGACCTGCAGAACATCAGCGAGGGCCTGGAGAAGTGCCAGAAGAGCCTGAACGACTACTTAGATTCCAAGAGGAACGCCTTCCCCAGGTTCTTCTTCATTTCCGATGACGAGCTGCTCAGTATCCTGGGGAACAGCGACCCGCTCTGCGTCCAGGAGCACATGATCAAGGTCGGCCCCCGGGGGCTCCTGTGGGAATGTCCCCATAAGCTCTGTAATTGCAGCGCATCTGAGTCTGCTACACAGCTGGATTCAACTCGGAAGTCCAAGATTGTGGAACACTGCTGGGGTTTTTGTTTGAAACATAAATCTGATGAAATCCACTGTACTCTGAAGTCACACCAGCACTGAGCTGCCATTCTTTTTCCACAGTCCCCCAAACAACATTTTTAGAGAAACTGAAACAATGCAGAAATATACAAGGACGAATATAATAACCAGAGACCATACAGGATAGTGGTTCAGCACATCCAGCTAGATTGTCTGGGTTCAAATCCTGGCTCTACATGGATTGGCTGTGTGGCCTTTGGCGAGTGACTTAACCTCTCTGGTCATTAGTTTTCTTCTCTGTAAATTCAGATAACTCCAATTCTACACATTTTTTTTTATTTTTTTTTTTAATTTTATTTTTACTTTATTTTACTTTACAATACCAAATTGGTTTTGCCATACATTGACATGAATCCACCACAGGTGTATATGAGCTCCCAATCCTGAATCCCCCTCCCACCTCCCACCCCATATCCTCTCTCTGGATCATCCCCGTGCACCAGCCCCAAGCATCCTGTATCCTGTATCGAACATAGGCTGGCGCTTCGTTTCTTACATTTATAAAGATAGAGATTAAATGAGTTAATGTTTGTAAAGTACTTTGAACAGCGCCTGCCTGATGATGTTGGCTAAAGAACCTTATATACCCCCCAGAACTGACACCCTTGTTACCAGTTAGCCATATTTGTTTTGTCTCTTTTTTTGTAAATTATGGAGATAAAGTTGACATACTCTTTGTTTCATCCCCGTTCACAATTCTGCTTCCACTTTCAAAAGGCAGCCATTATCATGGCTTTGATGTAATTCCTTCCAGCCTGTGTTTTCATACTTTTACATAAATGTACGTGTATCCGTGAGTGATACTGAAGGGCAGGAAACACAACAGACAAAACTGTCTCTTATGACAGAGAATCAGAGCAGCACCAGGAATAATCTTTGGTCAGCTCATCAAAGCTCTGTTTAGTATCAGCCTGGAGGTTTCTCAGCCTTGACACTATTGGCATCTTGCTTGAGATATTTATTTTTTTACTGGCATGTAGCTGACTCACAATGTTGTGTTCATTTCAGGTGTACAGCAGAGAGTCAGTTATGGCATAAATTTAGTGACTCTTTATTGATTGATTTTGGGTTACGCAGGGTCTTCATTGCTGCTTGCGGGCGTTCTCTAGCTGCAGCAAGCGGGGGCTACTCTTTGTTCTGCTGTGCAGGCTTCTCACTGCGGTGGCTCCTCTTGTTGTGGGGCACGGGCTCTGGGCACACGAGCTTCGGTAGTTGTGGCTTGCAGGCTCGGTAGTTGCAGCTTGAGAGCTCTAGAGCATGGGCTCACTGGTTGTTGTGCACGGGCTCAGTTGCTCCGTGGCATGTGGAATCTTTCTGGATTCTTATCCACTGTGCCACCAGGGGAGTCCATCTACTCTTTTATAGATTCTTTTTGGGGCCAGTTTTTTCCTCTGTGTGTGTGTGTGTTTATGTCAGGGGTGGGGCTGTCTTGTACATTGTAGCTTGTTTAGAAGCATTTCTGCCCTCTACCCAGTAGATGCCAGAAGCATCCCTCTCCAGCTGTGAAAACTAAAAATGTCTCCAGACAGTGCTGAGTGTCCCTGGGGGCAAAATCATCCATGATGGAGAGCATTGTAGAGCAATTCTGGGTGAGGGTGAAGTTGCTCAGTCGTGTCTGACTCTTTGCAACCCCGTGGACTGTTGCCCTCCAGGCTTCTCCATCCATGGGATTCTCCAGGCAAGAATACTGTAGTGGGTTGCCATTCCCTTCTCCAGGGGATCTTCCTGACCCAGGAATTGAACCCAGGTCTCCCGCATTGTGGGCAGATGCTTTTACTTTATTTCAAATAAATAAAGTACTGAGGATCAATTGCTTAATACACAGCATATGTGCCTGTGTGCTAAGTTGCTTCAGTCGCATCTGACTTTGCAACCCCATGGACTGTAGCCACCTGGCTCCTCTGTCCGTGGGGATTCTCCAGGAAAGAATACTTGAAGTTGCTGTGCTCTCCTACAGGGGATTTTCCCCACCTAGGGATCGAACCGGAGTCTCTTCACGTCTCTTGCATTGGCAGGTGCTCTTTACCACTAATGCCACCTGGGAAGCAAGATTAATACACTGTGTTTTCTTTAATTAATGCTGATTTCCTTCTCAAAGTATGACTTATAGTTTGCATGTTTTCCTTCCTCAAAGGGAGAAGGCTTATATTCTGTTTCTGCTTTCATAAACACATACTTTACTGTTGTAGAAGAATGTGTTGTTAGAAATACTTTGGCTATTGGTAGCTCCTTTTGTAAACGTCTGATTTTATTTTTTAAAGCTTGTTGCCTTTCTGTCCTCCTGTCTGATTTGCAGAGTGCCTTGTCTTATCTAATGGGCCCTAAAAGACTCATTTTTCCTGAATATTACTCTGATTAGTAACAATGAGGATAGCCAGCGAATGCCCAGCATCTAAGGAGCTGACATTTCATGCATGTTATTTAATTTGATCCTTTGACTGCATTTTGTAGGTGCCGTAATCATGTTTATTTCAGAGAGGAGAAGCAACTTGGTCAAAGACACCTGATTGGACAGTGGGGGTCTTCATTCCTCATTCCTGGGAGGCCTCTAATTCCTCAGCCCTAGAGTGTTTAGTCACCATGCTGTTACGCTCATCCTGTGTTCAGCTGGTCTATGTGTCTGGATACCTCTCCATCCCAGTGTACACCCTAGAATCCAAGTGTGGGGAGAGAACCTATCTCCTCTTTTTTTATTTTTGTTCAACCTACCTCAGACCTTTTCACAGTGCAGATAAAAGGAAGTACCCAATGAACATTTGTCACTGGCTAAAGAGATAACCTATTTGGTGTGTGGTCTCTGATGCTGTTGCTGGCATCCTGGCAGCCCTGATGTGTGATGAAGCACTGCAGGCTGTTCTTTGATTCCAGAACCCTGAAGGTATTACAAGGTGGACTCTCCCACTGTATTGCAGATGTATGACAACATAGCACTGCTGAGGTTTCATGACGGGGACAGTGGAGAAAAACTGGTATCTGCCATGATATCAGCAGAAGGAGAAGTCATGGAGTTCCGGAAGATCATCCGGGCTGAGGGGCGTGTGGAGGATTGGATGACAGCAGTTTTGAACGAAATGCGAAGAACTAACAGGCTAATTACCAAAGAGGCTATTTTTAGATACTGTGAAGACAAAACCAGGTAGGACTGTAAATGTGATTTGTGTTACTTTATTATATTAATGGTAATAAGGGATCAATTTTCAGGGTGTGGAGTAGACTGACTGACATTTCAAATGGTTTTTTTTCCTGCCATAGCTAAATTAACTGATGGATACCTGTGTCCTTTAAGGATTACTGTGTACAGCACTTCTCAAATTGTGGTCCATGGACTGGGAGCATCAGGGCCCCTAGGAGCCTGGTCAAAATGCAATTTCCTGAGCCCCACCCCAAACCTGCTACATCAGAAACTCTCAGGGTAGGGCCCCAGGAACTGGGTTTTCTCAAGATCCCTGGTGATTCTGAGCTCAAATGTGAGAACCTAGAAAATGCTTTGGAGAAGGAAATGGAAACCCACTCCAGTATTCTTGCCTGGAGAATCCCAGGGACAGAGGAGCCTGGTGGGCTGCCGTCTATGGGGTCGCTCAGAGTCGGACACAACTGAAGTGACTTAGCAGCAGCAGTGACTCACCAGAAACCAGGTGTTCATTAAGATGGACTCTATGTGTAGGTTAATGGCAAAGTTGTTTCTAGAATAGTTGATGAATTTCAATCATTCTTTGATTTTGTGGCCTCAGAGCTTCCAGGCACCGAGCTAAACCATGCCTAGCCCTAGTCACTAAGAGGGCTGGCTTAACTATGTGGTTGAACCCAAAGCACACAGAGCATCTTTGGATAGCTTCCCAGGAGAGTTGCAGTACATTTGGCAGGGCCTTTATGCGATAAAAAGTCTTTATTATTATGGGAACACTGTCCTCTTGGTTTTGCATGCTGCTTTTTTGATTTTGCAAACTGAAAATGTCTATTTAATGAATTATTAGGACAGAGCATAGTATTTGTCTGACTAGGATCCTGCTTTTTCTTGGTTCTGTGCCATATAAAAAATGGGTTTATTGCTTTATGTAATTGGGTGTATATAGATACATTCAGTGGTGTATTGGTAAACTAGCTCTCTGAGAAGAAAAGCTTTGATTTAGAGCGTATGCCAATTCCCATAGCGTAAATACTCTGCATGCCTAACCGAGACGCAAGCCCACTGGAACTAGTCAATGAGATAAGCAAGGTGCAGTGTAGCTTGTGTTGCCTGATGCCAGTTTTGGAGAAACAGCCCTCACACCCCCTTCTCCCCATTTATGTGTCTTTATACAGGTTTGTATGAGAATAGAAAAGAATGCCCAGTGACACTCAGGAAATTATAGCAAGGAAGCATGGGAGGTGTGGTCAGAGATAATCAATTTTTTTGGTTGGAATTTTAAAAAATTAAAAAATTCTTATAATGTGTCTATCATACTAAATAACTTTTAAGCATCTGTAAAAACACGTCTTTCAAGTGATCTGGCTTCTTTTACACAGTCATGCCCCTGTAACTGTTCATGCGCATGTCTCCTTTGGCCTGGTATTTTATTATCTAACCAGAAGAGGTTTATCTCCTTTGTTTATTGGCTTCTCTTACTTTGTCTTCCCTATTCCAGATCAAAGAAAATTTTTTTAAAAATTGAAGTGTAGTTGATTTACAATACTGTATTAGTTTCAGGTGTACAGCAAAGTAATTCAGTTATATTAATATGTACATAAATATGTATATTTGGAGAAGGCAATGGCTCCCCACTCCAGTCCTCTTGCCTGGAAAATCCTATGGACGGAGGAGCCTGGTGGGCTGCAGTCCATGGGGTCGCTAAGAGTCAGATAGACTGAGCGACTTCACTTTCACTTTTCATTTTCATGCATTGGAGAAGGAAATGGCAACCCACTCCAGTGTTCTTGCCTGGAGAATCCCAGGGATGGGGGGAGCCTGGTGGGCTGCCGTTTATGGGGTCGCACAGAGTCGGACACAACTGAAGTGACTTAGCAGCAAATATGTATATTTCTGATTATTTTTCTTTATAGGTTATTGTATGATATTGAATATAATCCCCTGTGCTGTACAGTTAATCTTTGTGGCTTATTTATGTGTAGTAGTTTGTATCTGTTAATCCTACACTCCTGATTTATTCTCCCCTACCGAAGTCCCCTCCCCCTTTGGTAAGCATAAGTTTGTTTTCTGTGTCTGTGACTCTATTTCTGTCTGACTTCACTCTGTGTGATAATCTCTAGGTCTATCCATGTTGCTGCAAATGGCAATATTCCGTTCTTTTTTATGGCTGAGTAATATTCCATTGTATTAGATTGTTTCCAGGTCGTGGCTATTGTAAATTGTGCTGCAACGATCATCAGGGTGCAGGTATCTTTTTGAATTATAGTTTTCTCTGGATATATGTGCAGGAGTGGAATTGTTGGGTCATAGGGTAATTCTATGTTTAGTTTTCTGAGGAGCCGCCATGCTATTCTCTGTAGCGGCTGCATCTACTTACATTCCCACCGACAGTGCAGGAGCGCTCCCTTTTCTCCACTCTTTCCAGCATTTATTATTTGTAGACTTTTTAATGCTAACCATTCTAACTGGTGTGAGGTGACACCTCATTGTAGTTTTAATCTGCAATTCTCTAGTAATTCTTGATGTTGAGCATCTTTTCATGTGCCTGTTGGCCGTCTGTATGAAACAAATATATTCTTTTTTGTTTTGTTTTCGGCCATGCTTATGGGATCCTAGTTCCCTGACCAGGGATTGAACCCATGCCCCCTTCCATGGAAGTGTGGAGTCCTAACCACTGGACTGCAAGGAAGGTCCCAGAAGAAACAGATTCTTTACAAGACCATTTTTAGTTCCAATCCTGGGAAAATCTCATAAAGGCACACTTTTCCTTTAGGGTCGACTGGATGCTCATGTACCAAGGGATGGTGGTGCTGGCCGCCAGCCAGGTGTGGTGGACCTGGGAGGTGGAAGATGTCTTCCGCAAAGTGCAGCATGGGGAGAAGCAGGCCATGAAGAACTACGGCCAGAAGATGCACCGGCAGATCGACGAGCTGGTCACCCGGATCACCTTGAACTTAAGCAGGAACGACAGAAAGAAATACAACACTGTGCTCATCATAGACGTGCATGCCCGCGACATAGTCGACTCTTTCATCCGGGGCAGGTGGGGACCTCCCAGGGCGCTCGTGTCTCGAAACCTGTCCTGCGTCATCCTCTGGCCTCTCTCAGCATCTCTCCATCCTGCCTCCACCGTCTACCTTCTCTTCCGTCTCAGCTCTCTCCCTCTTCACTTATGCCCCCTTGCTCACCTTCCAGCATTCTCGAGGCCCGGGAATTTGAATGGGAAAGTCAGCTGCGTTTTTACTGGGACCGGGAACCAGATGAGCTGAACATCCGCCAGTGCACGGGGACCTTCGCCTACGGCTACGAGTACATGGGTTTGAACGGGCGGCTGGTTATCACGCCCTTGACGGACCGGATCTACCTGACGCTCACCCAGGTGACTGGCGGCCTGGCTCTGGTGGGGATCATTGACCTGCGGTTATGTGTTTTTTCTCTAGGTGTAATAGTAACTGTGATGGTGTACTGGGTTGAACAGGCTTCCCACGTGGCTCGGTGGTAAAGAACCTGCTTGCCAGGGTAGGACATGCCGGTTTGATCTCTTGGTTAGGAAGAGCCTCTGGAGGGGGAAATGGCAACCCGCTCCAGTATTCTTGCCTGGGAAATCCCATGGACAGAGGAGCCTGGTGGGCTACAGTCCATGTGGTCGCAAAGAGTCAGTCATGATTGAGCACGCATGCACTGGGTTGAACAGTGTCCTCCCCACCCCAAATTCATGTCCGCTCAGAACCTCAGATGTGACCCTATTTAGAAATAGGGTCTTGGGCAGATTGAATTAGTTAAGGATTGGGGTGAGAACAGCCTGGATTAGAGCCCTAGTACCAATGCCTGGTGTCCCTGTAAGAAGAGGAGAGAACACAGAGGCACGGAAGAGACGTGAAGGCAGAGGCAGAGGCTGGAGAGATGCAGCCACACGCCAGGAAATGCCTGGAGCCACCAGAAGCTGGAAGAAGCCGGGAATGAGCCTCCCTTCAAGTCTTCGGAGGCAGTGTGGCCCCGCTCACACCTTAATTTCAGACTTTTAGCCTCCAGAACTGTAAGAGAATACATTTCTGTTGTTTTAAGCCAGACAATTTGGTGTGCATTGCTATGGCAGCCCCAGGAAACAAATGCTGATAGTTCAAGGGTTCGATAGTAGAGGTTGTTCTTTAAAAATCTGTAAAAGAAGTTCCATTTGGAATAGGACATACTTGCTACCTTTTGGGATTGGGCTGTTTCAAGTTCTGGTGGCCCCCAAAACCAATCTCAGTTTCAATAGTTTGCTAAGAGGGATTACAGAATTCAGTAAGCCATTGTGGTCATGGTTATGGTTTTTATAGGGCTTCCCAGGTGGCTCTGTGTTAAAAAAAAAACAACAACAAAAAAACTTGCCTGCGATGCGGGAGATGTGGGTTCAATCCCTGGGTCAAGAAGATCTCCTGGAGAAGGAAATGGCAACCCACTGCAGTGTTCTTGCCTGGAAAATCCCATGGATCGAGGAGCCTGGTGGGCTATGGGGGTGGCAAATAGTTGGGCATGACTTGACTAAACAGCAGCAACAACAGCAACAACCTGGTTTTTTATAGCAAATGGATACAGATAAAAATCAGCAATGGGAGAAGGGAGACCTAGGTTTAGCAATGGGACAGGATCTAGGAGAGACCAGGTCTAAGCTTCAGTTTCCTGTTCAATTCAGCGGTCCAGACAGCATCATTTTCTCCAGCAACTATGTGTGAAGTTCTGCTGCCTAGGGAAGCCCACGGAGCCTTGGGTTTTAACTAAGGGCTTGTCATGCATACAAGACTGACCCCTCTAAATGACTGACCTTAGTCTCCAGACCCTCTCGAAGTTGACCTGCTGATGCCACGTGATCCAGGGCTTCCACCATAAATCACATTGTTAGACTGTCTGGTGTGGCCCAAGGTCCCCAGATAAACAAGGACTGTCTTCTGAGGCAGAACATTCCAGGGCCTTAGAGGTCAGCTCCTAGGATCTAAAGACAAAGGGCCAAACCTTTCTTTGGGCAAAATGAATCCTTCCCTGCACATAAGTCCATGTTCTCATGAGCCTCAGCTCTGGGAACTGCTAGGCATTGTCCTCAGGGTGGGTACAGAGTTCAGCATGTTGTGGAGTCATTGGTTTACTGGTCCCTGTATAACAGGGGTTTGGGGTGGAGTGGTCAGTGGAGGTCAGTGGTCACTGTCAGAAAAGGTGAGTGTGAGCTGGTCCATTACCATTTATATATTCCACATAGATTGTCACAAACTGGTCATTGACACCTCTTTCCTTCCATGGCAGACAACACATGTTTTGCATTTGACCTCTGACAGGCACTGTCCATGTATCTGGGTGGAGCTCCTGCTGGCCCAGCAGGTACCGGCAAAACCGAGACCACGAAGGACCTGGCCAAAGCCTTGGGCTTGCTCTGTGTCGTAACCAACTGCGGCGAAGGCATGGATTACAAAGTAAGGATCTGGTGTCACTTCTTCCATCCAAATACTAACCAGGCCCAACCCTGCTTAACTTCCAAGGTCAGATGAGATGGGATGCTTTCAGGATGGTACAGCCATCGATACCCTGACATCACTTCTGGTGCCGTCTTCCTAAGCCAAGAGCTCAAAGGAGGACATGGGTGAAAACATTTTATCTCATATGCTTCCAAGAAATGACATAGTGACAGCTGGAGGTGGGAAACCTTTCACCAAAACAGTCTGGGAACTTAGATGTATTTCTTTGTTAGCAGCATGTAGAGCAAGCGTCTCAGACTAAATGCCCACTGGAGTCAGGTGGATAATGTAAATGAGTAAACCGCAGACCTACAATAGAGAGTGGGGGTGACTGTGGCCAACTGGAAAGCAAAGCTCCATCTGAAGGAGGCGCTGGCGTTCAGGTTAGGTCAATTGTCGCCAAGAAGAGAGGACCCAGTATTGCTGGATTTTTCAACATCTCAAGAGAAGCCAGAAATCTGAGTTTTTTACATTAAAATCCTTAGTTTTTGAAATCTTTGAACTTCTAGAAATACTAGAGTCACAAATGTAGAAAACAAAGCTATGGTTACCAGGGATTATGGAGGGGGAGGGATAAATTGGAGATCAGAATTGACACATACATACTACTATATATAAAATAGATCACTAATAAGGGCCTGCTGTATAGCACAGGGAGCTCTACTCAGTACTCTAGTGGCCTGTAGGAGAAAGAATCTAAAAAACAATGGAGACGTGTGTGTATGTGTGTGTGTGTGTGTGTATAACTGATTCACTTTGCTGTACAGCAAAAACTAACACAACATTATAAATCAACCCTACTCGAATAAAAATTTTTTTAAATTAAAAAAATCCTTAATTTGTGAAATCCCATGATTGGGAGCTGGCCCACAAGAGGCCTTGGAAATCTTGCCAGGAAGATCCATTAGTAGAGTGGCTGGCTGAACACGTCTCTGCCAATCTGATAATCATCATTTGCTTTTAATTTAGAAAATTGTATCCATACGTGGATTGCTTGTGATTTTAAAGATGAAAATTGCCCTTGTCCTGACATTCCTTTCTTCCTAGGCCGTCGGAAAGATCTTCTCGGGCCTCGCTCAGTGTGGGGCTTGGGGCTGCTTCGATGAGTTTAATCGCATCGATGCCTCTGTGTTGTCAGTCATCTCGTCCCAGATTCAGACGATAAGAAATGCTCTGATCCATCAGCTAACCACATTCCAGGTGAGGATAAGTGTGAAGCTGGCCCAGATCCTCCCCAGGATGGGAACGTGTGACGGTGGACAGTCATCTATCCAGACCAGGCTCCCCCAGATGTAGATTTGCCTGACTTCTGCTTTCATGTGGAGATAATTGGGTTTCCCCAATTGATCAGCATCTTTGAAAATTAAGTACTGTAATAATCTAAGAACTTCAGACATGGAACTCCCTGATGGTCTAATGGTTAAAACTCAGAACTCCCAATGCAACGGGCACTGGTCCAGTCTCTGGTTGGGGAACTAGGATCTTGCATGCTTCATGGGAGAGCCAAAAAATAAATTATAAAAGTAAATTACAGACATGACTAATAGTGATGAGTAGGGCCATATTCTCAAGTAAATGAAGTATAAGGTCCCCTTTCAAGGTCAAAAGATGTTTTTAATGACTTCCCAAATCTGAGAAAAAATGACTTAAGAGAAATCAAGATTCCGTTGAATCGGAATATCTTCAGTAGAAATTATTGCAATGAACAAGAAATTTTGCCTTCAGACCCGGTAAAGTTAGGGCATTATAATGACCAAGTTTTTTTAATGTCATTTTGGATCAATAAGAACCATTTCTGTGGACATTTATTTATTTTTTGGCCACACCATGAAGCATGTGGGATCTTAGTTCCCCAACCAGAGACTGAATCCACACCCTCTGCAATGGAAGCATAGAGTCTTAACCACTGGACCCCCACAGAAATCCCATGACTAAGATTTTTAAGGTTGTTGCTGCTGCTGCTGCTAAGTCACTTCAGTCGTGTCCGACTCTGTGCGACCCCATAGACGGCAGCCCACCAGGCTCCCCCGTCCCTGGGATTCTCCAGGCAAGAACACTGGAGTGGGTTGCCATTTCCTTCTCTAATGCATGAAAGTGAAAAGTGAAAGTGAAGTCACTCAGTCGGGCCCGACTCTTTGCGACCCCATGGACTGCAGCCTACCAGGCTCCTCCGTCCGTGGGATTTTCCAGGCAAGAGTACTGGAGTGGGTTGTCATTGCCTTCTCTTTGTTATTAAAGTGAAAAGGCAATTTTAATTTTTCTTTGACATTATACTAATCTCTCCCTGTCCAACAGTACATTTGTAGACTCAAGTTTGGGACATCTGCTTTAAGTTACATCAGATGAAAATGGATCAGAGCTTGGAGAAGCGTGATCTTATGTAATTTAGGTGGCCCAGGGTGCGTTCCCTGACAGCAGGGACCAGAGTGGCTGAACCGTTTCCCTACCCTGAGGCCCTCTGTGGTCCCAACGTGCTCTGCCGTTCCTCTGGCCACTGTCCTTGCTTCTGCATGCCCCTCCACCCTTGTCACTTTATGACACTTGCTCTACAGACATATCAGACCCTGGGACACCAAATGCATCTCTATCTGCCTGAAATTGTCCTTTTCTCCTCCTTCACCTGAAAACTTCTATACATCCTTCCAGACCCCACAGAGCCTCATTGGAAGTTCCAGGAACCAAATTCAGCTTGGGCCGTGAGGACTCTGTTATGGGCCCCTCTGCGGCCACCCCACCTGCTTTTTCCCTGGACCTTAGTGTTGCTGGTGGTCAGAGGATTATGTAAAGTGGTCCTATTAAACATTTGAAGATTCCAGTGAAGGTTCTAGATGGATTTCTAATTCATTAGTTCTGAAACATTTTAGGACTGAGTTTACTACTGCCATGGGAGACACACTGAACCTGCAATGCACTTGGTTTTCTAGAAGCTGTGTTTTTAAGAGCAGGCCTGTCTGTCATCTCCAGGGGATGCTCTGGGACTCACATGGGACATTGAGGCATGGATGACGGTGGTCTCAGTGCAGACTTGGGAGATAAGAGAGCGGCCTCGATCCTTCGGGGAGCATCAGATACCTACTGGGCTGCCCTCCTGTCAGGGCAGCCTGGGCCTCATAAAAATAAGAATTCTGTTTTCTGTCTGTCTGTCTGATGGGCCATTAAAAGAAACAAAACAGTAAAATCTTGGTAGAGAGGAAAGTTGAGATAGTTGAAATTCACTATAGGCTAAAGAGACTCAAAATACAGAGATTTCTGTACTTTGCCAGTCCATGGAGCACCTGGAGGACAAAGGCTGGTTTCTTAAAAAAAAAAAAAAAAAAATATATATATATATATATATATACACACACACACACACACACACTTATTTATTTATTTGGCATGCCAGGTCTCAGTTGTGGCACGCAGGATCTTTAGTTGTGGCATATGAACTCTTAGTTGTAGCTTGCTGGATCTAGTTCCCTGACCGTGGATCGAACCCCGGGCTCCCTCCATTGGGAGCTCAAAGTCTTAGCCACTGGACCACCAGGGAAGTTCCAAGGCTGGTTTGCTGAGGTGGGATTCTGGTGGGAAAGGTCTGGGTGACACCCAGGCCACCAGATGGGGATAACGGTGGGAATGGGAAGAGAAGTGACAATGGACATGAATGAAAATCCACATTGTGCAAAGTGATGGGCTGGGTGCTCTAGACGATGGAGACTCGGAGGGAGTAAGTGACCCACTGGGGGTCATGCAGCGCCTCAAATCAACCCCAGGCTGCATACTTTCCCAACATCAACTAGTTTTTAAGTTGACAGACCCTGGATTTGGATCAGAGTTTGGGGGTCGACTGAGGCTTGCCCCCCAGAACATTGAGGTCATAAACATGAGGACTGCATTTATCACCAGGAAGGGGAAAGACACAGATGGTGATGTCTGCTTTTTATCCATGAAAACGAGTAGCCACATGGCTCCCCAGGCCACCTTTCCCCTGACAGGCTGGCCGGCAGTATAACCCTTCCTTCCTTTGCTCTTGTCCTCTAGTTTGAAGGGCAGGAGATCTCCCTGGACTCGAGAATGGGCATCTTCATCACCATGAACCCTGGCTACGCGGGCCGCACGGAGCTGCCCGAGTCAGTGAAGGCTCTCTTCCGGCCGGTGGTGGTGATCGTGCCGGACCTGCAGCAGATCTGCGAGATCATGTTGTTCTCCGAGGGCTTCCTCTGGGCCAAGGTGAGGCCCCCCCAGTGCCCCGTGGCCTCGAACTGCATCTGAGTCTATGCTCACACTGGGGCCTGGGCCATTTTCATTCTCTGTGACTCTTCAAATAGTTTTGTTTGGTCTCTCTTCTTCCCTTTTTGTTTATTTATTAAACAATGAATGATAGATGCTTTGGGAACAATTAATTTTTTATATTCATTTTATCTATTAGGCTGCACTAGGTTTTAGTTGTGGCATATGGGATTCCAGTTCCTTGGCTAGGAGTCGAACCTGGGACACCTGCATTGGGAGCGTGGAGTCTTAGCCACTGGACCACTGGGGAAATCCTCTCCCTCCCTTTTTAAAATGACAACTTTCATTTTGGAACCATTTGACTCATAGGAGGTGGGGCCAGGAGTCCAGAGAGTTCCAGGGACCCCTCATCCAGCTTCCTGCAGTGATACCCTCAAATCTGGGAAAATTACGTGGACACAATGCTATTAACTCATGTATGGGCTTTATTTGGGTTTCACCAGGTTTCACCTTCTCTCTCTCTCTGGTGTGTGTGTCTAGTTCTGTGACATTTAATCCCATGTATAGAACAACTGGAGCCACAATCCGGACACAGAACTGTCACGATGGCACCCTGCCCCCGATCTAACTCACTACTGCCAGTCATTCTCTATCACTACAATTGCATCACTTCTAGAATGTTCTATGCATGAAATTATACAGCGCGTAACCCTTTGAGGTGGGCTTTTTTCACTAAGCCTCATGCCCTATGCGGCTTTAAAAATATATTGCTATATTTAAAATGGATAATCTACTGTACAGCATGGGGAACTCTGTTCAATGTGATGTGGCAGCCTGGGATGGGAGGGGATTTTGGGGGAGAATGGAGACATGTATATGTATATCTGAGTTCCTTTGCCTTCCACCTGAAATTATCACAACGTTGTTGGCTATACTCCAATATAAAAATTAAAAGTTCAAAAAATAAGCTATGAGCCAAAAAAAAAACACTTTTCTTAACAAAAGCAAAAATATATAGGGATAATGCCTTTATCATGTCTTAAAATGTATGTAAAAAGATTGTACACATACATTTCCACAGAAGGTTCTGGAAAAGGTGAAAAATAGCAAATATTTTTAAAATAAAGGATTGTTAGGTTGCTTCTCTGCAAATTTTTTGGTGAAGGCTCTTATTGGCAATCCTCTTGTCTAGGTTTTGAGCCAGAGGTGAGAGATCTCTGGTTCTCGGTTTTTATGTGCAAACTCCCCATGCCATCCCTAGGGACAAGCAGATTTTGAATCAATGTAGACCAGGTGAATGACTCATCCTCAAAAATGGTTACAAGAAAACTTTAATAACACGTTTAGTTCAAAGGAAGCCAGTTTCTGAGTATAATAGCCATGATTTAAAACACTGGATGAATTCTGTTCTTCAAGGTGGTTAAGATTTTCCTTGGCACTCAAGGACTGTCATCCAGCTTTACTAAGGCTGGTGTACTTTTCAGTTAGGTCCTAGGTTTGTCACTGTGAAAAATGAAGGTCCCATCCTGGTATTTGTTACAGGCAAGAGCATCTTGCTTGTGTCTGTTTGTAGAGCAGCTTCATCTGAGCATCCTTATGTCACTTCTCTTTGTGGCATAATGTTCCAGTGTTTTCAGGGCATTTCCTTCATGTATGTTTTCAATATCTTTTATCACAAAAGACTCTGGCCAAAAAGATGACCGTCCTGTATAAGCTGGCCCGGGAGCAGCTCTCCAAGCAACATCATTATGATTTTGGACTCAGAGCCCTGAAGTCGGTATTGGTGATGGCTGGTGAGCTGAAGAGAGGTTCTTCTGAGCTTCGGGAGGTAGGGGCCACGTGCACTAAGTTCTCCGGGTTTTTATTTGGTTCACGGGTACTGAACGAATGCTGGGATGGAAGTGCCAGGGAGCACAGGTCAATCAAGACAAAGCTTTCCTTTTTTAATAGTTTTATTTGTTTAAGTCTTTCTTTTCTTTTTTTTAAAACTTTTGGCTGTGCTGGGCTTCATTGCTGTATGGGCCTTTTCTCTAGGTACAGCAAGTGGGGGCTGCTCTCTAGGTGCGGTGTTGGGGTTCTCATTGCAGTGGCTTCTTTTCGTATGGAGCATGTGCCCTAGGGCACGCAGGCTTCAGTAGCTGCGGCTCCCAGGCTCTAGAGCACAGGCCCAATAGTTGTGGCACATAGGTCTAATTGCTCATGTTAAGTGGGATCCTGGACCAGGAATTGAACCCATGTCTCCTGCATTGGCAGGTGGATTCTTTACCACTGAGCTACCAGGGAAGCCCAAGAAAAAGCTTCATGCTTAGCTGTCACTTCATTTACCTGTCTGGCCTTCATTTGGTCTCTCCTTCATTAGATTTTTCTCTTCTAATTTGACTTATTAGTTAAGTTCAGTGTCTTCACAGCACCAATGTTTGTAACACTTCAGTGATAATAATCGATCTACAATTGCAGGGTGGTGAGATGGAGGGGTGGGAAACAAAATTCTCAAGAAAGTGTGAACGTGAGTTTTTTTCCTCTTTGCAATAAAAGCCAGAGGAACAGTCATGTTTCTTTCACATGGGGCTTCCTCCAAAACAGAGCTCAATGGATGCTGCTCTGTGGGCAACAGACTCATGTGTTTCTCCAGAAACTCTGCTTGCAGTGCTCTATGTTTTATATTTCATGTAAGATTTCATTGTCTATTTCATAAGACTATTTCTAGACTAGCTCTGGGGTCTTCTGGAAACATCTCTGAAGACCTATGTTTCATTCCATGCAGGATGTGGTGTTGATGAGGGCCCTTCGAGATATGAACCTGCCCAAGTTTGTGTTTGAAGATGTGCCTCTCTTCCTGGGTTTGATCTCTGATCTGTTCCCTGGACTAGATTGCCCTCGGGTTCGCTACCCTGATTTCAATGATGCTGTGGAACATGTGCTTCAGGAAAATGGCTACATCATCCTACCTGTCCAGGTAAAGTGGTGCTGAAGATGAGAGTTCACTGACTTTCTCTGGGTCCTTTCCATTTTTTTTCCATTTAAAAAAGTTGTAAAATGCACATAAAATTTCCTGTCTTAACCATTCCCCACCCCTACCCCCATTTTTTATTGTGGACATACAACATAAATTTACCATCTTATCTTACATCTTATCCATTTTTAGTGATGTTAGGTATATTCATGTTGTTGTAAAACAGATCTCCAGAACTTTTGCATTTTGAAAAAGAGAAACTCTGTTCCCATTAAATAATAACTCCTTATTTCCCCCCCTCAGCCCCTGGTAACCTCCACTCTATTTGACTCCTCTGGGAATCTTATATGCATGGAATCATATTGTATTTGTCCTTTTGTGTTTGGCTGATTTCACTCAGCATCGTGTTCTCAAGGTTCATCCATGTTGTAGCATGTGTCAGAATTCCCTTCCTTTTTAAGGTCGAGCAATATTCCATTGCATGTATATATCTGGCGTAATGTGATCAGATAAGTATTTTTTTTGGAGGGGGGTTCAATCATCTAAGGTTTTCTTCCTCCCCTACTTTTTTCCCCCAGAGTCATACTTACAAAAAAGTTAAATTAGATATTACAAATGGAATTTTGATCACCTGAAACCTGTGAGGTTGTATATGTTGTCTGTAGGCAAAAAATTATTGCCCCAGTGTTCTGCTGAGGGTGTCAACTCCCCAAACTGCAGGGTCGGAATGACTGCCTCTAGATGGGCCACCTTGGGGCATCAGGCTGCCCAGAAGTTTCAGGCAGGGGGAGTGGATACCAACCACAGATGAGAGAGCCCTCTGCAATTTTCCTGGCCTTGGTGGTTTCCTCTACAGAGAGTTGTTTAAAGAGATGTGTTTTTTGGTTGGAAATGTAAAATGGTGTAGCTACTTCGGAAAAGTCTGATGGTTCCTCAAAAAGTGAAACTTAAGAGTTACCTTGCGTGCATGCATGCTAAGTCACTTCAGTCATGTCTGACTCTTTGCAGCCCCATGAACTGTAGTCCTCCAGGCTCCTCTGTCCATGGGATTCTCCAGGCAAGAATACTGGAGTGGGTTGTCATGCCCTCCTCTGGGAGATCTTCCCAACCCAGGGATAGACCCCAGGTCTTCTTACATCTCCTACATTGGCCAGAAAGTTCTTTACCACTGGTACCACCTGAGAAGCCCAGAGTTACCATATGATACAGCAATTTTATTCCTAGGTATAAACCTAAGAGAAATGAGAGCATATTTATCCACATGAAAACTTGTCCACAAATGTTCATAACCGTGTTATTCATAATAGCCAACAAGTGGAAATCATACAACAGATGAAGAGATAAACATAATATCATCCATCCATATAATGGAGTATTATTTGGCCATAAAAAGAAGGAATCACTGACACAGGCTACCCTGACGATAGTGTATAGCACAATACTAAGTGAAAGAAGCCAGACACCCAAGACTACACACTGCACAATTCAATTTCTATATTCCATTTATATGTTGAGAATGGGCAAATCCATAGAGACAGAGAGTGGGCGCTTGGAGCTGGGGGCAGTGGGCTTGGTAGAGTGATGAAAATGTTCTAAAATGGAATGTCATAATGGTTTCACAAACTTTCAAATATATTAAACCCACTAAATTGCTGAAACACTTTAAATGGGTGAATTGTACAGTACGCCAATTCTAGCTCAATAAACCTGTTTTTAACAAGAAGGTATGTTTTAACCCAGCTGCCAATGTTTGTCCCCCAGGTGGATAAGGTGGTTCAGATGTTCGAGACCATGTTGACTCGCCACACGACGATGGTGGTGGGGCCCACGGGAGGGGGCAAGTCCGTGGTCATTAACACCCTGTGTCAGGCCCAGACCAAGTGAGTAAGGGTGTCTGTGGGGAGGGCTTGGTTGCCAGGGTGATTTCATGGTGAGATTGGTGGCATATTACTTCATCCCACTTTGTTCTCTGATTTCCTGGGAGATTACATTGGTCCCAAATAGCCCCCTTTAAGCCCAGAGCATCTTTTTTAGGTGGGGCATGCCTCAGGGCTTGTGGGATCTTAGTCCCCTGACTAGAGATGGAACCCACGCCCCCTGCAGTGGGAACATGGAGTCCTAACCACTGGACTACCAGTGAAGTCCCCAAACCAGAGCATCTTAACTTGTTTCATTGCTGATTTAGTTGATATATCTTAGAAGGCAAAACAGTGAGCCTTTTGTCCATCAGGCTGTAAATAGGTTTATTTATGACATGATTGTTTCACCAGCTATCTTATAAGGATGTTTTGAAAATTAGCTTAGGTTGTATTTTCTTGACGTTCAGATTCCTTTAAAGTCAGCCAGGACCCACACCATTATGCGACCCTGTTATGGTATCAGAGTGGCCGAAAAGAAAGTCACCTCCCTAAATGGCTTGTCATCGCCAGCCTTGCAAGAGCTGTATCTCTTGAAGGAAAAAGTGACCTCACACTCCTAGTATAGAATGTCACAAAGACCTGTGGTGAATCAATCAATACTCTTATACTGAAAATGAGTTTTCTGATTCTCACTTTTCTCCTAAGCAGTCACTTCCCAGGTAGCGCTAGTGGTACAGAACCCATCTGTCAATGCAGGAGACATAAGAGACTCAGATTTGTTCCCTGGGTCAGGAAGATCCCCTGGAGTAGGACGTAGCAACTCACTCGAGTATTCTTGCCTGGAGAATCCCATGGACAGAGGAGCCTGGTGGGCTATAGTCCATGGGGTCACAAAGAGTTGGACACAACTGAAGCAACTTAGCACACATGCAATCACTACATTGCAGAAAGATTTCAATACATGCTGATATTCCAGCAAAAATCTAAATCGAGCCTTATAATTGTTGTGACTTTACCAGTTCTAGATAGTCTATAACATCTTTTATAGTTTATAAAAGTTTATAAAATTAGTGTGTCATTTCTTCATATTCCTTCTTGTGTTTTTCATGAGAAAACCATTGGACTGTGGCTTATTGATTGTAAGGATTTTATTCCATAGCCATCCTGTATTTATTCTTTAATTAATTCATTGTTAGATCATTTATGAAACTATTTTGTATAGATGTATCAGTATGCCACTATATTTTTATTTACTTACTTTGTTAATTATGAACTATGGTTCATATGAACTTTAGTTTTTTGTGGATGAATTAATCCCCCAGCACCATGGGCATTTACAGGCATTGTAGTGGGAAATACCCCTACATACCCCTACATATAAGTCTAAACGATTTATAAAAAAATCAACTCAGTGTCTTCCCTGGTGTTTCAAAGGCTAAGTAAGATTCCAAGCTCCCAATGCAGGGGACCCAGGTTCAATCCCTGGCCAGGGAACTAGATCCTCCATGCCTCAACTGAAAGAACCCATGTGCTGCAACTAAGACCTGGCACAGCCAAATAAATGAATAAATATCTAAAAAAATAACAACACAGAGTGCATGTCATTCTACTAACACAAGGGATTGAACATCATGAGTTCAAAAGTTTTATGTTACCCTGATGACTGTTACCTCTTATACAGTAGTTGTGAAATATTTACGTAAATGTGCCATATGCATGAATATGTAAATACACAGAGATGAAATACACATGAAGGTTAGCATCTGTTGCCCCCCAAAATCAAAGCCATGTTATCAGTTCAGACCTCGCTTATTTTGGGGCCACATGTGTGGTGAAAGGTGGTTCCCTTGCCTTTGTTAGTTGCTCAGTCATGTCTGACTCTTTTTGACCCCATGGACTGTGGTCCACCAGGCTCCCCTGTCCATGGAATTCTCCAGGCAAGAATACTGGAGTGGGTTGCCATTCCCTTCTCCAGGGGATCTTCCCCATCCAGGGATTGAACTCGGGTCTCCTGTATTCACAGGCAGGTTCTTTACCATCTTAGCCACCAGGAAAGCCTTCCCTTGCCTTTAGTAAAAACCATTAACAGAGAATGGGAAGCCCAGAGCAGGGTTTGGATGGTTTGCATGTTAAATTTTGGATCCAAAATCTAACCCCCTACATAAGTGGCCTGGATTGTTCTAATGCGTTGAGTCTGCCTGAGTCCTGGCTGAGGCTTTTCATTCTATGTAGGCTTGGGCTGGTGACAAAGCTGTATATCCTGAACCCCAAGGCTATGAGTGTCATAGAGCTGTATGGCATCCTGGATCCCACCACCCGAGACTGGACAGATGGGGTGCTGTCCAACATCTTCCGGGAGGTCAACAAGCCCACGGATAAGAAGGAGCGAAAGTGAGTACCTGTGTAAGGAGGGAAGAGCCTCAGTGGATTTGTAATGAATTAGCCAAGACTTAACCAGTAAACAACTGATGTGTTAGTATTGTAGTTTCATGCTTGGAGGCAGGTAGACTCAGGAGGCTGCTCGTGAAGCTCTAGGTACCACTTCAGCACTGTTTCTGTCTTATGTAATTTCTTCTCCTTGAGTGTATTGGTCCCCAGCTTACCATGGAGGAAGCTGAGGTCCAGGGAAGAAGAGGGAAGATCTTGCCTCAAGGCCAGGGATGTGAGCTTGGGACATGATGGTTATTTTGTTAGGTCAAATCACTGGACCAAGTAGGGTGCTCTGTTTCACGTTCTGGTTAGACAACTCTGGGAAAAGATGTTCAACATGAATGGGGAGGTTACACCAAGTTGCGTAATGGGAAGCCTTCCAGGTGCCATGGCTCACTTTTTTCCGGTTGCCACAGGTATATTTTATTCGATGGTGATGTGGATGCCCTGTGGGTGGAGAACATGAATTCTGTGATGGACGACAACAAGCTGTTGACGCTGGCCAATGGCGAGCGCATTCGGCTTCAAGCGCACTGTGCCCTGCTCTTCGAGGCAAGTAGTGATGAAGAATAATTTGAAATAGAAGCCTTTCTTTGAATTACAATTTAAAGTGCTTATTTTTTAAAATTTATTTTATTGAAGTATAGTTGATTTGCAATGTTGTATTGATTTCTGCTGTATAGCAGAATGATTCAATTATATATTTATATGTATTCTTTTTCATATTATCTTGCATTATGGTTTGAATATAGTTCCCCACACTATACAGTAGGACCTGTTGTTTATCCATTCTGTATATAATAGTTTGCATCTGCTGACCCCAGCTCTCAGTCCTTCCCTCTCCCTACGCCCTCCTCCTTGGCACCCACAAATCTATTCTCAGTCTGTTTCTGTTTTGTAAATAAATTCACTTGTGTCATATTTTAGATTCCACATATAACTGATATCATATGGTATTTGTCTTTCTCTTTCTGACCTGTTTCATTTAGTATGATAATCTTTGGGGCCATCCATGTTGCTGCAGATGGCATTATTTCATTCTTTTTATGGCTGAGTCGTATTCCATTGTACGTATGTACCACAACTTCTTTTTCCATTCATGTATTCACGGAAATTGGCATTGTTTCCATGTCTTGGCCATTGTAAATAGTGTTGCAGTGAACACTGGGGTGCATATATCTTTTTGAATTGTAGTTTTGTCCAGATATATTCCCAGGAGTGGGACTGCTATAGATAACACTGAGTTTGTTCATTTCTCCAGGTTGGGGATTTACAGTATGCCTCCCCTGCGACTGTGTCTCGATGTGGAATGGTTTATGTGGATCCTAAAAACTTGAAATATCAACCGTACTGGAAAAAATGGGTTAATCAAATACAAAACAAGGTGAAAATTTTTTCCAAAATGAACTAACAATCATTAGTATTGATGGCTAATTGGATAAACATAACTCAGAGGGATGTTTGTCACTGAAGGCCATGACCTTGACCTTGCCCTGCCTGTTATCTTGAGTACTAAATGTTATCATTAAGTTGGGTGACATCATGGAAAACACCCTTATTAGATTTCCAGAAAATTCATAGCAGGTGGGATAGATAGTGATTTTGATAGTGTAGACCAGGGGTGACAAATTTTTTTTCTGTGAAAAAAGTTCAGAGAATTTTTTGGGCCATAGGCTTTGGGGGCCATATGGTTTCTTTTGCAACTACTCAACCCCACCATTATGGTATGAAAGCAGCCATAGTACATGAATGGGCATTGCTATGTCCCAATAAAACTTTATTTACAAAACAAGTGGCGGGCCAGATTTGGCTTATGGATTGTAGTTGGCAACCCTTCATCCAGCCAAGTCCAGTGGTTGAGAGACTTGTCTCTAGGAGGTGTCTGGCTCCTCCTGTCTTGCTCAGTTGGAGGAACACAGTGTTTGAAGGACATAGTTTGTCACAGAATTGAGACTCAATGGTTTCATTTGATCTCAAACACTGTGATATGTCATAAAGCTGCTCAGAAATGTGTGCTGTCTTTTTTTTGGCTCCAGTGGGTCTTCATTGCTGCTCATGGGCTTTCCTAGTTGCAGTGAGTGAGGGCTACTCTCTAGTTGCGGTGCAAGAGCTTCTCGTTGTGGCGCTTCTCTTGTGTGGAGCGTGGGCTCTAGGGCACGTGGTTTTCGCAGTTGCAACTCATGGGCTCTGGAGACAGAGTCAGTAGTTGTAGTGTATAGGCGTAGCTGCCCTGAGGCCTGTGGGATCTTAGTTCCCCAACCAGGGATTGAACCTGCATCCCCTGCACTGGCAGGCAGATTCTTAACCACTGGACCACCAGGGAAGTGCCATGTTTTGTCTTAATGGTAGACTTCATTGAAAGATTCCGAGGTAAGCGTGACAGTCATGTGAAGGCTGTGTCTTGATCACACCCAGGACCTCATGACCATACAGGATGCAGCTCTAGAAGGACCACTAGGCTGATGGAAAATTGGAAACTAGGACGCAATTACCCCAGAGAAGAGAGGAGCAAGGGGAACATGTTAGGACCATTTGAGGCACACTGTCACATGGGAGGGGCTTCCTAGGTGGCGCTAGTGGTAAAGAACCCACCTGCCAAGGTCGGAGACGCAAAAGATCCCTGGATCAGGAAGATCCCCTGGAGGAGGCCATGGCGACCCACTCCAGTATTCTTGCCTGGAGAATCCCATGGACAAAGGAGCCTAGTGGGCTACAGTGCATCAGGTCGCAAAGAGTCAGACACGACTGCAGAGACAGCATTCATGCATGTCATATGGGTGGTGATGCCTTGCGAGCCCTGTGCTCATCAGTGCCTCTACAGGGAGAGGGACCTTCCATTGCTTTATACTCTTTGTTCAATGGCTGTGGCCATGTCACTTAAATTCTTAGATAATCAGCTCTTTGCCCATCAGGTGGGACCTTTTATAGCACCTCCCTCCCAGGTGGTGGGATAGATTCTATGGTAGTGAAATTAAAGGTTTTGTGATGAAACAGAAGCATATTATAAAGGACAAATATTTCTACAAATATATAGAGTTTACTCACCAGCTCAATTTCTCATTCATGAGAAAATGTATTCATCTCCTCTTTTTTCAAGCACAGCTTCCCATGAACTTCTGTTTGAATAAAGGAACCCTTGGGAGTTCCCCAGCAGTCCTGTGGTTAGGACCCAGCACTCTCCCTGCTGAGGGCTCAGGTTGGATCCTTGGTCAGTGAACTAAGATCCTACAAGCAGCATGGCACAGTCAAAATAATAATAATAATAATCTGTGATAGAAGAAGCAGACTGAAAATTAAAATAAATAGAGGAACCCTTGAGAATGCTTTGAAATTCTGCTCTTTTATAGATGGAGCAAGGTTATTTAGAGAGCCTGTTTGAGAAATATGTACCGTACCTCATTGATGTGATAGTGGAAGGAATAGTGGATGGAAAACAAGGGGAGAAGCTGAAGACGATAGTTCCCCAGACAGACCTAAATATGGTAAGAAACTATCTTTGTTAGCAAAAAGAAATTCTTCCCTAAAGAGCTTTCAAAAGGGAAGCAAAGACGTCAGATGGATAAGATCTAACCTTGCAGGTTACTGACAAGGGAGACTCAATACTTCCTTTCATTACCACGAGCAAGACAAGATACTGGGCTCCATCTGCCCTAACCAATATGGTGGGCCATATAATTCCCATCATTCTGAGATCTGGGGTCCCAGGATTTGTGACCAGAACTGACTCTCGTGGGGTTGTATGGAATATATGGGCTGACCCAGGTATTTTCCTGTGAACCAGGTAACCCAATTAGCCAAGATGCTGGATTCTCTACTAGAGGGAGAAATCGAGGAGCCCGATCTTCTGGAGTGCTACTTCTTAGAGGCTCTGTACTGTTCTCTGGGCTCTTGCCTCCTTGAGGATGGAAGGGCTAAATTTGATGAATGTATTAAGCGCATTGCTTCTTTGCCTACTGCTGATACAGAAGGGATATGGGCCAATCCCGGGGAACTGCCAGGTAGGAACCAAACGTAACCTGTTTTTTTTTGCTCAGAATGCTTCTGGTTAGGTTTTTAGAGGACGTGACCTTGGTTTTCCATATCTATGCCTGTATGGGTTTCCTAGATTGTTTGTTTCTGTAGAAGAATGTGCAGAGCACCTAGTGGCACCCTCAGGAGAAGTTCAGATGCATGAACTTCAATAGCAGACGTCTGGATCTTAGTTGCAGCACGGGCGATCTTGAGCTGAAATCTTGAAACTCTTAGTTGGGGCATGTGGGATCTAGTTCCCTGACCAGGGATTGAACCTAGGCCCCTTGCATTGGGAGTGCATAGCCTTAACCCCTGGACCAGTAGGGAGGTCCTAAAGTCCAGTTCCTTTGGGTGGCCTTTCTTGATGAATCTAACCTTTCCCCACCTAGCTTAGGTGCTTGCTTCATTCACTCTGTTTAAGCTCTGTAAAATTTTCACATTGTGCTTGTCTTAATTTCTTCTCCTTTTAGATTCTCTGTTTTTTTTCTCTCTAAAATTCCACAGCTAATTCATCTATATTCCTGAGACTTTGCACAGCAGATAATCACATGTGGATCCACAGATCGTTTGTAGGAAATCATTATATTAAGGTTTAAGTGTTTGCATGAAAAAATGTGCATCCTCAAAGAACCATATATGGTGAAAAGGTTGCATTCTCCAAGAACTATAGATAACACTAGGATCCTTCTTCATCTGTCTCTTAATGACACTTGAATATGACTTGGCAGGGAGACCCAATATTCTGTAATCATTACCTGGGCTGTTGTTTTTAAATCTCAAAGTAAAATGATCATAGGTCTTTCTACTAGAAAGTCATTGAGCAAATAAAAGATGTTTTAAAATTCTGTGATCAAAAAAAAAAGTCTGTGATCCTTGCTGAGTATACACACCGAGTAAACCAGAATTGAAAGAGACATATGTACCCCAGTGTTCATCGCAGCACTATATACAATAGCTAGGACATGGAAGCAACCTAGATGTCCATCAGCAGACGAATGGATAAGAAAGTTGTAGTACATATACATAGTGGAATATTCAGTTCAGTTCAGTCGCTCAGTCGTGTCCGACTCTTTGCGACCCCATGAATTGAAGCACGCCAGGCCTCCCTGTCCATCACCAACTCCCGGAGTTCACTCAAACCCATGTCCATTGAGTCGGTGATGCCATCCAGCCATCTCATCCTCTGTCGTCCCCTTTTCCTCCTGCCTTCCATCCCTCCCAGCATCAGAGTCTTTTCCAGAGTCAACTCTTCGCATGAGGTGGCCAAAGTACTGGAGTTTCAGCTTTAGCATCATTCCTTCCAAAGAACACCCAGGACTGATCTCCTTTAGAATGGACTGGTTGGATCTCCTTGCAGTCCAAGGGACTCTCAAGAGTCTTCTCCAACACCACAGTTCAAAAGCATCAATTCTTCGGTGCTCAGCTTTCTTCACAGTCCAACTCTAACATCCATCGATGACTACTGGAAAAACCATAGCCTTGACTAGGTGGACCTTTGTTGGCAAAGTAATGTCTCTGCTTTTGAATATTTTATCTAGGTTGGTCATAACTTTCCTTCCAAGGAGGAAGCGTCTTTTAATTTCATGGCTGCAATCACCATCTGCAGTGGTTTTGGTGCCCTGCAAAATAAAGTCTGGCACTGTTTCCACTGTTTCCCCATCTATTTGCCATGAAGTGATGGGACCAGATGCCATGATCTTCGTTTTCTGAATGTTGAGCTTTAAGCCAACTTTTTCACTCTCCACTTTCACTTTCATCAAGAGGCTTTTTAGTTCTTCTTCACTTTCTGCCATAAGGGTGGTGTCATCTGCATATCTGAGGTGATTGATATTTCTCCCGGCAATCTTGATTCCAGCTTGTGCTTCTTCCAGTCCAGCGTTTCTCATGATGTATTCTGCATATAAGTTAAATAAGCAGGGTGACAATATACAGCCTTAATGTACTCCTTTTCCTATTTGGAACCAGTCTGTTGTTCCATGTCCTGTTCTGACTGTTGCTTCCTGACCTGCATATAGGTTTCTCAAGAGGCAGGTCAGGTGGTCTGGTATTCCCATCTCTTTCAGAATTTTCCACAGTTTATTGTGATCCACACAGTCAAAGGCTTTGGCATAGTCAATAAAGCAGAAATAGATGTTAAGAGGCTTTTTAGTTCCTCTTCGCTTTCTGCCATAAGGGTGGTGTCATCTGCATATCTGAGGTTATTGATATTTCTCCTCATGGGGTCGCAAAGAGTCGGGCAGGACTGAGCGACTGAACTGAACTGAGACAGACTTTGAGGGGTGAAGGAGGGAGTGTATCCTTTGCCACGACGCCAAGGTTGGAAAATGGCTCTTGGCATTTCCTGTTTGAGTCTTGCTAAACTCCTCTGGACCTGTGTTAATTTCATGCAGGTTCTTCCGGAACTCCTTAATATCCAAAGGAAAGTGGTTTGTTAGCTATCCCCAAAGTAGATAGATAGTCAGGACGGCTTTAACATTTTAACTTGCCTGTTCTCTTTTACTGTCAAATCCTTATAGAAGTGAGCAAAACTCCTTCAATTATTTCATATTTTTAAATAACTTTTATCCAGATAAAATTTTTTTATTTTTATTTTTGTTTATATCTTATAGATATGTAAGAGCTTGTGAGCATGCCTGCATGCTCAGTCGCTTCAGTCATTTCTGACTCTTTGTAACCCTATGGACTGTAGCTCTCCAGGCTCCTCTATCGGATTTTTCAGGCAAAAATACTGAAGTGGGTTGCCATGCTCTCCTCCAGGGAATTGTCCCAACCCAGGGATTGACCCCACATCTCCACATTGCAGGCAGATTCTTTACCACTGAGACACTGGGGGAAGCCCTCCAAATTTTTTATTTTTTAATTAGTTAATTATTTTAGGCTGCGCTGGATCATTGCTGCTTACCTCGGCCTTTGTCTAGCTGCAGCAAGTGGGGGCGCCTCTGTGATGAGGTGTGAGGGCTTCTCATTATGGTGGCTTCCCTTGCTGTGGCTCCCGTGCCCTAGAGTGAAGGCTTCAGTAGTTGTGATGCATGGGCTTAGAGGCTCCTCAGCATGTGGAATCTTCCCAGACCAGGATTAAACCTGTGTCCCCTGCCTTGGCAGATGGATTCTTATCCACTGCCCCACCAGGGAAGTCCTAGATAAAAATTTAAACTTACAGAAACATTATAGGTTTCTGCTGTTGTTTAGTTGCTAAGTCATATCTAACTCTTTTGAGACCCCATGGACCATGGCCCACCAGGCTCCTCTGTCCATGGG
>SJYT01078336.1:0-26227 GCA_006410635.1 Cephalophus harveyi
TCAAACTAGCAGTCCCCAAGGGACCAAGCACTTCAAAAATTTAATTTCTTTAGGGGCATCCTATGTTGAGCTCTAAGGTAGCAGAAGCCTGAGTAAGAAGATCTGGTTTCAGGACCTATCTTGGGTTGGGTGGCTCTGGGTGAACTCTGGGTGAATCGGGTGTATCCAGATTCCCTGTAGTTTCTCTGTAGGTGAAGTCTTAGATGATCTCTCAAGTCCCTTTAAACAAAAAGATTATGTAATTTTGGGAAACTGTGTTTCACCCTTCTCAACACCCCTACCATGAGGGTCCACCCTAATGAAACCCAGCATGCAGGGTCAGGACTAAATAGAAGTGGGGAAAGTATGTTGGTGGTTTCCAGAGGAAGAGGATCTTCATGGTGCTCTTGTTTCCAATCTCAGTGTCTCTTTACAGGATTAGACACTGAGTCCCCAGGGATGGAGGCATGTCCTGCCCTCAAAGGAGCATTCTTAAGAAGTTTACCTTGACTGTTAAGACCTAAAGAAGATCCAGGTGTGACCAGGAAAAGGTAGGGGGTAATATTGAAAACAAACCACTAAATGGATAAAGCTGTGAATTAAAGTGATGAAACACGCTGTGCAGCTACTTCCCACCTCCTGCTCTGCTCACTGCTACCCAGACTCAGGTTTTCAGGGGAACTTCCAGTGGCCTGGGAGGTCACTGCTACTTGAGTTTACTGTGGGTGGGAGGGAAAGGAAGGTCAATGACCAATAAATAAACCTGATTCTAGCAACTTGAAGATATTAACTAAAACTATGCACAAAAAGTCAGAAAATTTCAATTGGAAGGCTGGAAGATGGAGTCAGTTTATCTCCTCCTCTGCAAGAACAGAGACAGGGCACCCATGCTTTTGTTTGGCTCAATTCCTATCATCAAGAAAAGGCTCCAGGTCTTGCCCCCACCCCCCAGGGAGGTGGGTAAGCCCACTTCTCTGAGGTTTTTAATTCCTGAGATAATCCTTTCCTTCCGTGCCAGGTGGGGGGTAGGGAGACTCTCACATCCAAATCTTTGATCTGGGTTGCAGAAAAAGAGAAACACTTCTATAAAACTGTCAGGAAGATGGGAAGGGGCCTTGAAAGAGGAGTTGTAAGTGGGTAGTTCACCTTTGAACAGTCGCCTAGATTTTTTTATAGCCTGGGATTATGGGTTTAGAAGAGCCTTTCGTGTGTCCCCATAGGAACCATGGGACTTAAGAACAATTAGATTATTCTAAAAGTTTAGAGAGATTGTGCACAAAGGACTTTCATTTTCATTAAAGAAAAACAGAAAACATCAGCCAAACCATGAAGTTGATCCCAGAGCTGGTAATAAACTAGAAACCCAGCCTGTTTTGTTTTTCCCTGTAATAGGATACTCTGGCCTAGCAATTCCACTAAAATCTATTAACTGACAAGGGTAGAAGATATATTTTTATTCCTCACTCCCAACCCCCGGATAAAAGAAACAAAGCATTTGCTGTTTCTTATCGTTAGATTTTTATTTCAAGCTATATAAAATGTCAGAAAAGCAGAAACTTAGTGTGACGTTTTTTAACTTGAGTACAAACAGATAATAGGGCTGACTGCTGATTTCCAGTTAATTCATGTGTGTGGTCAAATACTTCACAGAAAGACTAATTCATTATAGCTATGTCAATCTGTATGTTTCTATGAGTGTCTCTCTCTCCTCCCACCCCAATACCACATGAAGAGGAAGAAAGTTTACAATCTGTTTGTCTTCAAATCTGGTCAGCAAGAGATTTCATCTTGGCTAGGAAATATAAACAGCTTCATGTCAGGGCTTAGGGAAAGTTTGCAATTTGGGGGAAGGAAGAGACTTTTCAGATGTTCTCAGCCTGTTAGCCACCCCGCTCCTGCTTGCTTCCTGAGCTGTCCTCTCCCAGGCAATGTGACTGTGAGCCCCCCAGCTATACTGGTGGCTGCACCTCAGAAATGTCCCATTTCCTGTGGCAGCCCTGGCTTCCTCGGCTTGTGCATCAGCCGGGAGTCAAAAGCCCTGTCTCTCTGGAGCTGGCAGGTTTGCCTGGCATTCACTGCACCTAAGCTGCTACCCAGCCCTAGTGCAAGCCCAGTACAGTCACTGGGAACAATCTCTTCCCCTCTGGTCTTTGTTATACAGCTCTAGCTGCCCACTTCCCTTTCCAGGACCCTTGACTCCTTAGGATGGAAGCAGAATCCACTAGTCCATTGCCTGGCACTGAGCCACGACACTGAGAAAGGGCTTCCACCTCTTCTGCAGGAGGTCTAGCCCTAACTATAGAATTACCAGTATATTGCCATCCCTGAAAGGGGATAGCCAGCAGCTGGTAGACAGGACAGTCTTCCTGACAGTGAGAGAGCTGTCAGTGTTAGATGCTGTCGTCACTGCTAAACAAGGCTCTGATGTCTGCACGGGAGGCCCCAGAGCTGGAGAAGTGGATACCAACTACAACCTCAGAGCAGAGCCCTGAACTGATTGGTGGATGATGTGATGGCAAGGGATGGGGTCCTCTTCATGGGAGCTGAGCAGGGAAGTCCTCATAAAGAGAAATATTTAAAACTTGAGATTTTCCATTTTTGAACGATTTTTCTCTTCTTCCCTGTCCTCAGCTACCCATACACACAGCCACATACACCACAATTTCTTCTTCCCCTCATGATTATCAACAAGCACCAGTGATTTTTTTCTTACTTTTTCTGCTCAATAGTGCATAGTTTTCAAGGGTGCAAATAAGGAATTATGTGCGTTCCAGATGTTTTCATATGTATTGAAATATTCAGCGCCTGGGTCCTTATGACTCCAAAATATCTCCTCAGAGTAGTTAAAACCTCAGACAGTTTGAGACAAATCCATCTAACATACTCATTTGTTAATCCAACAAGTAAGTACTGAGTGTCTTGCATGTGGAAAACAGGAACTATCCAGGGAGAAGATAACAAGACATGGACAGCTGTTTGGTGACATGAAGGTGAGCCCTTGGTGGATTCATCAGATTCTCCCATTCTTGCCATTGCTTCAGCTCTTCAAAGAGCCTCTGCGGGTTCTCAGTTTGGCCTCAGCTCTCAGACTGTCAGCCCACATCTGGTAGACACTTGGTTTGGGCTTGGAGGTTGGAGATTGAGCATCATTTCTGCTCACTCTCGTCACAAGAGGATCTATGTGCATGTTGTAATTTTACATTCTTTCTGCTGGAAGTTATTGGCTATCTTAAGCCTGTGGCTGGGAGAGTGGGTTCCAAGATGGCAGGCTCTCAAAGGGTCAGTAATGATTGACAGTGAGAAGGACAGAGTGTCCAGTCCTGTGGGGAAGAGAATAGTAGTGTAAGCTAGAAAAAGTGAGTGCTTTTCAGAGGCTATTGTTTCTGTTGTGTCCAGACTTCCCTGTGCTTAATAGAAGTGGAAACTGGAGCCCTGCTAGGTCTGCCATAGGAGAAGGTATCCTGCCAGACATCTATGACAGGATGGAGGGGTGGGGAAAGGGACAGGCATTGAGCCCCATTCCAAGGGGACCAGACTTCCCGAGTGCAGGGGACAAAGCTGAGCATAAACTGGAGGGAAATGCTGCTCCAAGGGACAGAAGCAAAGGCCTTCTATCCAAGGTCTTTCTTAAGCCTGGGGGCCCAGTGGGACCAGCCTCTCAGATTCTCACCCAAGAACATCTGAAAGGCCCCGAGCCACTGTTGGCAGTTTCTCAGTCTCACTGACTTGGAATCCTCACCCAGGGATCTTTTCACAGCTTTCTGCTCTTAGCTATCCTTCAGATATGTGAACTCTTCAGCAACTGACAGAAGGCCAGCCCCTGGAGGAGCTGGGAACCCAAAGAAATTCCAGGATGCCTCCTTGTTATCCACGGAAAACTTTAATGTGTAGATTCCAACTTGATAGGTAAATCAAGAGAAAAACTGACAGTATTCACAATACATTGGTAAATTCTTATGGTGTATGCATTCCATTTTTATTGGGAGGGGGTCCAGACATACTTGCTAAGCACCTGCTTAATGAATTCATTCTCCTCCGCCTTCCCTCAGCCCTCCACTTCTGAGTGAAGCCTTCCTCACTCCTTCGTAATCCTTAATATTTACTGTCTCCCCATCACAGCCCCTCACTGCCCTGGAAACTTGGAAACCTTGTTTTTCTCCTCCGCTGCACTGTTAGCTTTCTGGTGACTTGTCCTTTCCTGTCTCTCTCTGCCTAGTGCTTCAACCAACACAGAGCAGGGTCTATATTAAATGTTTGTCAGGCCAGGGAATGAATGAGGGGATGAATGAAGGCATATAAAGCTGCATATGCTAGTGATGTCAGGTGACTGGGCAGACACTGATGACCAGTACGGCATCAATGGTCCAGGTGCCTCCTCTGTGCTGGGAGAACATCACCGCTGGTCGTTCACCTCCCTCCCAGCCAGAAAGTCTTCTTTGTTCTTTGGGCTTGCCCTTGGTGGTTGTGGGTCCTCCTAAATGTTCAGGGCTTTGACAAGCACAAAATGAATGCTCCTTCAGATGGCACCCTCATCAGTTTATGTTCAAATTGCCTTCTCCCCCCAAAACTCAAATTGTCTTTTCTTTTTCCTGAGGTATAATAATCCCTGCAACAGATTGTTTCCTGTTCTATAAAATGACTCCCTTCTGCTCGCCACATCCCCACCATGGCATTATACCTTCTCTCCTGTTTCCTTTGCAAATAAGCTTTCTTGTACCTGAGCGCAGCCACTAGCTGACCCTGGAGCCCCTTGCCTGGCAATTCAGCATCCATTGGCTTTGTAGACAGATGATAAAAGAGGAAGGTTGACCCTATCTTGTCACGTGCAGTCCACTCACTCCCTGCTGCCTTCCAGGGACCTCCGCTCCGGACTGTTTGGCCTGGGTAGTCTGTTCATCCAATTTCCTAGCAAACTTGAACTAAACAATTAAACATTCAATTAGAGAACTGGGAGGGCTGCACGCTGTCCCAGGAGGATTCTAAACCTCTTAGCCTAGGAAGATCACCCTTTCCCAGACCCCACTCTTGGTGGAGTACCGATGTCTGGGAGGGCACCAGTCACTTGTGATCGTCCACTGAGGAGAAACAGTACTGAAGTGGGGGTGGGTGGGTGACTCATATTGGACAAGGAAAGAAAGAAGACTCTGGGGTGGGTGGGAACCGGGGCAGGATTCAAAGGAACCAGCCCACCAGAGGGTCTCACCTGTGCAAAGCCACATGCATGTAGGCTCTGGGTGTTCCTACTCAGGGCTAATATTGAAGGAAGCATGTTCTAGGAGGGATGAAGATTATAACACCTGCACATTTGCAGTGCATACACGCCTGTGTACACACACACAGCATCAAACAGTACCCCAGGCTAGAAACCCAAGTGGGATTAAGGTGCTTGGGCTGGGTGCCCTGTAGACTGTGCCTGCTCAGTAGTGTAGGCATTAAGATGAGATGCTGGTGACGTTGGGAAGGAAATCAGGTTAACAGGCTATGACCTAGGGCAATGCCATGTGAGGAAAGTGCCAGATAGCAAATTGGCTACATTCACTTTCCCCTGTCTCCACTCTGCCTTCTGCACTGAGAGAGGACCACAGCCACAGGGGTTCCACGTCCTCTGGCTTCTGATTGGTTTTAGCCAACGGACAACCTCAGAGTTAGAGGGAAGGAGGAGAGAGATATGAGGTATTTATTTCCCCAGCTCCATCCTATGACATGGCCTCAGTCTGGCGGTTTCCTTCCTTTCGGAGCATCCCAGCTCTGTGCAGCTCTCTTTTCTGGTTCCGAGGCCCTCTCCCCCTCCTTATCCTGTCAGACTCAGGGATGGCAGCAGCTCTGCTCTGCTAGCCCTGGGTTTCTAAACTGTCCTTTGTGATTGTCCCATACTCCAACCTATCTTTACTAATTAGCCCCTTTATAAATAAAACCTCCTTGAATTATCCTAATTTGACTGTCTCCTGTAGGAATCCTGACCGATATAGATAGAAAATCATATTTCAGTAAGACCCCCATTTTGTTTAAAAGAGAAATACTGTCAGGAGCTCAGCTGAGTGGAAGAGCAAGCCGAGCCGTCAGGTGTCAAAACAGCCGATTGAAGCAACAATGAGCCAAAGCGAAAGTAACAGTGAAGCCTTTAATCACTTGCTGTGGTAGTGTAAGCAGGAGGCTGGGCCCGAGAAGGCGCTAACTTCCTCCTGTTTCATTTTCTCCATGAAATGACACCTTGGTAGAGGCCCAGGGGGGTCAGCACTGATGTGGGCTGATCTCGGTGTTGAAGGGGTCTTGAATAAGAGGCTCTGGCAGCTTTACAGACCCTAGAGTCGGGGAGGGGAGAACTGAGAGTGGATGTGTGCCGAGTCCTGAGTCACCGTGGGGAGAAGTGGCAAGGCCCTCCCTCCACACAGAGGTCTCAGCTGAGGCGCCTGGAAGACCTCTGCCCAAGACCTCAGGGAAGGAGACCTGGGCATGAAGACACCAGTGTTAGGGATGTAACTATATGAAAGGCTTGACTGGCCAAGAGGCCTGAGGCTAGGCTGCGACTCTCTCTAGAGAGACTGGGATGCCCGAGCTGCTTGCCGAGGCTGGGGCTAGGACCACAGCTTTCCCTGTGTGGCTGCCCAGGAAAGCCTTGCCTGGGAAGCAGGCCTGAAAAATCACACATGGGTTTGTAACCAGGAGCTGGACTTCTCAACTGCAGACACACACAATGGGGGAAATACATCAAAATATTAGCAGTGTTTTCTCTAGACCTAGCAGTCAAATAGAAATGTAATGTGAGTCACACATGTCATTTTAAGGTTTTTAATAGCTGCATTAAAAAACAGGTGAAATTAATTTTAATGATATATTTTGTTTAATATGTCCAAAATATTATTATTTCAAGCCCATAAGTATTTTTAAAGTTATTAATGATAGATTTTATACTTTTTTTGTACAAAATCTTCAAAATCCAGGGTGTATATTATATCAACAGCACATCTCATTCAGATTTTCACATTTCAAGTGCTCATGGCAATGTGATGGTTAGCACAGACAAATTAGATGGCATCGTGCTAGGTGAGGGGCTTGCAGATTCGTAAAAAGTATTTTTCAAGTTTTCTACCACAAAGATGTTTTGAATTTTATTTTATAAATCTCTAATCTATAAATGTTATCATTTCTGGTATTACTTTCAATTCTATTTTAGTAAATGTTTCCTCTTAAACTGGATTATTTCTACCGAGGGGATCATTTCCTACTATGTAGCAGCAAATTTGAGAAGAACAGATCGTACTATTTCTGGACAGATGAGCAGCAAAGAACTTCCAAGAGATACCTGTGAATAAGTCAAAAAATGTTTTCTTAAATCACTTTATGGTGCAAGCATTTGTAAACATAAAAGTGTTGGGCTGTACCCCAAAGAACTGCAACCCTTGTAGTTGCCCAGCCTTGCCCAGAGACCAAAGAAAAAGCCCAGAGACATCAATGGTTTATTGGACAGGGGATCTTACAAAAGTGTCCTGGAGCTACACCCCACTATGTGCAGCATATGATAGGCAGGACTTGGTAGCAGTCTTCCCTAATCAGGGGAGAACGAGCTACCATTCATAGGGTGGAATTGCTGTCAGGCGGGCTCATTAGTTACCAGGGACAAAGTAAGTCCAAAATAATTAAGGAGATTGGATAGTCATGTGAGCAAAGCAGGGCTTGGTCAAGCACCAGGTAAACAGAGACCAATAGCCATCTTGAATGGCCTGACCATACATACACATATGTATAAATGTCTGTTATCTGTTATATTAAATATTTAATGTATTTACGTGGGAAAAAATTCAATCCTTGTCTGTGGTGGCCTAAGAAGGAAAAGAGTTATTGCTATCTGGAGGGAGTGAACCTGAAGAGCATTAGCTGGGCAAGGGCTGCACTTGGTCCAGCCTTGAAACTTCAGGAAGAGGGGGTGTGGCTTCAGCAGACAGAGGGGCTGAGCAGAGCGGGCAGCTGGGTCTGCACCTGTGCTGGCTTGGGCCTCCCCTCTGCTGGTGCTGCTCCCTGCATGGTTGGAGCACCGCCTGGACCTAAGCCATCCTGCCCCAGAATTGGGATCTGACCCACTCAAAAATATACAATTCTTTCCAACTAACTCTAGATGTTTTTCACGGAAAAGGTGGAACTCTAAGTTCCAGAGAGCAAAGGAAGACTCCCCCATGAAGGCCACCTCTGCTCTGTGCCAAAAGGTGAGTGTTACTATTGTACTTTGGGACAGTGAAGACATAATCTGTCACAGAGTTCATAGTCCTAGGCTCCTAGGAAGCACTTACAGGTTGGTTACCTGATTGGCAGGTTGGTTGGTCTTGGAAACAGCTGCCTGAGAAGGAAGCAGAGAAACTGGCCCTGTGGCTGGAGGCAATATGGAAATGGAAAGAGCTTGAAGTGGGCCTCAGGACTCTTCCCCTTGACCTGTCTAGGTAACCTTGAGCAGACACTTCCCTACCTGGGACATTGTATTTCTCCACAGACAGGGGATTAAATTAGGGTCATGAGATGATCTCTAAAACCCATTCTAGTGAAAGCATTTTGTGATTTTTGCCTCTGGAGGAAGCATTTAAAAGGCAGTCCGAAGATAAATTTGAAAATGACTTCCAAGTCTGATTTTTGAGACAGCTGGGGCCAGAAGAGGTGAGAGCCTGCATTTATCATTAGGATCAGTGTCGGGTGGAAAAGAACTGCCCTAGAGCCAAGGGCCTGAGTAGGCAGGACTTGCTAAGAACTGCCTGGGCTGACCACATTAGCAGACATAATACGCCTGCTGATTTTTTTTCCACTGGAAACGTCCTTTTTGTCTGAGGCAATGTTTTCCACAGTTCCAGGGGGCTGTGGTCATTTCCTAACAAGAATTTTCCTATTTTGAGCAGCTGTGGTCTGGCATGTGTGACACTAAGTCTTTTGAAGCTGAACCTCACTTGGGTCCTAGAGGGCTGAGGGCTGGTGGGTAAATGCAGGCCTGGTGCACTCTGCTGTGTCCTCAGGCCCTCAAACCATGGTAAACTGCTTCCTCCAATACCTTGGAGGAATAAAATAATACAATAAAGAAGTTGCAGTATATATATATACACACACACACACAAAATGGAATATTCAGTTCAGTTCAGTCACTCAGTTGTGTCTGACTCTTTGCAACCCCATGAATCACAGCATGCCAGGCTTCCCTGTCCATCACCATCTCCCAGAGTTCACTCAAACTCACGTCCATTGAGTCAGTGACGCCATCCAGCCATCTCATCCTCTGTCGTTCCCTTTTCCTGCTGCCTCTAATCCCTCCCAGCATCAGAGTCTTTTCCAGTGAGTCAACTCTTCGCATGAGGTGGACAAAGTTCTGGAGTTTCAGCTTCAGCATCATTCTTTCCAAAGAACACCCCGGGCTGATCTCCTTCAGAATGGACTGGTTGGATCTCCTTGCAGTCCAAGGAACTCTCAAGAGTCTTCTCCAACACCACAGTTCAAAAGCATCAATTGTTTGGCGCTCAGCTTTTTCCACAGTCCAATTCTCGCATCCATACATTACCACTGGAAAAACCATAGCCTTTACTAGATGGACCTTTGTTGGCAAAGTAATGTTTCTGCTTTTCAATATGCTATCTAGGTTGGTCATAACTTTTCTGAAATTATTTAGCACCTTAAATTACATGCCTGAAAGTTGATGCTGGCTGTGGACTAGGACCTCAGCTGAGATGTTGGCCATAAAAATCTGTATCTGTCTTTTATGTGTGGGTTTTCAATGGACTAGTTTGGTTTCTGTACAGTATGGAACCTGAAAAAAAATATTTCTTTCATGCTTTCTATTCTATGCTTTCTAAAGTTAAACATTCACTGAAACCAAATGTCATGAGCTGGAATAGACCTACACATCTAGACATCTTGTGGTCTATACAAACTACACAACCAAAAGCATTGGATGAGATTTTCCTTTTGGAAACATTCATGTTTGAGGCTGTAATGCTATAACAGTCCATGTTCAGTCAGTGCCAAATTTTCTTGTAGAACTAAATGCAAACAGATGCAATCATATTTCCTCCTCTGCCAACTCCCCGTAAGATCACAGTTGTTGACTGAGGGAAAATAAACAATTTGGCAAGAGTTTCATGAACATTACTTTTATTTTAGTAGGAACTGTGGAGATAAACTTACTGTGAGTCCTTGTTCCCATGGACACCAATATAAGATCACCTGGGACCACCTTATCTCCAACAGTGAAGTGCTTTCATTTGAGGTCAACCAGGTCAGAATTCCAAGATTCTTATTGAAATAAAGAAGTCTATTTTTTGGAACTTACTGATTTATCATAAATTACTCTTCACAGTAATTGAATCCTTCTTTACTATATTCTATAAACTTCTTGTTACAATATCTGCTGCTACCACCACAAAGACCTAAACCAGGGGCATCATCAGTGAAGGTTATGCCCCTTAAACTTTATGGACTATGACAGAAACAGAAAAAAATATATTCGTTTAAATAATAAACAGTATTCATATGTGGCAAATTTCTGTAGCAGTGACAGAAATGAAATTTCCAAAATTTCAGGAGGGTGAAACAAACAAACAAAAATCTTCTTAAAAGGCAAGAAAAGAAGACAGATTAAAAATAAAAACCATATTAAAAATAGAAAACAGATATAGAACTATAGAAATGAATCTGTGAAAATATGTCAGATGGCTTGATTTAAAATACTGAGCTAAAATATAAATATCAGACCAGACTTTAATTTTTCATTTTTAATATAAATTTATTCATATTTTATTTTTAATATAAATTTATTTAATTACTTTTAGTATAAATTTATTTATATTAATTGGAGTCTAATTACTTTACAATATTGTATTGGTTTGCCCACACACTGACATGAATCCACCACGGGTGTACATGTGTTCCCAATCTTGAACCCCCCTCCCACCCGCCTCCTTATACCATCCCTCTGGGTCATCCCAGTGCACGAGCCCCGAGCACCCTGTATCATGCATCGGACCTGGACTGGCAATTCGTTTCACATATGATATCGTACATGTTACAATGTCATTCTCCCAAATCATCCCACCCTTGCCCTCTCCCACAGAGTTCAAAACACTATTCTATACATCTGTGTCTCTTTTGCTCTCTCACATACAGGATTATTGTTACCATCATTCTAAATTCCATATATATATGTGTTAATATACTCTATTGGTGTTTTTCTTTCTGGCTTACTTCACTCTCTATAATAGGCTCCAGTTTCATCCAACTCATTAGAACTGATTCAAATGTATTTTTTAATGGCTGAGTAATATTCCATTGTGTATATGTACCACGGCTTTCTTATCCATTCGCCTGCTGATGGACATCTAGGTTGGTTCCATGTCCTTGCTATTATAAACAGTGCTGCGATGAACACTGAGGTACATGTGTCTCTCAATTCTGGTTTCCTTGGTGTGTATGCCCAGCAGTGGGATTCCTGGGCCATATGGCAGTTCTATTACCAGTTTTTTAAGGAATCTCCACACTGTTCTCCACCGTGGCTGTACTAGTTTGCATTCCCACCAACAGTGTAAGAATGTTCACTTTTCTCCATACCCTCTCCCGCATTTATTCCTGGTAGACTTTTGGATCAGTGCCATTCTGACTGGCGTGAAATGGTACCTTATTGTGGTTTTGATTTGCCTTTCTCTGATACTGAGTGATGAGCATCTTTTCATGTGTTTGTTAGCCATCTGTATGTCTTCCTTGAAGAAATGTCTGTTTAGTTCTTTGGCCCATTTTTTGATTGGGTTGTTTATTTTTTTCTGGAATTGAGCTGCAGGAGTTGCTTGTATAGTTTTGAGATTAGTTATTTGTCAGTTACTTCATTTGCTATTATTTTCTCCCATTCAGAAGGCTGTCTTTTCACCTTGCTTATAGTTTCCTTTGTTGTGCAGAAGCTTTTAATTTTAATTAGGTCCCATTTGTTTATTTTTGCTTTTGTTTCCAATATTCTGGGAGGTGGGCCACAGAAGATCCTGCTGTGATTTATGTCGGAGAGTGTTTTACCTATGTTCTATTCCAGGAGTTTTATAGTTTCTGGTCTTACGTTTAGATCTTTAATAAAATTTGAGTTTATTTTTGTGTATGGTGTTAGAAAGTGTTCTAGTTTCATTCTTTTACACGTGGTTGACAAGTTTTCCCAGCACTACTTGTTAAAGAGATTGTCTTTTCTCCATTGTATATTCTTGCCTCCTTTGTCAAAGATAAATTGTCCATAGGTGTGTGGATTTATCTCTGGGCTTTCTATTTTGTTCCATTGATCTATATTTCTGTCTTTGTGCCAGTACCATACTGTAATATTGATTCTTCCGATCCATGAACAGGGTATATTTTTCCATCTATCTGTGTCCTCTTTGATTTCTTTCACCAGTGTTTTATAGTTTTCTATATATAGGTCTTTTGTTTATTTAGGTAGATATATTCCTAAGTATTTTATTCTTTTCATTGAAATAGTGAATGGAATTGTTTCCTTAATTTCTCTGTTTTCTCATTGTTACTGTATAGGAATGCAAGGGATTTCTGCATGTTGATTTTATATCCTGAAACTTTACTATATTCATTGATTAACTCTTGTAATTTTCTGATTGAGTCTTTAGGGTTTTCTACGTAGAGGATCATGTCATCTGAAAACAGTGAGAGTTTTGCTTCTTTTCCAATCTGGATTCATTTTATTTCTTTTTCTGCTCTGATTGCTATGGCCAAAACTTCCAAAACTATGTTGAATAATAGTGGTGAAAGTGGGCACCCTTGTCTTGTTCCTGACTTTAGGGGGAATGCTTTGAATTTTTCACCATCAAGGATAATGTTTGCTGTGGGTTTGTCATATATAGCTTTTATTATGTTGAAGTATGTTCCTTCTATTCCTGCTTTCTAGAGTTTTTGTCATAAATGAGTGTTGAATTTTGTCAAAGGCCTTCTCTGCATCTATTGAGATAACCATATGGTTTTTAGTTTTCAATTTGTTAATATGGTGTATTACGTTTATTGATTTGCAGATATTGAAGAATCCTTGCATCCCTGGGATAAAGCCCACTTGGTCATGGTGTATGATCTTTTTAAAGTGTTGTTGGATTCCATTTGCTAGTGTTTTGTTAAGGACTTTGGCATCTATGTTCATCAGTGATATTGGCCTGTATTTTTCTTTTTTTGTGGCATCTTTGTCAGGTTTTGGTATTAAGGTGATTATGGCCACGTAGAGTGAGTTTGTAAGTTTACTTTCCTCTGCAATTTTCTGGAAGAAAATGAGTAGGATAGGTGTTAGCTCTTCTCTAAATTTTTGGTAGAATTCAGCTGTGAAGCGTTCTGGACATGGGTTTTTGTTTGCTGGAAGATTTGTAATAACAGTTTCAATTCCTGTGCTTGTGATGGGTCTGTTAAGGTTTTCTATTTCTTCCTGGTTCAGTTTTAGAAAGTTGTACTTTTCTAAGAATTTGTCAATTTCTTCCAAGCTGTCCATTTTATTGGCATATAATTGGTGATAGTACTATTTTATGATCTTTTGTATTTCTGTGTTGTATGTTGTGATCTCTTCATTTCCATTTCTAATTTTGTTGATTTGATTTTTTTTCCCTTGTATCTTGATGAGTCTGGGTAATGGTTTGTTAATTTTATTTAACCTTTCAAAGAACCAGCTTTTGGCTTTGTTGATTTTTGCAATGGTCTCTTTCGTTTCTTTTGCATTTATTTCTGCCCTAATTTTTAAGATTCCTTTCCTTATACTAACTCTGGAGTTCTTCATGTCTTCCTTTTCCAATTGCCTTCAGGTCAGTTCAATCATTCAGTCGTGTCCAACTCTTTGTGATCCCATGAATCGCAGCATGCCAGGCCTCTCTGTCCATCACCAACTCCCAGAGTTCACTCAGACTCACATCCACCAAGTCAGTGATGCCATTCAACCATCTTATCTTCTTTCATCCCCTTCTCTTCCTGACCCAGTCCCTCCCAGCATCAGAGTCTTTTCGAATGAGTCAACTCTTCTCATGAGGTGGACAAAGTACTGGAGGTTCACCTTTAGCATCATTCCTTCCAAAGAAATCCCAGGGCTGATCTCCTTCAGAATGGACTGGTTGGATCTCCTTGCAGTCCAAGGGACTCTCAAGAGTCTTCTCCAACATCGCAGTTCAAAAGCATCAGTTCTTCAGTACTCAGCATTCTTCATAGTCCAACTTTCACATCCACACATGACTACTGGAAAAACCATTGCCTTGACTAGACGAACCTTAGTCGGCAAAGTAATGTCTCTGCTTTTGAATATGCTATCTAGGTTGGTCATAATGTCCTTCCAAGGAGTAAGCATCTTTTAATTTCATGGCTGCAATCACCATCAGCAGTGATTTTGGAGTGCAAAAAAAAAAAAAGAGTCTGACACTGTTTCCACTGTTTCCCCATCTATTTCCCATGAAGTGATGGGACCGGATGACATGATCTTTGTTTTCTGAATGTTGAGCTTNGCAAAGTGATGTCTCTGCTTTTTAATACACTGTCTAGGTTTGTCATAGTGTTTCTTCCAAGAACAAGTGTCTTTTAATTTCATGGCTGCAGTCACCATCTGCAATGATTTTGGAGCCCAAGAAAATAAAATCTGTCACTGTTCCCACTTCTTCCAGATTTTTCCATGAAGTGATGGGACCAGATGCTATGATCTTAGTTTTTTGAATGTTAGATTTTAAGCCAGCTTTTTCACTCTCCTCTCTCACCCTCATCAAGAGGCTCTTTAGTTCCTCTTTGCTTCCTGCCATTAGAGAGATATCATCTGCGTATCTGAGGTTGTTGATATTTCTTCTGGCAATCCTGATTCCAGTTTGTGAGTCATCCAGCCTGGCATTTTGCATGATGTACACTGCATATAAGTTAAATAATTAGAATGACAATATATAGCCTTGACTTACTCATCTTCCAAGTTTGAACCAGTCCATTGATCCATGTCCAGTTCTAACTGTCACTTCTTGACCTGCATACAGACTTCTCAGGAGGTATTCCCTCAGGTTCTGGTATTCCCACCTCTTTAAGAATTTTCCACCATTTTTTGTTATCCACACAGTCAAAGGCTTTAGCATAGTCATTGAGGCAGAAGTAGAGATTTTTCTGGAACGCTCTTGCTTTCTTAACAATCCAGTGGATGTTGGCAATTTAATCTCTGGTTCCTCTGCTTTTCTAAGTCCAACATGTACATGTGAAATTTCTCAGTTCACATACTGCTGAAGCCTAGCTTGAATTATTTTGAGCATTACATTGCTAGCATGTGAAATGAGTGGACTGTAATATCACATAAGAATCCTTGAGGTAGTCTTATATTGTAATTCTTTCAGCTATAATGTAATCTAAATTTAAGAGCCACAACTGAACAAGACTGAACACTTAACCAGTTTGCTTTTTATAAGAAAATTCATGAAAAGATTAATAGAGTTGACTATATAAATAAGCTTTCTGTAATACAAATGAACTGGGAGAAGACAGTCAAGAACGTGAAGAGGCAGTGAACTGAAAAAGAAAACTAAGATACTAAATATATGAAAAATGTTTAACTCTACTAAAAATTAGGGAAATAAAACATTTTTCTTGTTGGCTCAGACGGTAAAGTGTCTGCCCGCAATGTGGGAGACCTGGGTTCAATCCCTGGGTTGGGAAGATACCGTATAGAAGGAAAGGGCAACCCTCTCCAGTACTCTTGCCTGGAAAACTCCATGAACTGAGGAGCCTGATAGGCTATACAGTCCATGGGGTCGCAAAGAGTTGGACATGACTGAGTGACTTCACTTCACTTTATGCATAAAGATATCTGTCCACGTGTACATCTATGAGTGCAAAGACCCTGTTGGTGAGTTGTACTAACAATATTAGTGCAATTTTTCTGGATGCCATTTGGGAAATAGATTTCCAAATCCCTAAAGATGTTTATGGCCCTTGGTCCAGTAATTCACTCTAGAAAACTATCCTAAGGAAAGAATTGGGGATGTGCACAAAGATTCATGTAGAAAAATGTCAGTTGCAGATCTGATTACAATAACACAAATTGCATTTATTTCTGCCCTAATTTTTAAGATTTCTTTCCTTCTACGAACTCTGGGGTTCTCCATTTCTTCCTTTTCTAGTTGCTTTAGGTGTACAGTTAGGTTATTTATTTGACTTTTTTCTTGTTTCTTGAGGTATGCCTGTATTGATATGAACTTTCCTCTTCAGACTGCTTTGATAGTGTCCCACAGGTTTTGGGTTGTTGTGTTTTCATTTTCATTTGTTTCTATGCATATTTTGATTTCTTTTTTGATTTCTTCTGTGATTTATTGGTTATTCAGAAGCGTGTTGTTCAGCCTCCATATGTTGGAATTTTTAATAGTTTTTCTCTTGTAATTGAGATCTAATCTTAATGTATTATGGTCAGAAAAGATACTTGGAATGATTTCGATTTTTTTGAATTTATCAAGGTTAGATTTATGGCCCAGGATGTGATCTATCCTGGAGAAGCTTCCATGAGCACTTGAGAAAAAAGGTGAAATTCATTGTTTTGGGGTGAAATGTCCTATAGATATCAATTAGGTTTAACTAGTCTATTGTATCATTTAAAGTTTGTGTTTTCTTGTTAGCTTTCTGTTTAGTTGATCTATCCATAGGTGTGAGTGGGGTTTTAAAGTCTCCCACTATTATTGTGTTATTGTTAATTTCCCCTTTCATACTTCTTAGCATTTTTCTTACATATTGTGGTGCTCCTATGTTGGGTGCATATATATTTATGATTTTTATATCTTCTTCTTGGATTGATCCTTCGATCATTATGTAGTGTCCTTCTTTGTCTCTTTGCACAGCCTTTGTTTTAAAGTCTATTTTATCTGATATGAGTATTGCTACTCCTGCTTTCTTTTGGTCTCTATTTGCGTGGAATATCTTTTTCCAGCCCTTCACTTTCAGTCTGTATGTGTCGCTTGTTTTGAGGTAGGTCTTTTGTAGATAACATATATAGGGGTCTTGTTTTTGTATCCATTAAGCCAGTCTTTGTCTTTTGGTTGGGGCATTCAAACCATTTACATTTAAGGTAATTATTAATAAGTATGGTCCCATTGTCATTTACTATGTTGTTTTGGGTTCGAGTTTATACACCCTTTCTGTGTTTCCTGTCTAGAGAAGATTCTTTAGCACTTGTTGGAGAGCTAGTTTGGTGGTGCTGAATTCTCTCAGCTTTTGCTTGGCTGTAAAGCTTTTGATTTCTCCTTCATATTTGAATGAGATCCTTAATGGGTAGAGTAATCTGGGCTGTAGGTTATTTTCTTTCATCACTTTAAGTATGTCTTGCCATTCTCTTCTGGCCTGAAAAGTTTCTATTGAAAGATCAGATGCTATCCTCATGGGAATCCCTTTGTTTGTTATTTGTTATTTTCTCCTTGCTGCTTTTGATATTTGTTCTTTGTGTTTGACCTTTGTTAATTTGATTAATATGTGTCTTGGAGTGGTTTGCCTTGGGTTTATCCTGTTTGGTACTCTCTGGCTTTCTTGGACTTGGGTGATTATTTCCTTCCCTATTTTAGAGAATTTTCAACTATTATCTCCTCAAGTATTTTCTCATGGTCTTTCTTTTTGTCTTCTTCTTCTGGAACTCCTATGATTCAAATGTTGGAATGTTTAACAATGTTCTGGAGGTCTCTGAGGTTGTCCTCATTTCTTTAAATTATTTTATCTTTTTTCATCTCTGTTTTGTTTTTTTCTACCATTCTATCTTCTACCTCACTTATCCTATCTTCTGTTCTGTTATTCTACTACTGATTCCCTCCGAGTGTTTTTTATCTCATTTATTGCATTATTCATTATATACTGACTCTTTTTAATTTCTTCTAAATGCTATTAAACATTTCTTGAATCTTCTCGATCCTTGTCTCCAGGATATTTAGCCATAACTCCATTTTGTTTTTAAGATTTTGGATGGCTTTTCACTATCATTATTTGGAATTCTTTATCACGTAGATTCCCTAACTCTTCTTTTTTTTTTTTTTTTTTTGGTTTGGTGGTCATTTATCCTGTTCCTTTACCTGCTTGGTATTTCTCTGGCTTTTCATCTTGTTTAGATTGCTGTGTTTGGGGTGGCCTTTCTGTATTCTGGCAGTTTGTGTTTCCTCTTTATTGTGGAGGTTCCTCGCCTGGGGTTGGATGGATGGCTTGTCAAGGTTTCCTGGCTAAGGAAGCTTGTGTCGGTGTTCTAATGGGTGGAGCTGGATTTCTTCTCTTTGGAGTGCAGTGAAGTGTCCACTAATGAGTTTTAAGATGTCAGTGGATTTGGTGTGACTTGGGCAGCCTGTATATTGAATTTCAGTGCTATGTTCCTGTTTTGCTGGAGAATTTGCATGGTATGTCTTTCTCTGGAACTTATTGGCCCTTGGGTGGTGTTTTGTTTCAGTGTAGGTAAGGAGGCATTTGATGAGCTCCTATCGACTAATGTTCCCTGGAGTCAGGAGTTCTCTGGTTTTGTCAGGATTTGGACTTAAGCCTCCTGCTTCTGGTTTTCAGTCTTATTATTACAGTAGCCTCAAGACTTCTCTATCTGTGTAACAAGAGGTTCCAAAATCCTCTCCATTGTTAGGGTCAGATTTCCAAACATTAGGGGTCCCATTTTAAAATGATGGGTGAAGTTTCCAAAGTCATTCTCCCTCTCCTTCCCAGCATTCAACACCTAGCCATTCAGGGGGACACACTCTGTGCATCGGTGCAAGTTTCTTGCCCTCCTCCTCTCTCTCGTCCATTCCCAGCATCTGGTGGGGTATCCACTGATGGAACTGGATAAGCGGTGGTGAGGAAGAGGACAGCAGCTGCAGCAGCCAACTCTGGCAGAGGTGCAGTGCCTCCTGCTTTGCCTGCCAGCCCCCAGACTAGACTTTTAAATATAGCTGAGATTAACCTCAACAATAAAGATACCAAGTGGTTAAAAGTAAAGGAAGAATATTGAGTGGGTAAGTATTAATGAAAAGAAAGATAGTATTTGTATTAATGTCAGAAGAAAAAATTAACAGAAAAAATATGTCAATAGTGTTAATGACATTTCTTTGCACTGTTGCTGCTGCTGCTATGTTGCTTCAGTCATGTCTGACTCTGTGCATTCCCATAGATGGCAGCCCATAATCCCCCGTCTCTGGGATTCTCCAGGCAAGAACACTGGAGTGAGTTGCCATTTCCTTCTTCAATGCACGAAAGTGAAAAGTGAAAGTGAATTGGCTCAGTCATGTCCGACTCTTCACGACCCCATGGACTGCAGCCCATCAGGCTCCTCCGTCCATGGCATTTTCCAGGCAAGAGTACTATAGTGGGGTGCCATTGCCTAAGAAACTATAAAAGTTCTATGGAAATAGAAGTTTATATATTCTGTGAAAATAGAAGTTTATAAATCTAATGAGATCTCATGGACAGCTACAGCTCACTTGAACCAGAGACTCTGGTTCACTTTAATTTAATTTAAGCACACAGTTATTACTTTTAAAAATATCATATGTTGTATTATAAATTTTCTTCAAATCCTCATTACTTTGACCACCTTGTCTGATGACAATTCAGTTAAGTATCTACTGCAATAAGCACATATTTTAAACAAATTAAAATCTAAAATTATATGATAAAGCAACTAGTGACATTGTGTGGGTCCTTTAGATTTGAAACAACACACAAGATTTTTTTTCATTCTCTTTCAAACCGTTTATTCTATAATAAACCAAACTTCAAAACTTGGTTCTGGAGCTTCCCTGACAGTTCAGTAGACTTTGTCTTCCAGTGCAAAAAGTGTGTGTTCGATCCTTGGATTGGGGAGTTAAGATCCCACATGACCAATAACCAAACATAATACAGAAGCAATATTGTAACAAATTCAATAAAGACTTTAAAAATGGTCCATATCAATCAATAAATAAAAGCTTATTTTTGATTATCTGGGCCTTTGGCTTCCTCAAATTTTGTTTCAACATAAAGAACATGATTTACAGTCTCGGTATTGAAGAAAAGTGGGCTTTCAGTTAGTACTCAAACTCCTCAGATTATAAAGAATTATTAGCTGTGGCATATTAATTGGCAAGACTTGGCCAGATCTTCTTTGGGGAACTGTCTCACCCTTAGAAAAGGTGACAGGGAGGTTGGGATTATAATCTCCCAGTTCAGTTCAGTTCAGTTGCTCAGTCATGTCCTACTCTTTCGACCCCATGAATCGCAGCATGCCAGGCCACCTTGTCCATCACCAACTCCCGGAGTTCACTCAACTCATGTAATCTCCCAGGTCACCTAATTTAAACACATTTGGAAATCAAACAGAAGGCTTTTGTGTACATTCCATTCCCAGAACCACAGAGGGGATACAACACTTGTGTAGGAAAACAACAACAACAACAACAACAAACACTATTCAACATAAATGCTAGTGATGATTTCACTTTATTTTAGTTTCAAAAATCAGAAGAGCATTTCCTATTTCTATAAGGACAGCAGTAAAGTCCTAGAACCAGGATTCATGTGAGCTGATTATATGATAAAATTCATTAATCTTAGCAATGCAGTTAAGATTCTGACTGCATTCAGAACATTGCCACCATTTACTCAGAGATAAAAGATTTTATCTAATGAGATAATCATCTGGTAAAATTTCATTCAAGCTATAGTAAATAATAACTTCTAAATACAAAAAAAGGTTTTCCATATATAATTTAAATTAAATTTTATCTATAAACATGCTGATTCAATATGTTCATTCCCCTTGTCATATGCCTCAGAAGATGCCAAAGTTAAGCAGACATTTTTGATATGAGTTTGAGAAATTCATGAAGAAATGATAGCATTTGTGTTACATAGGGATTATATAAGAGAAAAGTAAAAAAATAAAAGTTATGCTTCAGACAAAGAGAAAAAGTGTTACAGTTAAAATAAGTTAAGGGAATGTACTAGTATAGCGATTCATCACTCTTCTGCCTCCTTTGCTATTTTGCACAATACGTATATACTGACTAATTGAAATAGCAGAAGGCTATAGTATAGAACAACTTAATATCAGCAGAGGATCTGGAATGTAAAGGTAGAACAAATTCAATAAGGAATAATTAGAACAGGATGAACAGTTACACAGAGAGCAAATAGAATTAGTTTAGTCAAGAATTGGTACAGGTGTTAAGAGAAAACTTTGAAGCTGTTGGGGAAAATTCAGCTTAATCATGACTTTTTGTCATGTGAGACAACTTGGTTATGAAAGAAATAACAAAAACAACAGCAAAAATGTCTCTAGAATCATAATTTGTACCTGATAACCAAATTAGCAACATCTGGATAGTGAAAAGAAAATTAAAATGAACCTAAAAACAGTTTCTAATATTTATCAGTATTTATGAAAATTGTTAATTGTTTGGCTTCCTTTTTTTTGCAAAAGAGAGATAACAAAATGATCACTTATTAGGATTAATGGTTCAATAAATGTGAAATATTTAAAACTGCTTCCAGGAAATATTAAGTATTGTTATCATTACTTATCTTTTAAGTCTGTGAAGGACCTGCAATTTAGCTTCATTTTTAGTTGTTAATCTCTCAGCACATTTTTTTTTATCATGGTGTATGGATGGATACTCAATCTATACATAATGATATGAAGAGAAACAAAGTGAAAGAGAAAATAATCAGTACCCATTTCATAGTATGTAACTGCTAATTCTACCTGCACTACCATGAAATATTTATATTTATACTAGAAATGCTCATATTAAAAAGGAAAAATTTGTTGTTATATATAATTAATTTGTGTTAGCAGCAATGTTAGTCCTCATAGTTTATGATAGGAAATGTTTGCTTTAAATCACTTAAATATGAAAATGAAGATCTTGTATATATAAAATCATGAAGATCTTGTATATATAAAATCAGTAACTCAAATATTAACAAAGGAAACTGGAAATAACATGGGAGTTTTGGAAATGTAAGTTATAATTTAAATAACATGAGTATGAAGTCCCTGAGGCTAAGATGGAGGCTGTCAAGGAGAAACATTTAAGAGAAAAAAAAAAAAAGGGAACCAGTTAAGTTTTCTAATTATTTTTCCATTTTGTTAGTATGGCATCTAGTTAACATGAGAGAGACAAACTTTCAACCTATCCTGCCTAGGAATCAATGTAATGTTTCTACTTTTTTTTTTTCCTGTTAGAATATCCATTCCTCCAAGAATCTTATGAGCAAAGTATCAAAATGATGTTAAATTCTTGGACTAAAAATATGTTTATAAACTATAGAAGCATAATGGAAAATTAATTAGAAATGAAAGCATCTACAACCTAAACTATAGCTATTTAAGGAAGTACTTTTACATATTTTTCTGATTATAGAAATACTAATGATATATTAGTATGTGCAACTGGTGCACATACCATGACCGAGAGGAGCTACCCCAAGTCCGAAGTCAGGAGTAGAAGCCAGGAGAACCCCATGCCCGAGGGGCAGTGGCCAAGAGAAGTTACCCCATGTCCGAGGTCCAGGGCTGTGGCCAAGAATAACAGGCTGCAAAAGCACAGGAATGGGCAAGAGGAGCTACCCCACGTCTAAGGTCAGAGGTGGCAGCCGGGAAGAGCTACGCCACCACCCAAGGCCAGCAGCAGCGGCTGAGAGGAGCTACCCCACATCCAAAGAGCAGTGGCTGCGCAGGTGCAGGAGGGCCTAGAGGAGCTGATCCACATTCAAGGTCAGGAGGGGCAGTGGTGAGGAGATACCTTCATCCAAGGTAAGGAGCAGTGGCTGCAATTTTCTGGAGAAGCCATAAAGAGATACCCCATGTCCAAGGTAAGAGAAAGCCAAGTAAGACAGTAGGTGTTGCAAGAGGGCATCAGAAGGCAGACACACTGAAGCCATAATCACAGAAAGCTAGTCAATCTAATCACACTTGGACCACAGCCTTGTCTAACTCAATGAAAGTAAACTATGCTCATGGGGCCACCCAAGATGGGTGGGTCATGGTGGAGAGGTCTGACAGAATGTGGTCCACTGGAGAAGGGAGTGGCAAACCATTTCAGTATTCTTGCCTTGAGAACCTCATGAACAGTATGGAAAGGCAAAATGATAGGACACTGAAAGAGGAACTCCCCAGATCAGTAGGTGCCCAATATGCTACTTGAGATCAGTGGAGAAATAACTCCAGAAAGAATGAAGGGATGAAGCCAAAGCAAAAACAATACCCAGTTGTGGATGTGACTGGTGATAGAAACAAAGTCTGATGCTGTAAAGAGCAATATTGCATAGGAACCTGGAAGGTCAAGTCCATGAAACAAGGTAAATTGGAAGTGGTCAAACAGGAGATGGCAAGAGTGAATGTCGACATTCTAGAAATCAGCAAACTAAAATGGACTGGTATGGGTGAATTTAACTCAGATGACCATTATATCTACTACTGTGGGCAAGAATCCTTTAAAAGAAATGGAGTAGCCATGGTCAACAAAAGAGTCTGAAATCCAGTACTTGGATGCAATCTCAAAAATGACAGAATGATCTCTGTTAGTTTCCAAGGCAAACCATTCAATATCACAGTAATCCAACTCTATGCTCCAACCAGTAATGCTGAAGAAGCTGAAGTTGAACGGTTCTATGAAGACCTACAAAACCATTTACAACTAACACCAAAAAAAGATGTCTTTTTCATTACAGGGAACTGGAATGCAAACGTAGAAAATCGAGAAACACCTGGAGTAACAGGCAAATTTGGCCTTGGAATACGGAATGAAGCAGGGCAAAGGCTAATAGAGGTTTGCCAGGAGAATGCACTGGTCATAGCAAACGCCCTCTTCCAACAACACAAGAGAAGACTCTACACATGGACATCATCATATGGTCAACACTGAAATCAGCTTGATTATATTCTTTGCAGCCAAAGATGGAGAAGCTCTATACCATCAACAAAAGCAAGACCAGGAGCTGATTGTGGCTCAGATCATGAACTCCTTATTGCCAAATTCAGACTTAAATTGAAGAAAGTAGGGAAAACTGCTGGAGAAGACAATGGCACCCCACTCCAGTACTCTTCCCTGGAAAATCCCATGGATGCAGGATCCTGGTAGGCTGCAGTCCATAGGGTCGCTAGGAGTCAGACACGACTGAGCGACTTCACTTTCACTTTTCACTTTCATGCATTGGAGAAGGAAATGGCAACCCACTCCAGTGTTCTTGCCTGGAGAATCCCAGGGATCGGGAAGCCTGGTGGGCTGCCGTCTATGGGGTCACACAGAGTCGGACATGACTGAAGCGACTTAGCAACAGGGAAAACTGCTAGACCATACAAGTATGACCTAAATCAAATCCCTTGTGATTATACAGTGGGAGTGAGAAATACGTTTAAGGGACTAGATCTGAAAGATAGAGTGCCTGATGGACTATGGATGGAGGTTCGTGACATTGCACAGGAGACAGGGATCAAGACCATCCACAAGGAAAATAAATGCAAAAGAGCAAATGACTGTCTGGGGAGGCCTTAGAAATAGCTGTGAAAAGAAGAGAAGTGAAAAGTAAAGGAGAAAGGAAAGATATAAGCATCTGATTGCAAAGTTTCAAAGAATAGCAAGAAGAGATAAGAAAGCCTTCCTCAGCAATCAATGCAAAGAAATAGAGGAAAACAGCAGAATGGGAAAGACTAGAGATCTCTTCAAGAAAATTAAAAATACCAAGGGAACATTTCATGTAAAGATGGGCTCGATAAAGGACAGAATTGGTATGGACCTAAAAAAAAGCAGAAAATATTAAGAAGAAGTGGTAGGAATACACAGAAGACCTGTACAAAAAAGGTCTTCTTTACCAAGATAATCATGATGGTGTGATCACTGACCTAGAGCCAGCCATCTTGGAATGTGAAGTCAAGTGTGTCTTAGAAAGCATCACTATGAACAAAGCTAGTGGAGGTGATGGAATTCCAGTTTAGCTATTTCAAATCTTGAAAGATGATGCTGTGAAAGTGCTGCACTCAATATGCCAGAAAATTTGGAATCCTCAGCAGTGGCCACAGGACTGGAAAAGGTCCGTTTTCATTCTAATCCCAAGGAAAGGCAATGCCAAAGAATGCTCAAACTACCAGAGGGGGTACTCTTTATGCCCCCTTCTGATGCCTATTTCAGAAGCTTTCTCTATCTCCTTTATACTTTAATAAAACTTTGTTACACAAAAGCTCTGAGCGATCAAGTCTCGTCTCTGGCCCCGGATTGAATTCTCCTCTGGGGGCCAAAAATCCCGGCGTCGTAATTCAACAACAACCTTTCATCTTGGGAGCTCGTCCGGGATCCTTCAGGACAAGATGGGCCTGATAACCTATGTGAGCTTCCTTCTGATGACTCCAAATATCCTGAGTCTGCCGTTTGATCCTCAAGACAGTGCCTTCCTGTCCTGGGCTCACTCCTATGCTGCGTTCCACAATCAGTCTAACTGCTGGGCCTGTGGAGCACTCCCCTCTTCATCAGTGGAAGGCTTCCCATGGTGGACATCTCCACTTCAAGGAAAAGACTTTCTCCAAGTGTGTAAATACCTTCGACAACAATTATATGTGATGCCTCTTCTTCATCTGATGACATCTACCAACCCTAAAATGGACTGGTGCAGTATTTGGTACTTTAACTATGGACATAATGTGACTTTTAATTTTGATTATACATTGTCTCGGTTCAATGACTATTTTGCTACACATAAGGCAAATAGGTCTAGATCTAATGGTTTTTTACCTGATGTTTATCAAATATGGGATGAGGTTATGTGGCTAACTCCTGAAAAAGGACATTTAATATCTACTGCCCCTATATGCTGGGAACAAACAGAGCCATCCCCACAAGTTAGCCAACAACTTAATTACAATGATTGGAAACAATTGGGAGTTTTGCCTCAGGAAAGATGCAATGTAATCATTCCCGTGTTTTCCAATCCCAGTTCAGGTTCTACCTTTGTCTGGCCAGGCACTAATTGGGACTGGATATCTCATCATGCTGTCTCGCTCCAAACAGGACTTACTGGATATGTGGCTCTTACCTATGGGCATGGCTTCCCCCTGGTTGGATTGGGAGATGCACCCTGGGTCTAGCCTTTACTCCCGGCTTTATATTTTCAGAGCTCCTAGAAAAGCCTGCTAATTTACCCCACCTTAAAACTCAGTTTTGGAGAAGGAAATGGTAACCCACTCCAGTATTCTTGCCTGGAGAATCCCATGGACGGAGAAGCCTAGTAGGCTACAGTCCACGGGGTCGCAAAGAGTCGGACACGACTGAGCGACTTCACCTTC
>SJYT01078336.1:35724-53371 GCA_006410635.1 Cephalophus harveyi
GATCTCTGGTTCCTCTGCCTTTTCTAAAGCCAGCTTGAATTTTACTTTATGTAATTCCATAAGACAATCGTATTTTCTCATCCGTTTTGTTCCTGAAAATGTAGTATTTACATATGTTCAAAAGCTGAAATCATACAACTGAATTCATCTTTTAAAAAAATTTACTTTGTCTTTGTTGTCTGTCTGAAAGCTTCTAAGATCTTTTCATGTATCACTAATTTTTTTTAAACAGTCAGTGGGTATCTGTGAATGGATATATTTCTATAGTTTCTTTAAAGCTTATCATTTGTCAAATGATGCATTTTAAGAGAGAACATATTTGTGTTTTTATAAAAATGTTGCATGAACATGTCAAAGATTCTGTTGAACTTATAAGTAATGTTTAATGCAGAAACCATTAAGATGTTACCATTGGTTCAGACAAGAGATCCCCATCTATTTATAGTCATTAAAGGGTGCTAAAATGAATTTATAAGTTGATGCAAAACTAGTCAAATATACAAAGGGCTATCATTAATTGCATTTTTCCTGACACAATTTGAATTTCTATGGCCAGACATTATTAGCATTGGTATTATTTTGTGTGAATCAACTTCTCTATTTTGACTTTCAAAATATTTTAGCCAAAGTTAATGAAAGGTGGATAACAACCTTAATGCAAGAACTGGTAAGGTCACTCACTAAATTACAAAGAGTCTCATCATCCTCATCATCATTTCTTGATATTTTACATGCTATTAATGATCCAGCAGAGAGAGAAATATGGCTGATGTTCTTGAGAAGCTGAGAATGGAGGAGATCAAGGTGCAAAAGTGAAGGAATTCCCTAGTTAATGATTGATATTGAAAATGACATGTTTATTTTATTAAACTGCAGTCTATTTAAAATATTGTGCTGGTTTCAGGTATATAGTCATGTGATTCAACTTCTATATATGTGTGTTTATACGCATGTATATTTTCCATCTTATTACTTTTCATTATAGGTTATTACAAGATATTGAGTATAGTTCCCTGTGCTATACAATAGATCATTGTTGTTTATCTATTTTATAGTTCGTAGTCTGATTCTGTTAACCCCAAACTCCTAATTAATTCCTCCCTTCCCCTTTCCCTTTTGGTAAGCATAAGTTTGTTTTCTGCTTCTGTGAGTCTGTTACTGTTTTGTAAATAAGCCCATCTGTGTATTGTTTTTTTTATATTCCACATATAAGTGATTGCATATATTTGGTTTTCTCTGTCTGACTTACTTTACTTAGTAAGATAATTTCTTGGTCCATCTGTGTTGCTGCCATCTCCAATTATTTTCGTAATCCATATTCACAACTTTTATTCCAAGAGTAAAAATAAAACAGAAAAATTTGTGTTAATTTTTGAAGTTTTATTTTTCAATAATACAAGTGTGGTTGGTGAGAGGATAGGGTTTCTGAACCAGAGGGAAACTTTGAGGGCTGGCTGGTTTTCTTATTAAAACCCCTGCTTATTTCACACCAGCATGTGATCTTTCACTCTCCTGCTCTGTTATGTTCTCTGATGTGTATACTGTGCATGCCCCATCCAGGAGTTTTAGGATAGCTATCAAGAGCTAGGTTTAAAACAACAAGCAAATATGTTAGGATGTTTTTGCAAGAATTTCTAGCACTTATTTTAGGCTGTTTCCTGGGCATTTAAAACTGAGTCATACGATTTTTGGGAAGAAGGGAGATTTCCAGGATTTGGGCCACTGCCCACTCCTTGGTCTTTTAACAGTGCCTTGGAACGGTCATGGCACCTCTAGGTGTGTCATTTCACTTGCTGACTGAGGATCAAGGGATAGTCTTGTCTGCCATCCTGGGTCCCATTTGATTCTAATCAGTTAATGTTGTGTCCTTGGGCTGTGTCATTCTTTTTTTTATTTTATTTTTACTTTGTTTTACTTTACAATACCATATTGGTTTTGCCATACATTGACATGAATCCACCATGGGTGTATATTAGCTCCCAATCCTGAATCCCCCTCCCACATCCCACCCCATATCATCTCTCTGGATCATCCCTGTGCACCAGCCCCAAGCATCCTGTATCCTGTATCAAACATAGGCTTGTGCTTCATTCTTACATGATAGTATACACGTTTCAATGCCATTCTCCCAAATCATCCCACCCTCTCCCTCTCCCACAGAGTCCAAAAGTCCGTTCTATATATCTGTGTCTCTTTTGCTGTCTCTCATACAGGGTCATCATTGCCATCTTTCTAAATTCCATATATATGTGTCAGTATACTGTATTGGTGTTTTTCTTTCTGGCTTACTTCACTCTGTATAATAGGTTCCAGTTTCATCCATCTCATTAGAACTGATTCAAATGAATTCTTTTTAATGGCTGAGTAATACTCCATTGTGTATATGTACCACAGCTTTCTTATCCATTCATCTGCTGATGGACATCTAGGTTGTTTCCATGTCCTGGCTATTATAAACAGTGCTGCAATGAACATTGGGGTACATGTGTCTCTTTCAATTCTGGTTTCCTCGGTGTGTATGCCCAGCAGTGGGATTGCTGGGTCATAAGGCAGTTCTATTTGCAGTTTTTTAAGGAATCTCCACACTGTTCTCCATAGTGGCTGTACTAGTTTGCATTCCCACCAACAGTGTAAGAGGGTTCCCTTTTCTCCACACCCTCTCCAGCATTTATTGCTTGTAGACTTTTGGATCGCAGCCATTCTGACTGGTGTGAAATGGTACCTCATTGTGGTCTTGATTTGCATTTCTCTGATAATGAGTGATGTTGAGCATCTTTTCATGTGTTTGTTAGCCATCCGTATGTCTTCTTTGGAGAAATGTCTGTTTAGTTCTTTGGCCCATTTTTTGATTGGGTCATTTATTTTTCTGGAGTTGAGCTGCATAAGTTGCTTGTATATTTTTGAGATTAGTTGTTTGTCAGTTGCTTCATTTGCTATTGTTTTCTCCCATTCAGAAGGCTGTCTTTTTACCTTGCTTATAGTTTCCTTTGTTGTGCAGAAGCTTTTAATTTTAATTAGATCCCATTTGTTTATTTTTGCTTTTATTTCCAGTATTTTGGGAGGTGGATCATAGAGGATCCTGCTGTGATTTATGTCAGAAAATTACCCAGCTTATAAAAACTAACCATGCCACATTTCATGACTGTATTCACCCTCTGTGATGGCCCACACTCTGTGTGTGGAATGTGCTTCTCTCTGAATCTGAATAAATCCTTTCTTACCTATCAAAAAAAAAAAGTATGGAAATGTTCAACACATATTTAGAAATTTGCCTTCTAAGGTCTAGTCATACTTCTATGTGCTATACACACATTAGCACACAAAGAGGGAAAATATATCTGCCTTTTCTGAGGGGAAGAGATGAATTACAAATATAAATAAGTAAATAGCATCATACCTTAGAATGAGTTAGGACACTGTAAGGGCAAGTAAAGAGAGCCGAGTGAGGAAGAATAGCATATACAAAAGGATTGAAAGGATTATTGTTATTCCCAACTATTAGAATAAATTTCCTAGTGTCTACATGTGTTTGTGCATGTACATGTGGTTTTATGTAAGCACATAAAACTCTTCTGTTTTTTATTCACTATATTTCTCTAAGGCATGTGTTAAAATTAAACTTATGGTGGTTTCTAGGAGGCTCAGTGTAGTATAATGATTTGCATTCATCATTCATCTGAATTAATTCAGATGCTCCCTTATCACGTGGAAGATTTTAGGATCCTTCTCTGTTCTCATCAGTGAAGTTACTTTCATATATGAGCCTTAGAAAGTCTTTAGTCAGCACACTTAGCAATTCAGTAACTCACAATATCTTATTTATCTAAATCAGACCGTTTCTCTGTAAGTTCTAGTTCAGTTGCTCAGTCGTGTCTGACTCTTTGCTACTCCATAGGCTGCAGCATGCCAAGCTTCCCTATCCATCACCAACTCCCAGAGCTTGCTCAAACTCATGTCTATCAAGGCAGTGATGCCATCCAACCACCTTATTCTCTCCCGTGCCCTTCTCCTCTTGCCTTCAATCTTTCCCAGTAGGAAGGTCTTTTCCAATGAGTCAGTTATTCGCATCAGGTGGCCAAAGTATTCTCTGAACCAGATACATTTTTTAATTGTCTTTAACAATATTCTATAGTTGAAAGTAGCTAAGAAAGTGGGCCTTTTAAATATTCTTACCTCAGGAAAAGGAATGATAATCATATAATGTGAAAATGTTAGCAGTGCAAAAATAAATAAATAAATAAAACTGAGTCATAGAACTATGCTATTTTTATTTTTGAATCCTGCACCCATTTTGAGAATTCTCAACACTGACAACTCATTTTGTATCTAGCATGGCTCTCTCTACAACTTGAAAACAAATTCTCATGCAAGCAAATCAAGCCCAGGTCTCCCACATTGCAAGTGGATTCTTTACTGTCTGAGCCACCAGGGAAACCTAGTCGGAAGATGACATTAATATAAGTCCCATTCTCACACCCTCACCACTCCAAAGGAAAGTTATTATAAGAATGGCTACATTTCTGATGCATAACAGGAGAGTGGGCAATAAAATACCTCATACCAACTGAGCACTTACTGTATGACCAAGCAGTATTTTCGGTCCTGCATATATCTTCACAAGACTGTGTGCTGGGCTATTATCACTTGATGGATGGTTTGTTGAGCATATGTCCTAGTCCTCATAGTTAGTAAACAATTCTGGGTCCAGAAGAAATACCTGTAACAAATATACACTATCAAGTGCTAGACTTAGCCAGAGTTGCAGTTCACATTTACACGGACAGAGTTGAGAGAGACAGTTCCTTCAGTTCAGTTCAGTTCAGTCGCTCCATCATGTCCAATTCTTTGTGACCCCATGAACCACAGCATGCCAGGCCTCCCTGTCCATCACCAATTCCCAGAATCCATCCAAATCCATGTCCATCGAGTCGGTGATGCCATCCAACCATCTCAATCTCTGTCGCCCCCTTCTCCTCCTGCCTCCAATCCCTCCCAGCATCACAGTCTTTTCCAATGAGTCAACTCTTCACATGAGGTGGCCAAAGTACTGAGGTTTCAAAAGAAAAGAGTACCAGTGTTGGACACATAAGAAGCTCCAGATGCCACTGGCTACAAAATTAGCAGAGTAGAAAGCTATATTTTTTAAGAAATAGAGTTGCAGGTCCAAAATTTGGCCATTTGGAATATTCTTTAAATGATGCAAGTAAATGTTGGAATTATCTTCTAAATCATTGCTACCTGGAGTTGGCTTTATTGTTAAAGTCACATACAAGAATGGGCTCTATGTGTTCTCAGTGTTGATTTGTATTGCATGATACCTTTGATAGTCTACTGCTAAATATCTAAATTGATTACAGAACCAAAAGATCAGAGGGGAAGAGGAGCTATAAATAAGAAAACAAGAAAAGAGTACTTCAGAACCAATATATTCACAATTTATTTTCAAATCTGTAATGTTTCTCTCCTTTTTTTCATTTGCAGACAAATTACCATTCAAACCTGTGTACATAAAATGGGGTTTGGAAGAGTGAAACTGCAAATCTATCTACTGTATGAGAGTCATCATCAATGGCCACAAAATGACATTTAAATTTGTATCATCCTGAATAGAAAAGAGGGGATATTTGTAGTTATCAAATAAGCCATCTCATTCAACTGACAATTACGTTTTAGGCTCGTAAAATTATTCTCAATAGTTTGAGCACAAGCTGGAATCAAAATTGTTGGGAGAAATATCGATAACCTCAGATATGCAGATAACACCACCCTTATGGCAGAAAGTGAAGAGGAACTAAAAAGCCTCTTGATGAAAGTGAAAAAGGAGAGTGAAAACGTTGGCTTAAAGCTCAACATTCAGAAAACTAAGATCATGGCATCTGGTCCCATCGCTTCATGGCAAATAGATGGGGAAACAGTGGAAACAGTGTCAGGCTCTTTTTTTTGAGCTCCAAAATCACTGCAGATGGTGATTGCAGCCATGAAATTAAAAGACGCTTACTTCTTGGAAGAAAAGTTATGACCAACCTAGATAGCATATTCAAAAGCAGAGACATTACTTTGCAACAAAGTAATTACTTTGCAACAAAGTCTAGTCAAGGCTATGGGTTTTCCAGTAGTCATGAATGGATGTGAGAGTTGGACTGTGAAGAAAGCTGAGCACTGAACAGTTGATGAGTTGATGCTTTTGAACTGTGGTGTTGGAATAGACTCTTGAGAGTCCCTTGGACTGCAAGGAGATCCAACCAGTCTATTCTGAAGGAGATCAGCCCTAGGATTTCTTTGGAAGGAATGATGCTAAAGCTGAAACTCTAGTACTTTGGCCACCTCATGCGAAGAGTTGACTCATTGGAAAAGACTCTGATGCTGGGAGGGATTGGGGGCAGGAGGAGAAGGGGACGACCGAGGATGAGATGTCTAGATGGCATCACTGATTCAATGAAAATGGGTTTGGGTGAACTCCGGGAGTTGGTGATAGACAGGGAAGCCTGGCGTGCTACAATTCATGGGGTCACAAAGTTGGACACGACTGAGCGACTGAACAGAACTGAACTGAATGCCCTATTTTAACTTCTTCCCTAAACTATATTCTTCTGACTTTGTGGGAAACAATGTAAATTAAATATTCAATCGCAGATTATTCTTTATATAATACTTGACTTGCTGCATGAACTGATCAGTTAACTAACATTTTCTCAACCTTTTTTTTCCCTTACAATATGTCTAAAATCCTGCCTCTGTGAGATTCTTTTTCAGATAAGAGGCCAAATTATATTTGAAAAAGAATGTAAATGCCATTTTTGTAAATGTGCTTGCAGACTAAAATGGAAAATCAATGAGATGATTATGAATTGTTGAGAAAGCAAACAGAAGCTTTTAAAATACAGATTCTTTTGTCTTACTAATAATTGAACATTTCAGGCAAAATTGATAATTATATTATTTAAAAATTTTTAATCTTGAAAATGTACTCAGTCTAGGCCATTAGAAAGAGAGGGAATATGTGGAAAATACCTATAAATTAATTTGCATTTTAAAATATAAAAACTCTTTAATGCCTGACTCAAAACTATAACCTATATTCCTAAACAACTTGAAAGCATTTTCCCTATTTTCAATTATTTCTATAGAAATAAAAAATATGATTCATATGTCTACAAACATCATTTTGTATTTTCATTAAAAAAAAAGTATTATATCATCTTAACAGAAGATATTATTTAAAATACTGAACTATTTGGAAAATTAAACAAAATGTTGTCTCCTTCATCTCATTGTACTATTTTCTAACTTGTTGCCATGAGTATGCCACATCCCTATTTTGTATTTCAGTTTAGACATCAGTAACCATGGAAGTTAATCTAAATCTTTAAAGGTTTCTGCTGGACCCGAACTTTTTGTCCATGGTTCTGTCATAAATTTTGAGGAGTCAGCAGCTGGATGTTGATGACTATTATTTTCCAAACATATCAGAATAAATTTACAACTCCCCTCCAGGCTATTGTCTGTCTTATCTCTTATACGAGTAACTGACCCAGTCTCAGAAAGAAGCACAACTCCTCGAGCTCTCCTTTACTTTCGATCCTTTGTGAGTGAAGTGAAAGTTGCTTAGTCGCGTCCGACTCTCTACGACCCTGTAGACTACACAGTCCATGGAATTCTCCAGGTCAGAATACTAGAGTGGGCAGCCTTTCCCTTCCCCAGGGTATTTTCTTAACCCAGGGATCGAACCCAGGTCTCCTGCATTGCAGGCAGATTCTTTACCAGCTGAGCTATCAGGGAAGCCTACTATTTCAAGTTCCCTTTATCCAATCCAGGTATATGGACATTTCTATCATTTCTAGTTCAAACTTAAGTATTCTTTTCTGAAATTCCTAATGATTCCATGAAGTAGTGAAGCTGGACCAGCAGTTCCAAATCAACCTTTGTTCAGTTCTATCACAGTGTATTAAACTCCTGCTGCTTCCAGGCAGAGCTCACTAACTACAGCCCACCATGCCATGGTTATTCAAATATTCTGTCTCATGGTTCTTAGAACTACCTACTTTGCTTCATATTTTTATCTAATTATTGCCAGAAAAAAAGTGAAAGTGAAGTCGCTCAGTTGTGTCCAACTCTTAGCGACCCCATGGACTGGAGCCCACTAGGCTCCTCCATCCATAGGATTTTCCAGGCAAGAGTACTGGAGTGGGGTGCCATTGCCTTCTCCATTCAACATGCTATCAACATTCAAATTATTAATCAGATATGTGACAAACGTTCTTCACACTAAATCTTCCAAACTTAGCATGTATTTTACATTTATAGCACACTTCCACTCAAATGGCAAGTTTTCACTAGGAATACCTGACCCATATTTAGAGGACATAAACTGTATTTTATTTTCATATATCCAGGTTGTAGCAAACACGTTTAAAACCTCCCAGTAACTGAATTGAATATCAGCTTTTAAATTTAAATTGATGAAATTAAAATTTTTTAAACTTGGCCCATTCTTTCTCAGTGGCTAACAGCCTCGTGTAGTTAGTGGCTGCCATCCTGGGTGGCACAGGTCTAGACAATAACAGCCATAAAAGATGAGAAGAGGGGGAACAAAGCATCTGCACCTCCAGCATGGGAGGGTCCTGGTTTTGTTCTGGAGGATTATACAGACACAGAATCAGTTTAGATCATACCAAAATAAAAATTTAAAGACAGACACTATGTTTTTTAAGAAAAGAAAAAAAAATCTATACACTTAACAAATCAGGAGGAGTGAAATAAAGCAAATTTTACAAATCAAAGGCAAGGAAGAAAAGAGGAAAACATGATAAATAGAAACCACAAAACAAGTCATTAGAAAAAGTCCACATATATTAGTTATCATAATAAACCTAAACAAATTACACTCATTCAGTATAATGCCAAATAACAAAAGAAATAAAATGCAATATGTGTTTACTTGTAAATTTCAAAACATGCACAAATCAATCTATGGATTTATATATAACATACACATCATGAACATCTAAAATCATGACCTGCAAAGATATACAGTCAATTCATGATCAAGGTTATCTTCAGGAAGTTTCACAAGGGAAGGGGACCAAGGGAGTGTTTGAACTTAAACTTTATAACATTTTATTCTTAGAAAGATCTGAAGCAAAGAGGATAGAAAATGGTCAAATGTGTGAATTCTGAATGATTGGTAAATAGGCATGCTATATTATTTTCTGAATTTTTCTGTTTTTAAAACTCCCCAAATATTACCAATATTCAGGGGGAAGAGGGGTGGAAGTAAAGCCCAGTTGGCAGGGCCACATCTTCTGCCAGTATTGTCAGATACTGTTAAATGCTTTAGATTATCTCTCTAAAAAAATCTTATCTTGGTGAGAGTTAGGGCCAGTGCCTCATTTTCTCCCTGACCTGGACATAATGAAAAGCAAAACCAAACAAAATATATGCCATTCAGATCTATGTTGAATAGTGAATGCTTGAATTTGGAACAGATTATTTAAACTTTCTGAGCCACCTTACTTGTTTAATCTCTGAATAAAGGAAAATAAAGCTCAAATTATTAATTAGTTATCAATTACAATGTGCCAGGAGTTGTACTAGGTGGAAAAAAGACTAAAATCACCTAGGAGACTTTACTGAAATTATCATTAATAAGTTAGTTACCTAGTTCTTCCATAATAAGATTGCAACTGGATAATGAAAGGATGAATTATGAAGGATTTGATGTATTAGATTATACAATGCATTCCTCATTTAATCAATTATAGGGCACTTTGTCTCATCATAAATTAAATTATTAATTTTGTTAGTTTTCTCATTATATCCTCACTCTATACTTTGATTATCTTAAGTGTTCAGTATGTATTTGTCAAATAAATAATTTTTACTTAAATCTTTGATAGAATGAAATGAACATTCATTTTAATTATGTCATTGTCAATATAATTGTTTTGTCATGTATTTAAGAGACATAGAAACACAGAATCTTATAATCATATTTACTTCAGAATGATAGAGACTCGGAAAGTTCAACTTAGAATTGCTCTTCTAATGTTTGCTAGTTTTCTGTCTATTAGCAAAAATCATTTGAAGGTCACATAAACCCATCCCTATAACCTTACCCCATTTCTCACTCCTTTGGCTTACTCTGGAGACTAGACCATTAAGGGTAGTCTTATATGTTAAAACTCAGTCATTTGCCCTAACACCTTGGTTGTCTCCAGCCTGGGTGATCTCCAAAATGTATAGAACTAAATCTGATCATGCTCTATTCACCACTCTTTCATTTATTCTGAATAATTATTCAGATCAACTTTATTAACTTTCTATTTTAATAAAAGCTCAGTCTTGGCTGAAATGTAATAGAATAAGTGGTGTTAATACAGGAATGAGAAACTCAAGCTACAAATATGGCACATTCAGGCAATTAATAGAAAATAAGAGCAGAGTGATTTAACATACTCTGTACTTCTTGAGGTTTTCCTTAACAGATTTTCGGTATCTTTAACTGAAATATAAGTCACCGACTTTCTGCTTTACTTGGTTCCCTTTAATATTCCCCAAGTTATGAAAAAATGTTTATCACTGTCATTGTTTATTACTTTATGCAATTGACATAGGAAGGGTAAGTTATCACACATGAATTGTATAAAAAATATGGAACCATGAAAGAGATGCTCTATGTTACCAGGTAGATGGAGCAATAGTTTCAAATATTGACTGTATGTAAATGTGGCTAAAGTTTTCTAACAAACATTAGCCAGAGGGCAAATGATCATTAAATTATATTTAAATAATAAATTCTAAAATCATATTGATCTAGCAACAGTGGTTAATTGTGAGTTGATTAAAGAAAAGTTAGCTTATGTTCAACTCACCAGATATTTGGCTTGCATCTAAGGTACATGTAATATTTCACAGTACCATACCTTAAGTTAACCAGTAAATTCTATGACTATGTAGTAATATGTCTCATTATACAAATAATTTTGAAGATATCTGAAAATAGAACTTACCTGCTCTTTAAGGTAAGGTGTCCAGCTTTTTTCTTAAGCAAATTCAAAAGGCTTTTCCGAGTTTTATTTTAATATTTCAGAAAATAAAATGATGTCATCAGCATTTATTTTGGCAACTATTCTTTATTTCTCTTTAAATAGCGCATATTCTATGCTGATCATGAAAACAAAGACAAAACATGGTTCCTAACTGATTTCTAAACAACTTTACCAGGGAGATATTTAACTTGCAGTCATTTAATGCAGTATCTCAGTGAGTTTCAAAATTCCCTTTGGAATAATTTGACCAAAGTGAAGCTGAATTTTTTTAAACATTATTCAAAGACTTAAAAATAATTATATCGTTCAAGTCATATTTTCCCTATGCACATATGGAAACGAAGTACAAATCATCTTCTATTTTAATCCAGGGACAGTTGTGAGAAAACTCTAATGACCTGGAAAGAAAGCTCATAATACCCACAGCTCAGAAAGAAGAGGTAAAGAAAGAGAAGAAAACTCTGAGTTTCAGGTAAAAGGGAAACATTGATGCTGCCTCAATTCAGTTTGTGGAGGGTGCTGGCTGTTCCAGCATGCATCGCCTATAATCTATTAATAATAAAACCACTTTGAAAAGTTACCATGATCTGTTGTCCTTTCTTTCTCAATGTCCTTTACTGTTGATTTTTCTGTCAACAATTCACACAAACAGCTCCTTTATTTACCTCATACCTGTAGTGGAAGACAATATCAAGTCTTTTTGTGATTATTTATATTTTTTTTATTTCTCAGTAACATTTTGAGACAGTATTTTCTCTTATCTGACAGCATTTTATTCAAGCTCCAGAGACCATATTCCTGAAATGTGTTTACATTTTAAAAAAAGGGGCACTTTAACAATTTTAAGTACACAACTCCATGGCATTGATTATATTTAAAATATTGTGCAACTGCTGTATATTTCCAAAACATTTTCATCACTCCAAACAGAAACTTTGCACCCATTAAGAAGCAATAACTCCTCAGCTTCCTTTCCCTCTGCGCTGATATCCTGTAATATACTCTGCCTCTGTAAATCTGCTTCTTACATTTTATATAAGTGAATCACGCAATGTTTGTTTCTCCAATCCTTTTTTTTTAAGTATAATAAAGAAAACATAAAATTAAAAAAATAAAAATAAAATTAATTAGTTAATTTGGCTACATCAAGTCTTAGCTGTGGCACAGGGATCTCTCATTGCACTGCTTCGGCTCTTCATTGCAGTGTAGAGTCTCAGTTGCTCTCCGTATGTGGGATGTTAGTCCCCAATCAGGGATTGAACCCACGTCCCCTGCATTGCAAGTTGCATTCTTAACCACAGGACCACCAAGGAAGTCCCCAATCCCTTTTTTCTACCTAGTAATTTAATCTTCAGTTCAACTCAGTTCAGGCACTCAGTAATGCCCAACTCCTTGCGACCTCGTGGACAGCAGCATAACAGGGTTCCCTGCCCAACCCCTGGACCTTGCTCAAATTCATGTCCTTTGAGTTAGTGATGTCGTCCCCTTCTCCTGCCCTCAATCTTTCTCAGCATCAAGGTGCATTCAATAAGTCAGTTCTTCATATCAGGTGACCAAAGTATTGCAGTTTCAGTTTCAGCATTAGCCTTTACAATGAATATTCAAGACTGATTTTCTTTAGGATTGACTGATTGTATCTCCTTCCAGTTCAAGGGACTCTCAAGAGTCTTCTCCAACACCACAGTATAAAAGCATCCATTCTTTGTGCTCAGTTTTCTTTACAATCCAACTCTCACATCCCTACATGACAACTGGTAAAACCATAGATTTGACTAGATGGACAATTGTCAGTAAAGTAATGTCCCTTATTCTTAATATCCTGTCAAGGTTGATCATAGCTTCTCTTCCAAGGAGCAGGGATCTTTTAATTTCATGGCTGCAGTCTTAATCTACAAAGATTTGGGAGACCCCCAAAATAAAAGTGTCTCACCATTTCCATTGTTTTGCCATCTATTTGCCATGAAGTGATGGGACTGGATGCCATGATCTTAGTTTTTTAATGTTGAGTCTTAAGCCAGCTTTTTCATTCACCTCTTTCAGTTTAATCAAAAGGCTCTTTAGCTCCTCTTCACTTTCTGCATTAAGGGTGGTGTCATCTGAATATCTGAAGTTATTGATATTCCTCCTTGCAATCTTGATTCCAGCTTGTGTTTCATCCAGCCCAGCATTTCCCATGATGTACTCTGCATACAAGTTAAATAAGCAGGGTGACAATATACAGCTTTGAAATACTCTTTTTCCTATTTGGAACCAGTCTGTTGTTCCATGTCTGATTCTGACTGTTGCTTCTTGACCTGCATACAGATTACTCAGGAGGCAGAAAACATGGTCTGGTATTCCCATCTCTTGAAACATTTTCCTCAGTTTTTTGGTGATCTACACAGTCAAAGGCTTTGGCATAGTCAATAAAGCAGAAGTAGATGTTTTTCTGGAATTCTCTTGCCTTTTCTATGATCCAGCAGATGGGAATTTGACTTCTGGTTCTTTTGCTTTTTCTAAATCCAACTTGAACATCTGGAAGTACATAGTATATGTACTGTTGAAGCCTGATGTCAAGAATTTTTAACATTACTTTGCTAGTTTGTGAGATGAGTGCAATTGTATGGTAGTTTGAACCTTTTTTTGGCATTGCCTTTCTTTGGGATTGGAATGAAAACTAAATTTTTCCAATCCTGCTGAGAATTCCAAATTTGCTGGCATATTGAATGCAGCACTTTCATAGCATCATCTTTTAGGATTTGAAATAGCTCAACTGGAATTACACTTCCTCCACTAGCTTTGTTCACAGTGATGCTTCCTAAGGCCCACTTGACTTCACATTCCAAGATGTCTGGCTCTCGGTGAGTGGTCACACCATCATGATTGTCTTTGCCATGAATATATTTTTTATATAGTCTTTATGTGTATTCTTGCCACATCTTCTTAATCTCTTCTGTTTCTGTTAGGTCCATACCACTTCTGTCCTTTATTGAGTCCATCTTTGCCTGAAATGTTCCCTTGGTATCTCTAATTTTCTTGAAGAGATCTCTAGTCTTTCTCATTCTATTGTTTTCCTCTATTTCTTTGCATTGACCACTGAGGAAAGCTTTCTTATCTCTCCTTGTTATTCTTTGGAACTCTGCATTCAAGTGGGCATTGATTTCCTTTCCTCCTTCATCTTTTGCTTCTCTTCTTTTCTCAGTCATTCGTAAGCATTCAACAGACAACCATTTTGCCTTCTTGCATTTCTTTTTCTTGTGGATGGTCTTGATTTCTGCCTCTTATACAATGTCATGAATCTACATCCATAGTTCATCAGGCACTCTATCAGATCTAATGCCTTGAATCTATTTCCCACTTTCACTGTATAATCATAAAGGATTTGACTTAGGTCATATCTGAGAGGCGTAGTGATTTTCCCTACTTTTTTCAACTTAAGTCTGAATTTAGCAATAAGGAGTTCATGATCTGAGCCACAGTCAGCTCCCAGTCTTGTTTCTGCTGACTATATAAAGCTTCTTCATCTTTAACTGCAAATAATATAATCAATTTGATTTTGGTGTTGGGGATCTGGTGATGTCCATGTGTAGAGTTTTCTCTTGTGTTGTTGGATGAGGGTATTTGTTATGACCAGTGTGTTCTCTTGGCCAAATCCCATTAGCCTTTGCCCTCCTTCATGCTTTACCCCAATGCCAAATTTGCCTGTTACTCCTGACACCTCTTGACCTCCTACTTTTTTCATTCCAGTCCTCTATGATGAAAAGTACATATATTTTATTTTTTTTGGTGTTTGTTCTAGAAGGTATTATAAGTCTTCATAGAACCGTTCAACTTCAGCTTCTTCAGCATTACTGGTGGGGCATAGACTTGGATGATTGTGATATTGAATGGCTTACCTTGGAAACAAACAGAGATCATTCTGTCGTTTTTGAGATTGCACCCAAGTACTGGATTCTGTACTCTTTTGTTGACTACGAGGGCTACTGCATTTCTTCTAAGGAATTACTGCCCATCAGTCAGTTCATTTCAGCCACTCAGTCGTGTCCAACTGTTTGCAACCCCATGAATTGCAACATGCCAGGCCTCCCTGTCCATCACCAACTCCTGGAGCTCATTCAGACTCACGTCCATTGAGTCAGTGATGCCATTCAGACATCTCATCCTCTGTTGTCCCCTTCTCCTCCTGCGCCAAATCCCTTGCAGCATCAGAGTCTTTTCCAATGAGTAAACTCTTCACATCAGGTGGCCAAAGTACTGGAGTTTCAGCTTCAGCATCATTCCTTCCAAAGAAATCCCAGGGCTGATCTTCAGAATGGACTGGTTGGATCTCCTTGCAATCCAAGAACTCTCAAGAGTCTTCTCCAACACCACAAGTCAAAAGCATTAATTCTTCCATGCTCAGCTTTCTTCACAGTCCAACTCTCACATCCAGACATGACCACTATAACGGCCAACTGAAATTTGTCTATTCCAGTCCATTTTTTTCACTGATTCCTAAAATGTTGATGTTCACTCTTGCCATCTCCTGTTTGACCAGTCCCAATTTGCTTTGATTTATGTACCTAACTTTCCAGGTTCCTATGTAATATTGTTCTTTACAGCATTGAACTTTATTTCCATCACCAGTCACATCCACAACTGGGTGTTGTTTTTGCCTTGGCTCTGTCTCTTCATTCCTTCTGGAGTTATTTCTCCACTGATTTTCCATAGCACATTGGGCATCTGCTGACCCGGGGAGTTCATCTTTCAGTGACATATCTTTTTGCCTTTCCCTACTGTTCATGGGGTTCTCAAGGCAAAAGCACTAAAGTGGTTTTCCATTTTCTTGAATCCAACCAACTCTTGTTTGGCATAGTCTCTTTTTCCTGTTCATGTCTTACTTTATATTTATGCAGTACTTTTAATATTTCCATATAATTATTTAAGGAGATTTAATTCAGTTCAGAGTGTTATCATTTTCTTCTTTCTGAGTGTGTCTTTGACTGCATGTTATGTTTTTATAGGAACATATTCATTGTTTGGAATGTTTTGACACATTTTATGCTTTCTCCCCCCTCCCTTTATAGTAGCAATGTATGGATACAGATTTCATATATATATATAACTTAGTGGAGTATGCTTGGATTTTCTGTGGCTTGCAAGAATTCTAGTTTAATGCTGCTTTCTTCTGTAGTATAGTGAAATGAAGTATATTTGAATACACATACAGACATACTTATATTCACACATACATACACAATATATATGCCTATGTGTATTTTTTGTTTTTCAGTTGTTAAGTCATTTCTGATTCTTTGAGACCCCATGGACTGCAGCATGTCAGGCTTCCCTGTTCTTCACTCTCCCTCAGAATTTGCTCAAATTCATGTCTGGTGAGTCAGTGATGCTGTCTAGCCATCTCATCCTCAGTCGCTGTCTTCTTCTTTTGCTTTCAATCTTTCCCAGCATCAGGGTTTTTTCCAACACATCAGTTCTTCACATCATGTGGCCAGAGTACTAGAGTTTCAGCTGTATCATCAGTATATATATATATCCCTCCCTATGTAAAATGCATGGTTGTTGAGAGATTTTTATTATCATTTTTTTGTGTGTGTATGTTTCTTTTATCTTGTTTCTGGAAGACTCTTAACACAATTTACTCATCTTGCTTCTCTTGACATTTACAACTCTATTGTCATCCTTTTCCTTTCCTCCTTTGTCTTAGAAAGAAATTTACCTGCCTGAAGTTTTCACCTCAAATCCTGTACAATTCCTAATCTTTTTCTTGCAGCCTGTGCTGTTTCCTGTCAGGCTTTTGACCTGCTTTCAATTACTGGTTATGTCAGTAGAACTTTATTATTGATTTTACCTGTTTTGTCCCAGTAATAAGATCTCCACTTTCCTTTTCTCTTTTTTAAAGTTTGTCTTCAGAGTTCTTCACTCTACACACTTAGAATTGTGGTAATTTGGGACCCAGATGTCTTTGCACTCCTCGTGAGTATTTATTTACTTAAATAAATACAAGAATAGATACAGGAAAATGAATACAGGAAATTTTCACTTCATAGGGTTATCTTTCTCACAGTGATGCAAAAATTATTGGGTATTCATTTGATTTCCCTGGTCTGAAAAGTTTTTGGAAGGATGAGTGGGAAGATTAAATTTTAGTCCAAAAAGTGTCTTAAGGCCTTTTTCTAGACCTTTCCAGAAGAATGCTTTATCTATTTTAATTTGTTGTTATTAGAATGCAATACATATGCATATAATTTATTTTGATTATTACTTAGACTATATCTTATATAGTTGTTTTTGATATGATAGTCTATATTATCCCTTTGTAATTTTTATTTTTTTATTTTTTAACATATTTTAATGAAAGCTTAATATGTTTATTGATAAAATTTTAAAGCCAGCTAAAACAGTTTTATATCATTAGTAAGTTTTATACTAACAGTTTTATGGCTGAGGTAATTATCTGAACAATATTTCAAAAATATTTGCAACATTAAGAACCGAGTTATAAATGTTCATGACAAAAAATATTAAATCTTCTGGAATAAAAGAATTCATATCTGTTGAAGCACTGTCACCTATATAAAAAGGCTGGGAACATTTCATTTACTTTGAAAATTATTTTCTTC
>SJYT01078336.1:56670-103840 GCA_006410635.1 Cephalophus harveyi
CTCCACTGATCTCCAGTAGCATATTGGGCACCTAATGACCTGGGGAGTTCCTCTTTTGATATCCTATCATTTTGCCTGTTCATACTGTTCATGGGGTTCTCAAGGCAAGAATACTGAAGTGGCTTGCCATTCCCTTCTCCAGTGGACCACATTCTGTCAGCCCTCTCCACCATGACCCGCCCATCTTGGGTTGCCCCGCAGGCATGGCTTGGTTTCATTGAGTTAGACAAGGCTGTGGTCCTAGTGTGATTAGATTGACTAGTTTTCTGTGAGTATGGTTTCAGTGTGTCTGCCCTCTGATGCCCTCTTGCAACACCTACCATCTTGCATGGAACCCAGGTCCACACATTTCTGAGTAGACAAACTCGTAAAGAGAATCTAGTGCTGGGGTAAATCTCCAGTGGTGATCCTTTGCTTTTGACCTTTCAGATCTCAATTAAGTCTAGTAGGCAAGAGAAAAATGCTGCTCATGCCAACCCCTCCCCAATTCAACCCAAGATGCATTAAATCTTTACAACTAAGAAAGGAGTTTTATAGTTACTCTCCAGTAAGAGGCCAGCAATAAGAACTAGATAAAGTTCTTGTTTTCCAGAAAATATATTAACAACTCAACAAACATTTGCTGACAAGAAGCGGGAGGTGGAGAGCAAAGGGGAGAGAGAGGAAGGAAGAGGGGAAGAAGAAGAAGCAAGAGGAAGAAGAGGGAGAAAGAACCTTAAAAAAAGTCAGTATTTCAAATAGCAGACGCTATTTTCATTTTGAAAGCTTAGAAGAGTTGTAATAGATAGTAGAGGAAGACATCTAAAAAGAAATTTTTCTTATAGGGTGAGATTCTGGTAAATTTCTTCATGCCCCCTTCTTTACCCCATCTATATTTAATCACATGAGAATCAGAATTAGGATTTATTTCATTTCTCCTCTGTTTCTGAGCCTTCAGTTTTACTTATGTTGCACTTTTTGTTCATTCCATAGGACCCTGAGACTCCATTCAATTTTTTCAATCTTTTTCTTTCTATGATTCAGATTTGATCACTTTTATTAATCTACCTCAAGTTAACTGACTTTCCTCCATCATTCACATTCTATTGCTAAATGCATTCAGTAACATTTTAAATTTTTCAGGCATTGTATTTTCATTTCTACAACATCCAAATGATTTTTCCTTACTTCTGCTGAGATTTTTCTATATTTTCATTCACTGAAAACATTTTTCTTTACATCCTTAAGCAGAGTTAAATATTTACTTTAAAATCTTTGCTAATTCTAACATCTAGTTCATCTCAGAATTTGTCTTTCTCTTAGAAAGGGTTACATGTTTCCAATTCTTTAAAAGTCAAAATATTTAGGATTGTATCCTTGACATTGTAAGTATGTTTTAGAAACTGAATTTTTTCATATTCCTTTGAAGAGTGCAAAATATTCTATTTTAGCAAGCAATTATTTGGTTGGAGTTGAAACAAGAATCGGAGTTCTTGTTCATGGAGCTGAGGAATGAACTTCAAACATGCTAACAGTTAAGGTAGCAAGAAAAGAAATGCAAAAAAGCAAAATGGCTGTCTGGGGAGGCCTTACAAATAGCTGTGAAAAGAAGAGAGGTGAAAAGCAAAGGAGAAAAAGAAAGATATAAGCACCTGAATGCAGAGTTCCTAAGAATAGCAAGAAGAGATAAGAAAGCCTTCTTCAGCGATCAATGCAAAGAAATAGAGGAAAATAACAGAATGGGAAAGACTAGAGATCTCTTCAAGAAAATTAGAGATACCAAGGGAACATTTCATGCAAGGATGGGCTCGATAAAGGACAGAAATGGTATGGACCTAACAGAAGCAGAGGATATTAGGAAGAGGTGGCAGGAATACACGGAAGAACTGTACAAAAAAGATCTTCACCACCCAGATAATCATGATGATGTGATCACTAATCTAGGGCCGGACATCTTGGAATATGAAGTCAAGTGGGCCTTAGAAAGCATCATTACGAACAAAGCTAGTGGAGGTGATGGAATTCCAGTTGAGCTGTTTCAAATCCTGAAAGATGATGCTGTGAAAGTGCTGCACTCAATATGCCAGCAAATTTGGAAAACTCAGCAGACACACAGTCAAAGGCTTTGGCATAGTCAATAAAACAGAAGTAGATGTTTTTCTGGAACTCTCTTGCTTTTTCCGTGATCTAGCGGACGTTGGCTATTTGATCTCTGGTTCCTCTGCCTTTTCTAAAACCAGCTTGAACATTAGGGAGTTCACGGTTCATGTATTGGCTTAAGACAAACATTTCCATAAGAAAAAGGCATTGGTTATCTCTAGGTTTGAGAATAGTAAACTTCAGCTGAAACCAGGTGTCATTATGGCAACACAGTATTTTAAGAGAAACCTCCTTTTAAATTTGTATAGATAAGGAAAAAAATATTGCTAGTTTGTTTCCTCCTTAAGAGATATAAATGTCTGACACTTGCAGGCTATTTCCTCCATTTGGAGACCCCTGGCTTTCCTGCCTGTTACCCTCTCATATACATATTACTCAAAGGTGACAATGCAAATGACATATTGAATTGCAAAAAACTCCAACAGCCATGAAATTAGAAGACGCTTACTCCTTGGAAGAAAAGTTATGTCCAACCTAGATAGCATTTTCAAAAGCAGAGACTCCAAAATCACTGCTGATGGTGACTGCAGCCATGAAATTAGAAGACGCTTACTCCTTGGAAGAAAAGTTATGTCCAACCTAGATAGCATTTTCAAAAGCAGAGACATTACTTTGCCGACTAAGGTCCGTTTAGTCAAGGCTATGGTTTTTCCTGTCATCATGTATGGATGTGAGAGTTGAACTGTGAAGAAGGCTGATTGCCGAAGAATTGATGCTTTTGAACTGTGGTGTTGGAGAAGACTCTTGAGAGTCCCTTGGACTGCAAGGAGATCCAGCCAGTCCATTCTGAAGGAGATCAACCCTGGGATTTCTTTGGAAGGAATGATGCTAAAGCTGAAACTCCAGTACTTTGGCCACCTCATGAGAAGAGTTGACTCATTGGAAAAGACTCTGATGCTGGGAGGGATTGGGGGCAGGAGGAGAAGGGGACAACGGAGGATGAGATGGCTGGATGGCATCACTGACTCGATGGATGTGAGTCTGAGTGAACTCCGAGAGATGGTGATGGACAGGGAGGCCTGGCGTGCTGCGATTCATGGGGTCGCAAAGAGTCGGACACGACTGAGCGACTGAACTGAACTGAAGGTAGCAAGCAAATCAGATTTATTAAAGAGAAAGAAAGTATAAAACCCTCAGCACAGACACTGAGAAGGGGTAAAGAGTCACCAAAAAGTCAGGCATTACAGTAGTTTTCTATCTTTATCAGTATTAATCTGTACATTTTTGGTTGGCTCCTGTCCTTAAAATGCATCATTTTTAACCAATAAGTTTAAAGGTCAGGATGCTTAATTTAATGTCTTTATGGCTTCTCTTGATCCTCAAATTAAGTCACCACCCTTTTCCATGACCCCTGGCCATTTTACAGTGAGCCAGTTGTATGGGCTTAAGATTGATGATCAGCAGTTGTTTTTCCCTCAGGCATATGGAAAACAAGTTAATTGCGTTAATTCCTGGAGCTGAGTACTGATAATTTATCAGACCAAGGACACATTCCAGGAATTTGGGACAAAGGGTATGTGTGTGTGTGAAGTGGCTCAGTCCTGTCCGACTCTTTGCAACCCCATGGACTGTAGCCTACTAGCTCCTCTGTCCATGGGATTTTCCAGGCAAGAATACTGGAGTGGGTTGCCATTTCCTTTTCCAGGGGATCTTCCCAGCCCAGGGATCGAACCCGGGTCTCCCACATTGCAACCAGACGCTTTATCATCTGAGCCACCAGGGAAGAAATAGACAAAGGGTGTAGTTTTAGGTTAATGGAGCGGGATGTTTACTGAAAACGAGACAAGGTTTCAGAGTTCTACAGTGACTGCCTAGCAATTTCTACCTCAGAGTCAAACTGAAAATACTGCCTCTTGGACAATGCCTTAAAATTCAGTTCAGTTTTTTAATATCTTGGCTAGAACCTGTCCCATGCACGGTTTGACAGTTAGTCAGACTTGGGCAAATTTTATAAAAAAAAACTTGGGGCTTAACCTCAGAAACTCTCCAGGATTTCCTTTTTTGTCAATAGCTGTTGTTGCATGAATTTGTCCTCTGTTTCTTTAGGCCAGAGTTTTAGTTACATCTCAATGCCTACTTTGGCCTGCCCTCAGACTAAATACTATTGAAATAAGTAATTTGTCCATGCAGTTCCCTTTTTTAAGGTATCTTCTCCTGCCCAGAACCTGCCTGCTTTTGTTCACTCTCTCATGCCTTTAGGTCATTGGTTTTTCAGTTTTGTCCAGAACTTTCAGTTATTATCAACAAGAGGGTGAGGAATTTCTCAAGCCACACTGGAAGGGGAAGACAGGTTATGACTAATCCTACTTAGGATTTAGAATCACAACAAACTGGAAAATTCTTAAAGAGATGGGAGTACCAGATCACCTTACCTTCCCCTGAGAAACCTGTATGCAGGTCAAGAAGCAACAGTTAGAACCAGACAAGGGACAACTGACTGATTCGAAATTGGGGAAGAGGGCATCAAGGCTGTATATTGGCACCCTACTTCTTTAACTTGTATGCATGAATCTGAGCAAATCCCGGGAGACAGTGGAGGACAGAGGAGCATGGTATGCTCTAGTCCATGGGGTCACAAAGAGTAAGACACAATTTAGTGGCTAAACAACAACTGAAACTTTGTTCTGGACAGGAACTGTCATAGGTAGATAGATGTTAGAAAAATAATTTCATTTAATCATACAAGAATCCTGGAAGAGAGGAACTGTTGTTTTTTATATTTTACAGATAAGTAAATGGAAGTTGAGAAAGGCTGAAGGTCACACTCCAATAACAGATTCAAACCCAACTGTTTTGGAGTCCAAAGCCCAGACTCTTATTTCTTTAAGGCAGAAAAGTAGTTCTCCCAACCAAAAGTGCCCTGAGGCACCAAAGACTGCCCCAGGCAGGGTTCTTAATCAGAAGCCAGCTTTAAACCTTTAAACCGAATGACTGCAGGTGCTTAGGAATTCATTTCCTTATTCACTTAAAGCAGTGTTCCCCAACTTTGCTTAACAGAAGGATCACCGGAAGGGAATCTCTAGCTACAGAGCAGAGACTTTGAATCAGTCTCCAGGGGCGAGGGTTGAAAGTCCAAATATTTAACAGGCTCTCCAGATGAGTCAGTGTTCTTCCCAGTTTGAAAGCCCTCACTTAGAGGAATGAGCATCTGCCTGGTACCCAAACACTGTATCCACAACTGTGTGCTTCCTGGTGTAAATAATGCCGATGGGAGGAAACGCTAATTATCACCCAGAGCTTATCTCCCGCGTGGCAGTTGCTTTTCTAAATATTTCACATGTATTATCTCCTTTTCTTCTCAACAAAGAATCCTTTGTTGAGAATTCTCCCAACAAACCTGTAAGTCACTACCAATTTTATGAGGAAACTTTCCCACAATCATACCAGTGAGGAGCAGGGTTAAAGTAGACTGTTTGATCCTCCCTCCCATCTCCCTCCCCATCCCACCCCTCTAGGTTGATACAGAGCCCCTGTTTGAGTTTCCTGAGCCAGACAACAAATTCCTGTTGGCTATCTATTTCACATATGGTTATGTAAGTTTCCATGTTACTCTTTCCATACATCTTACCTTCCCTTCAACAGGGAGGCGATATTTGTATACCTATGGCTGAGTCATGGTGAGGTTTGACAGAAAACAACAAAATCCTGTAAAAACAATTATCCTTCAATAAAAAAATTAATGAAAAGAAAAAAAAGTAGACTGTTTGATTCTAAGACCAGTCTTTTTATTACTGCACTATTTCATTTCCACTTATCCAATCTGTCACAACCACTCCTAAAAAGAAGTCTGGGTAAATATGTGGCCACAATATATGTTTCCCAAGGGCCCAAGAATGAAATTCATAACTCAGCCTAGAAAGAGTCCCTTTTCCTTGTCTGATCCCACTGGAGCTGTGGGTTGTGCCCTGAATAGCGTCAAAAGGTCCCGCTTCTTTGATTACTTTCAGCAAGAAGGTTGGAGACGAGTAGGAAGGAGCCCTGGGAAGCACAGTCAGCTGATTCACAAGTTAGTTATTCCCACACGTGTACCATAGCAGCCCCTGCACTGAGTGCCTGTGTATAAGCCAGATGAGGAGTTCACATTCTAAGGAAACAGGAAGATAAACAAGATGCCAACTACTACACACTGACGTTTGACCATATGCACAATTCTTAGGGTCTTTTGTAGGAAATGGTGGCCACCAAAGAGGTTTCAGGTAGAGAGAGTCAGCTATTTCCTGACAGTAGGTTATGCGAAAACCAAGTCAGACCAATAGATGTTTATTAACTGAAATTTTGTTAGAAAAGCAAGTATTAGGATAAAATTCAGGTGACTTCCAGAGACTGAAAAAAGGCCTCCACTCGACTCCCTTTCAACTGCTTTAACCACTATATGAAAGGCTCATTTTAGGACAATGCCAAGTTTCAAGAGGCAAGATTCTGTTACCTGGATACCCTGACAGAGTCTAGAGTTCATGGCTACAAACCAGAACTCTAAAGTGCAGTCCCTGAGGGTGCAGTCACAAGACTGCTGGATTTGTATACCCTATTTATGCTATTTACTAGACATTCATTGTATATTAAATACCTTAACTTCACAACTGACAGTTCATTTTCTAATATCCCCCACATTAAGCAACAGACTACATTTTATGCAAATAGAAATCTATTTCTGAATATCAATATGCTAATTAGAAACAATCTGTTGTTGATGGAGATGTGGATAACTGGAGGGCCTATGACAGTTACATCTGGCGTGTGTTCCTTTCTGATACTGTTATCTGACCCTTCAGCTGTATGTAATTAGCATCCTAGCTGACCATGTCATGACCAAGCTTTCGAAATTAATCCCTGTGTAAGAGCTTCCCTGGTGGCTCAGTGGTAAAGAACCCACCTGCCAATGCTCTTCCTGGGTCCAGAAGAGCCCCTGGAGAAGGAGATGGCAACCCACTCCAGTATTCTTATCCGGGAAATCCCATGGACAGAGGATCCTGGTGGGCAAAAGTGCACGGGGTTGCAAAAGTGTCAGATGTTTGTGTTAGTCAGTCAGTCATGTCAGATACAACTTAGCAACTAACCAACAACAATGGGCTTAACCTAAGTTTTACATCTTACAATATCAGATCGTAATGTTAAAGAACTTTGAAGATAATTGCAGATACTAACAAAAAAGAAACTATATCATAGAAACTATATTATATTATAGAAACTATAGTAAGTGCTATAAAGAAAGCCAAATACAAAGTGTTTGACAGAAAGAAGGGAATTTGTTTCCTCTCCCCAGGGCCCCAAGATGGAAGAGGTGGGGAGACTCAAGAGTCAGGAATCATCTTCCTGCTTTTTTTCTCCCTGTCTTACTGCCTCAATTGTCCAGAAGTACAAGCAGGGCAGAGCAGAGGCTGTTTGAGAAAGCATAGGTAGTAGGGACCATGAAAGTGAGCCATCAGGCACAGGCAACTTGCATGCCTGGAATCAACAGGAAAGCTTCCTGAAAACATCCCAACTCACACCGTCCCCAGCACCCAGCAGAGCTGGAGCTGTCCTCTCAGGGGTCCTTAAGTGCCCAGATTCCTTCTTCTCAGAACGCAAACAGGTCTAGGCTCTCAGAGCCCGTGTCTCCCACAAACTACCTCCAACCGTGTAGTCTCTGCAGCTGCCACCATTTCTCCTTAACTCCTTCCCCTGTTCAACCTCACCTAACACTCCTCTACAGAAGCCATCTCTGGTCATTCGTACATTTGCAGCACAGTTTTTCCTCTGCTTCCTACTTCCTATATCACAACAGTGAGCAGATTCTGTTCATTTTTATACCTCCACTAGTAGAACTTATATTTTTTCCACAACAAAAAAGTTATGTTTCATATGCTCGTTATACAAAGAAATCAAGCAATATCCAAAAGAATAAGGAATAAAGCAATAATCACCTGAAGTCCTACCACCCAAAGAAGTGTCAGTAAACTTTCAAATATCTTGCTACAAATAAATACACATAAATTTGTATAATTTTCCATATACAGGAACATATTATACATGTTAATTTTATCATAGCTGTATTTTCTAAACACATACTTTGGCTTGCTTCCACATTCATACATTTTTAATATAATCAAACAAACATACATATATAAGGGCAAGTTGTCTTTGTTTCTAATGAAAACATGTTATGAATTCTTCCTTTCATCTTGCTTTTATCACTTAACACTGCATTATGAAAAATCCTCCAAGACAATGGTTTAAATTTCTTTTTTTTATGTCCATGTAATATTTCATGACATCAATTATTAGTGTTTAACCATTCCCTTGATGAAAGGTATTCATTTGTTTCAAGATTCTGTTTGTTTGGCTTTTTTTGGGTGGGCGGGGAAATGAACACCTCTTTTACATATATCCTTTATATACTGTCACTTTTTATTTCCCTGCCTGTATCAGGAAAATCTGCAAGCAATTAGGGATTGCTTTAAAAAATCTTACTACTAATCAATAAGACTACAACAAACATTCTAGATTACATAGCTGATTATTTCTTAAGTCACTAAAAGTTAAATTAGTAGATTAGTGAGGTGGAATATTTTTATGATTCTTAATGTACAGTGCCAAGTTTTTCTCCAGAAAGACTGTGGTGGTAGCCTTTTCAATCTTTCTAGCAACTTGTCAGTGTGCCTATCTCACGTCGCCGTCCCTAGTACAAACCCGTCTTCACTTCTTCACTAATGTTATCTCCTAAGAGCAATCCCAATCACAATATCACTTTGCGTGTCCTCCTCTTTCGCCAGATACTGACATTTTAACATTCAGCTAGTGCTGAATGTTGAAATTATTTTTTTAATGTGGCATTCTCTGTGAAGTACTTTTAGTAACTTCCAGAGCAAAAGGAATTCGTTTTCCTCTGGAGCAGTTTTCACTACTGCTGATTACAATCTAGTTTATATCCCCAAACAGCCAATAATTTTATCTTCCAAAGTAGATCAACTTTATCCCTTGAGTGTTATTGCAGTGATGGATATAAACTACCAGGATGGGGGTTGTCTTCTTGACAAAATACAGATAATATTATGCTGAGAAAGACTTAATGTCTTCGTTTCTTCAAGACTTTTGTTTCTCAAGAATATCTAGAAACAAAGTATCCATGAGAATTTATTTATCCCAATGATTCTCAAAGTGAAAGTGCTACTCGGCTCAGTGATATCTGACTCTTTGCAACCCCACAGACTGTAGCCCTCCAGGCTCCTCTGTCCATGGGATTCTCCAGGCAAGAATACAGGAGTGGGTTGCCATTCCTTTCTCCAGACGATCATCCCCACTCAGGGATCAAACCCAGGTCTCCTGCATTACAGGCAGATTCTTTATCATTTGAGCCACCAGGGAAGTCCATAAGGAAGGTTGAGCACCGAAGAATTGATGCTTTTGAACTGTGGTGCTGGAGAAGACTCTTGAGAGTCCCTTGGATAGCAAGGAGATTAAACCAGTCAATCCTAAAGGAAATCAACCCTGAATATTCACTGGAAGCACTGATGCTGAAGCTCCAATAATTTGGCCACGTGATGCAAAGATTCAACCTGATGCAAAGATTGAAGGCAGAAGGAGAAGGGGGTGACAGAGGATGAAATAGTTTGATGGCATCACTGACTCAGTGGACATGAGTTTGAGCAAACCCGGAGATAGCGAAGGACAGGGAAGCCTTGCCTGCTTCAGTGTATGGGGTCACAAAGAGTCGGACGTGACCGAGCAACTGAACAACAACAACAAATGATTCTCAAGCCTAAAGTCTATCAGAATCACCCAGAGAGCTTGTTAAATGGGCTGTTACTGAGTCCCAACCACAGAGCTTCTGATTCAGCAGGGCTGGGACCAGGTTCCAGAATGTGCATGTCTAAAAAGTTTTCAGGTGATGCTAATAATGCTGGTTCATTAGCATCACTTGAGAAACACTGATGTCTCCTACACTCCCCATCCCATTTTGGTAACAGAGCCAAGTATTAAATAGGCCTTACTATGACATCCTATTGAGTCTCTATTAGGTATCCTTCTTTTTCTTAGTTCTGTCCTCTGTGACAGTTAAGAGAAGCTGCCCAATGCCTTCCTCATTATAACCTTTCATACCCTTGAAGGAGAACATTAAGTTTTCTCATTCTCCTTTCATCTATCTAAAGTCCTGATTCTCTTAGCCTTTCCTCATAATCATATATCCACCTGCTCATCATTTTTATTGCTCTTCCCTGAAGCCCATTTTCAATTTCCGCTCCTTCCCACTCCTGTCCCCACCTCTGTTCCTTTTTTTTTTTTTTCCCACCTCTGTTCCTAAGAGGACGTGAAGGGAAGGAGATGTGCCCACAGAAACTTTTTGAATGTGTAACTTTGAGGGCTACTCCCCTAGGTCTTTTATGCAACTTCACAGGAACTGGTAACTTTTTTTCTCAGTTTTTATTTTAAAAATTATAGCATTATAGGAAAGGGTCAAAAGTATTGGTCACTTTCTTCATATTTCTTCATATTTCTTCAAACATAGTCAACTACATCCTTTGGTACCAAAAATATTCATTCATTTATTTAGTCCCAAAATATTGATTGAACACCTAGAAAGTGCCAGGCACTGTGAAGACTGTATCTGGAGGATGTGGAATTCCCTTTTGTTCAGGTCATTTTATTTAGGCAGGTCCTAATCACTAGACTCTTGAGAGATCCAACTGCAAGGAGATCTAACCAGTCCATTCTGAAGGAGATCAGCCCTGGGATTTCTTTGAAAGGAATGATGCTAAAGCTGAAACTCCAGTACTTTGGTCACCTCATGCGAAGAGTTGACTCATTGGAAAAGACTCTGATGCTGGGAGGGATTGGGGGCAGGAGGAGAAGGGGACGACAGAGGATGAGATGGCTGGATGGCATCAGTGACTCGATGGACGTAGTCTGAGTGATCTCCGGGAGTTGGTGATGGACAGGGAAGCCTGGCGTGCTGCGATTCATGGGGTCACAAAGAATCGTACACAACTGAGTGACTGAACTGAATTGAACTGAATCACTTGAGAATGTGGAAAATGTTTCCACAACTCCACCAACAGTATGGCTGAAAAGATAAAATTTAGCCACTGACATGGCTCAGTGTAAAGAATCCATCTGCTGAAGCATGGTTCAACGTGGGTTCAATCCTTGGATTGGAAAGATCCCCTGGAAAAGGAAATGGCAACCCACTCCAGTGTTCTTGCTTGGAAAATTCCGTGGACAGAGGAGCCTGGCAGGCTACAGTCCATGGGGTTGCCAAAGAGTCAGACATGACTTAGCAAGTAAACAACAATGTCTACTATATTCATAAAGAAATTAACCTAAGATTATAATCAACTTCCCAGTATCTGCAAGGAGGTAATGATATTTTCTATTATTCAAGTTGGAACATTATCCAAAATAATCATTCTGTCTGTCTTTGATGTATGTTCTGAAACATGCATGTCACAGGGAGCACTGACTATGTCATCCACAGAGTGTGTCTGAAACCATCTTAGTCCTCAGATGGTGGAAGGAGAGTGACGAGTCTGTGTAGCTCTTTCATAAAAGCATGAATCCTGTTCGTGAGGGCTCCACCTCATAGCTTTATTTTAGCCATGCATTCTGAGAAGCAAACTCACTCAGAAGGACAACGCAGATAGTGGAGTGCAGTTGATTACACCAGCGGGCCCAAGGCAGAGTCTCCTCTTAGCCAAGGACCCTGACCAGCATTTGTGAAAATCTTTTATACCCCATGTGTACGTGTCTGAACCCACCACTCCAAATTCCTTGAGACTTACATAAACCAAGGAAAATACAATCCCAATAACCCCATCATTCACGTGCTATGTGCTCACGTGTTCAAACAGTCAAACAATTAGCCAATAATCAATAAACCCGAGGTTACACTCCGATTGATACAGAAAAATTTGTGGCCTGTCTGGAGGAAGGGGTGATTTCTCTTAAGTGATGAGTAACCTAGATACGATCTTCAAGGTTCCCCTGTCTGGAGGGGGTCTTATCCTTCTGTTGTTGTTTTCATAGGCGCTAGACACAGAGTTCAGAGTCCATTGGAAAGGTGGCCGAGCATGATCAGCATGAACAGGCCTAAGACGGAGTTCAGGCCCTATGAATTCCTTCTTCAACTTAAGCACTTCAAACAAGTCCCATATCCTAATACCATCCAACTGGGCATTAGAGTCTCAGCATACGAACTGGGGGTTTGGGAGACACAAGTGCTCTGTTGATGGCAGAAGCATTTTTAAAAGTTACTAAGTGATTTTCCCCTGCCCTGTACTTTCTGTACTTTGGGACAGCAGAAATGTGCGTGGTGAACTGCATTGTGCCTTCATGCTATGCGTTCTTGCATCACGCTTGCAGTGCTGGGACACAGGAGGAGGATGTGTACCGGTTAGCTAAGGAGTGTTGTTCCCACCTTACCCTGTGCGGAGTGCTCTGAATATGAATTGTTTGATCCTCTTACTACCAGTTATTCTGACTTCTGATAAATGGGTTTTGACTCCAATGCCCAACAAAGTGTATGAAAATTAGGGTTCTGAACCTATCTCAAGGAAACAACAATAAAACCATCCCATGAAATGGAAAAAAATGCAAGTTTTATGGTAGCTTGAGTCTCCTTTAAGGAAAAGAACATGGAAAACGAAAGAAAAATCTGTAGACAGTGAGGGATTGGTGCAAATGCTCTGACCTAACAACAGCTGTCAGACATCATCGCAGCTGATGCCAGTTTGTGGCTTCCAAGAATTTGAATAAAATGAGGACTGACTTCCAATGTGAAATACCAGGCCCGTTTCCTTAGGGGCTATGCTGATCCTTTTCCTTTCTGTTATCAGTTCCATTCCTCCCAGGAACACATGGACCACACCCTGAGGGGAAGGGAGGCAGGAAGTGAGCCCAGAGGCAAGCCTCTCAACATCACACCCTTCAAACGAATTTTGAAACTTTATATGAAAATTCCAAATACAGTACTAGTGAATTAAGTTCAAGATTACCTTAAAATAATATTTTCACGGTCACCAAGCATAACTTGTTAGGAGTAAATGTGTTAAGATGTCTTTTCAAAAGTCAAAATCATTAGGAAATGTTATAATAGTACATTCTGAAGACACATTTGATAAAATTTTACTCCCATTCTTAATTTTAAGACTTCTAAAAATTAAGAATAGAGAATTATTTTCCTACAATAAATACCCTTTTCAACCCAAATAAAATATTGTAAGCCTTTCTACTGAAAATTGAGTGAAACAAGAATGCCTACTATGATAATTGTACCCAAAAAGTTATGACCAACCTAGATAGTATATTCAAAAGCAGAGACATTACTTTGCCGACTAAGGTCCGTCTAGTCAAGGCTATGGTTTTTCCTGTGGTCATGTATGGATGTGAGAGTTGGACTGTGAAGAAGGCTGAGCGCCGAAGAATTGATACTTATGAGTCTGAGTGAACTCCGAGAAATGGTGATGAACAGGGAGGCCTGGCGTGCTGCGATTCATGGGGTTGCAAAGAGTCGTACACGACTGAGCGACTGAACTGAACTGAACTGAATGCTAGGTCACTTCAGTCATGTCTACAACCCTATGGACTGTAGCTCACCAGGCTCCTCTGTCCATGGGATTCTCCAGGCAAGAATATTGGAGTGGGTTGCTAAGCCCTCCTCCAGGGGATCTTCCCAAGCCAAGGATCAAACCCATGTCTCTTACATCTCCTGCATTGGCAGGAGGATTCTGCCCACCTGGGAAGCCCACTATAATAATTACTACACAAAAATCCCTCTTCTTTATTCAAAAATATATATTAAGCACATTTTTTCTAGGCATTGGGAGTATAAGAATGAACAAAAAGAAGTCTCCTGTCTTGATAGTTCTCACCCAATAAAAAGATATAAAGCTATAGCTATTGGAAAAGCCACAATTTCACTTTATTGGAAAAGAGAAAGAAAATTATTGTTACTTACAAATTATGTAAGTTTATGTACAGCAGTTTATGTAGAAAATAGATAATAAGCTGAAAATGAACTAGAATTCATAAGTGAAATTAACAACATAAATGCCCCCAAATTAATATTAGGAGGAAATGTTATGCACAAAGTAATAAGATAAAATAACTAGGTACCTTACCAAGGAATATGAAGACACCAGAATGAATGTGAAGAGTCCTCCAAAATCATTGCAAACAATGACTGTATCCATGAAAGTATAAGACATTTGCTGCTTGGAAGAAAAGCTATGACAAACATAGACAGAATATTAAAAAACAGAGACATCACTTTGCCAACAAAGATCCGTATAGTCAAAGCTGTTTTTCCAATAGTCATGTATGGATGTGAGAGTTGGACCATGAGAAGGCTGAGTGCCAAAGAATTGAGGCTTTCAAACTGTGGTGCTGGAGAAAACTCATGAGAGTCCCTTGAACAGCAAGGAGATCAAACCAGTCAATCCTAATGGAAATCAACCCCGAATATTCATTGGAAGGACTGATGCTGAAGCTGAAACTCCAATCCTTTGGCCACCTGATGTGAAGAGCCAACTCACTGGAAAAGACCCTGATGCTGGGAAAGATTGAAAGCAGGAGGAAAAGGGGACGACAGAGAAAGAGATGGTTGGATGGCATCATTGAGTCAATGGACATGAGTCTGAGCAAGCTCCAGGAGATGGTGAAGGACAGGGAAGCCTGGTGTGCTGCAGTCCATGGGGGTCACAAAGAGTTGGACACGACTGACTGAACAACAACAATACATGGTAGAGACCCAAAATAAATAACTCTCCCAAATGGCCAAAACCTTCATCTTAAATGCTATCTTAAAGTGTCTAGGGCTTCCCGGGTGGCACAGCTGGTAAAAAATTCACCTGCCAATGCAGCTGATACAAGAGATGTGGGTTCAATCCCTGGGTTGGAAAGATCCCCTGGAGTAGGAAATTGAAAAATTGAAAACTAAAAGCAAAAGTGGGTGTTGTGGGGTAGGGATCTGGGACTTCCAAGAGGAGGAAAACAATTCATGTGGTGAAGGAAAACCAAATGTTTTGTAAACAAATGTCTGCTATTCCATGCAGAGATGATAGGGCATAGAGAGGAAATTTAACAAAGAAGCCTTGCTGGGTTCCTCGCTGCCTACCACACCTGGCTAGTTCATAAAATACTTATCTACGGTGATAGCTCCCTTCCTGGAGCAAGTCCTCAATCTACATTCTTTGGGGCAGTTATAGGGAATAAGATATGGCAACCCACTCCAGTATTCTTGCCTGGAAAATCCCACGGACAGAGGAGTCTGGTGGGCTACAGCCTGTGGGGTCACAAAGAGTTGGACTCAACTGAGCACATGTACACAGACAAGGAAGGTCAAAAGTTCTTCTTTTGGATCTTAAAAATAATCAGCCTAAATTAATCCTCATGCCTAAAGAACACATTTCAGAGTGGCAAATTTTGCTCTGTACATCTTATACTAAGTCATATGTTTTATAAATTAAATGGTTATTTATATATATAAATATATATAGGATACATTAAAATATATAATAAAATATATGTATAAATAGTTTTGTGAATTTCACCTCAATAAAGATGTAAGTATACAAAATTACAGAAAAAAATACGGGTGTATAGCTCAGTTGAATCTGAGCTATACACCAGTATAAAAGCTATAAAAGAATCTGCCTGCAATGGAAGAGACCCCAGTTCGATTCCGGATCAGGAAGATACCCTGGAGAAGGTATAGGCTACCCACTCCAGTACTCTTGGGCTTCCCTTGTGGCTCAGCTGGTAAATAATTCACCTGTAATGCAGGAGACCTGGGTTCAATCCCTGGGTTGGGAAGATGCCCTGGAGAAGGGAAAGGCTACCCTCTCCAGTATTCTGGCCTGGAGAATTCCATGGACAGAGGATCCTGGCAGGGTACAGTCCATGGGGTTGCAAAGAATCGGACACGGCTGAGAGACTTGCACACACACCACTTCCACTTCTATACATGAAATCATGAAAGAAGTCAAAGGAAAGGATGAACACACTTGACCAGTGAAAATATGTATAATTTTGTGTGTCAGACTAACAAAACCATACTATATGGATGGGATTCGGAAAGAATTTGAGTCATTATGTCACCAAACTTGTCCTTTTCTATTTACAACTCTTCTCTGCCTCTCTTACAGTTGCTAGAAAAAAGAAAAAAAATCAACTCCTCTTGTTAATCTGATCTAGAAGAATATCAGACATATGCATAAAATTTGTTTCATACCTTGCAACAGCATGAAATAAGCCTTTAGAATAGGGTTTCAGTTCAGTTGAGTTCAGTCGCTCAGTCGTGTCCCACTCTTTGCGACCCCATGAATCGCAACACGCCAGGCCTCCCTGTCCATCACCAACTCCCGGAGTTCACTCAGACTCACGTCCATTGAGTCAGTGATGCCATCCAGCCATCGCATCCTCGGTCATCCCCTTCTCCTCCTGCCCCCAATCCCTCCCAGCATCAAAGTATTTTCCAATGAGCCAACTCTTCGCATGAGGTGGCAAAGTACTGGAGTTTCAGCTTATAAAGACACTATTTATGCCCACAAAGCATTGAATTTAAAAAGAAACAGTCTATAACAAGATTTGTCATAAGTCTTAGTTTGTTTCACCTATAAACAGATTTTATTAGATATTTATTTAGATACTCTGGGCAGATTGCTTTCACTTTGAAATTAAGTTTCCAGGTTGGCAGTGGAGTTTTAAATACTTTAATTCTAAGAAAGGCAGCAGCTTTTAACCTTTGTACTTCTCTTTTAAAAGCTAATTAGGAAATCAAATCCAAAAGGACTGAATCCATAAAATGTTGGCTTTGTAATACTGATGGAACAATTTAAGTCACCTGCTATTTTGGTGTCATCTCCTGATTAGTCACTGGAATGAGATATTCAAGAAAATATTAAAAGATTTTTAAAAATAATTTAGGAGCTCCACCACTTTTGTTAATGTTAGAAGCTTTTATTACTTGGAAAATTAAATCTGAACAGAGAAGTATTTTAGACTTTTTATCACCCCGGCTAAAGGTTTCCTTCATTTATTATGCACTTGATCAGTCGGTAAACTCTGGGGAGAATTCCTGGCCGTGGTGTCAGCTGGAGCTGCAGAGCCTGCCCATTATCTCTGTGGGCGCCCTGGTGCCCCGTGGGCACTCACCACAAACAGCTGGAGTCCACTGAGGGAAGAAAGCAGCATTAAAGCTCTTTTTTTTTTTACCTCCAAAGGTGTTTCTAGCCCGTGAGCACTTGAAATGCTCAGCGACATTCAAAATTCCCCTTTCCTTCAGCAAAGTGTCCGTTTACAGCTAGGACCTTCGACCTCCTCCAGTGAATCTAAAGTATCTCCTTTTATCTTAAATATGGCCAGGATCCTATGAAACCCCAGTGTGCAGGGAGACCCAGGCGTGCATGCCTCGGCGATGAGCTTCCCCAGTCAGCATCTCCATTTGAACTTTCATTCCTTAAATACCAACTGTGTGGAGCATCTTTCTGGTTAATTTAATCCTCAAGAACAAACAGGTCTTTTTTTCTGTTGGACAAATTAAACTACTGAAAGTGAGTGGGACCCTGTAGGGCCCTCCCAAGGACAAATCCTTTCCATGTCCCCATTTCTTGTTTGTAAGAAATAGGCTTCCTTCCGGCTCCTTGATTTTCCCTGAGCTCCGAAGGGAAGGTTCAGACAGTTGCTATGCAGAGACGAGAGGGGGTGCAGAAACAGGGGAGGAGTGAGCAGGAAAATATAGTGCAGCCACCGAAACGTGTCCTGGGACCTCCTCAAGGAGTGAAACAGATGATGTGGAGCTGTGAGTCCTTCCACAGGAGCGAGGCCCTCCCTGCCCAGGCCGAGGGTGACTACCACAGGCTGAGCACGGTGAGCCCCAGACCGCTGGAACCAGAAGGCTGATGGCTGAGATTCCTGGAATCCCACGTTACCTCAGCACCAACCAATCGAAAGAAAGTCACACACTCCCAACATTTTGCCCATAAAGCTCCTCCCTGAAAACCAAAGGGAAGTTCAGAACTTTAGAAGTGCTTAGGAGAGGTGGATGTGCCAGTGTGTAATTTAAACAGTGAGTGCAGATGGCCAATGAGAGGAGGGGAAAGCAGGCTTACTCTTGAAGACAAGCCGGTCTTGGATCTAGATTCCCAGACCTTGAATACGTGCTGATCCTAGTGCGCAGAGCCAGGTTCAGGATATGGGTGATCGCGGACGCCATGCCCAGAGGGGCACTCTGTTCTGTAGGCAACAGGGAAGACACTGAAGCTGGGAGGTTAGCGTGACTGGATCTGAGCCAGACCTTCTAGCAGCGGTGCGCAGAAGTTCTGGGACTGTTCCATTCATTCCAATAGGGAGGGTGGGAGCCCCGAACTGAGGCCAGACAGGATGGAGAGCAGATTCAAATGTGCTAGGGAAGATAATCTACAGGATTTGGAGCCTGTTTGGAATTGAGGTTGAGAGGCAGAGACATTAAAGAAAACTTGTTCATTCATTCAATTCTGATTTACAGCTTACTAAGTACCAAGCTGAGGACTTTTGAGCCCTGAGGATAAAGCAGTGAATTAGACATTTGGGCCTTCAAGAACTTATATTCTAATGAGGAAGAAAAGCAAATGGGTTTAAATGAATTTAGGATTCAATTTGTAGTTAATGCCCTTTCTATTAAATCCATCTTCTCATATATCAGGCAGCATACAGGAGAAATGGACAAATTTCCAGAAAGTAAAATGAGCTCCTTAATTTAACATTCTGATGGTAATCCATAGACAGAGTATCTGGGTGCTGGAGAGAATTCAGGACTTGTTCTTTGATGCAGTTGGACCCTGTATGGAAATCATACAGGGGTCAAAGAGGTAACCAGGACTGTCTCTCGTGATCTTTGTGCCACGTGGCCAGCAGGAAGCACAGGGATATGCTCGAGCCAGACTTGCAGTGACTCGTTCATTGTTCTACAGTCAGGTACACATTTGTTAGTTCAGCATCTATCCATCATCTGACTGCTGGGCATATCGCACTGAAAAAGAGAAGGGGGACCCCTCAATTCATGGGACTTGCATTGCCTTAGGGAAGACAGATAATAAACAGGCAAAGAAACTACGTAAGATCAGTATAGTAGCTACCTATTGCTGCTATAATAAAATATCATAAACATGGTGGCTTAAAATGCCACAGATTCATTACCTTACGATTTTGGAGTTCAGAAGTCTGAAAATGGATCTTACCAGCTGAAATCAAGATGCCAACAAGACTGCATTCTGAGACTCCATTTTCTCAGTGTCTCTAACTCTCAAGACCCCTGCACGGCTGGCTCATGGCCCCCGCCCTGCCCCAGCCTCACTCTGACCTCCGCCTTCCTTGTCCTGTGGTCCTCCCTGACCCTGATCGTCCTGCCTCCCTCGTGTAAGGGCTCCTGCCCCACCCAGATAATCCAGCAGCATCTCCTCAACTCAACATGCTTGACTTGATCACATCTGCAAAGTCCCTTCTGCTATGCAAAGGGACAAACATATTGACAGGATCTGAGGATAGGATGGGATATCTTTGGGGACCATTATTCATCCAACTAGGGCTTCCCAGGTGGTGCTAGTCTTAAAAAAAAAAAAAAAAACCTGCCTGCCAATGTAGGAGGCGTAAATGACATGGGTTCAATCCTAAGGTGGGGAAAGATCCCCTGGAGGAAGAAAGTGCAACCCACTCCAGTATTCTTGCCTGGAGAGTCATAATTCACGGGGTTGCAAAGAGTCAGACATGACTTAGTCCAGTTCAGTTCAGTTCAGTCGCTCAGTCAATTCCAACTCTTTGCGACCCCATGACTCGCAGCAAGCCAGGCCTCCCTGTTCATCACCAACTCCCGGAGTTCACTCAAACTCACGTCCATCAAGTCAGTGATGCCATCCAGCCATCTCATCCTCGGTCGTCCCCTTCTCCTCCTGCCCCCAATCCCTCCCAGCATCAGAGTTTTTTCCAATCAGACAACTCTACACATGAGGTGCCCAAAGTACTGGAGTTTCAGCTTTAGCATCATTCCTTTCAAAGAAATCCCAGGGCTGATCTCCTTCAGAATGGACTGGTTGGATCTCCTTGCAGTCCAAGGGACTCTCAAGAATCTTCTTCAACACCACAGTTCAAAAGCATCAACACTTCGGTGCTCAGCTTTCTTCACAGTCCAACTCTCACATCCATACATGACCACAGGAAAAACCATAGCCTTGACTAGACGGACCTTAGTCGGCAAAGTAATGTCTCTGCTTTTGAATATGCTATCTAGGTTGGTCATAACTTTTCTTCCAAGAAATAAACATCTTTTAATTTCATGGCTGCAATCACCATCTGCAATGATTTTGGAGCCCAAAAAAATAAAGTCTGACACTGTTTCCACTGTTTCCCCATCTATTTCCCATGAAGTGATGGGACCGGATGACATGATCTTTATTTTCTGAATGTTGAGCTTTAAGCCAACTTTTTCACTCTCCTCTTTCACTTTCATCAAGAGGCTTTTTAGTTCCTCTTCACTTTCTGCCATAAGGGTGGTGTCATCTGCATATCTGAGGTTATTGATATTTCTCCTGGCTTAGTACACAGGCACATTCATCCAGCCACAGTCAAGTTCTGACTTCTATGAAAACAATAAAGCAGGGTAAGCAAATAGAGAATACGATTGTGGAGAAAAGGAATAAAAGGAGAGGTCAGGTTGGTGGTCTGATTATATAAGGTTCTTAAAGTGTGGTTAGCACTTGGAAATTTATTTCCACTGTGTGGGGAAAACTCTGGAGGACAGACCAGCTAAGTGTGGCATGATTTGATTTGCAGTTTTGAAGGTTTTCTTTGATGCTGTGCGGAGAAATTCTTAAGGAATTTTCTTCCGAAGAGGAACAGAAAAAAGGAACTGAAGGGCAATGTGTGGTCAAGGGAGGTGTGTTGTTGCTTTTGTTTTGATTCAGTTTTTCACATTGGAGATATACCGGCAAGTCTATGTGCCTGTGGGAATAGTCTAGAAAAGAGAAGTGGATAATGGGGAAGAGAAGGGGTTAAAAGTAGAGGCAACGTCCTTGGCTGGGCAAGAAGGCCGTGGGATCCAGTGCACAGGTGGAGGGTTAACGCACTATAGGGGCAGAGACCATTCTTCAAGTGGGGAAGGTGAAGCCAGAGGGAAGAGACAGAGGTAGGGAGACCAGTGCCCCGCAACTCCTTCCCTGCTGTGATAAGAATCAAGGGCATCGCTGAGTGTGTGTGTGCGGGGAGGGGTGGGGGGAGGCTTGGAAAGGGGTGTTATAGGAGAAAGTTAAGTGTGAAATATTTGAGAGTTAGAGGGTGCACTGACTCTGGAACTGTTGTGGGGCCCCTGTGCGATGTTGAGAACCCCTTGAGGACAGTCATCATTCATTTAAAGCCAGCAGCATTCTGCGCATGCCTTTTTTTTTTTTTCCAGCCATTATCAGCTGCTTGGCAACAGTAAAGAAGAATGTGAAAAGTTGGATTTGATCAAGATTAGAGTTTTGCATGTGATCACAATGGAGAGAGATGGTAAGAAGGGATTTGAGGGTGATGTAAGGGAACAACTATAAATACGGAGTCTGGCATCTAAGTTGTATAACGGAGAGAAGTGAGGACGTAGGAGAGTGATGGGCAGCAGAAAGAGGGAGAGTCCAAGGATGAAGGTCTGTGTGCTGAGTCACTTCAGTCGTGTCCAGCTCTTTGTGACTGAATGGACAAGAGCCCACCAGGCTCCTCTGTCCATGGGATTCTCCAGGCAAGAATACTGGAGTGAGTTGCCATGCCCTCCTCCAGGGGATCTTCCTGACCCAGGGATCGAACCTGTCTCCTGTGGCTACTGCATTACAGGTGGACTCTTTACCGCTGAGCCACCGGAGAAGCCCCAGATAGAAGGTCTAATGGGGTAAAAAAAATTATTGATATGGAGGTATTAGAGTGAGATGAAAAAATAGGAGGTAATGATCAGAGAGGGATGCCTCAAATTGAAATTTTGAAAGAGATATATGTAACGCATAACAAAGCACACCATGGGTTTGGATAACTAAGGTGCAGTGGAAGATAAGCTCATTAGAGGTAAAGACAAACTGTTGGACAAATTATCCCTAGATGTCTATATACATAAAAACACAAAGTGTTTATAATAGTGATAGGGATGCTTCCAGTAATTCTGGGCCTAAATGCTTCAACTAATTAGGCAAAAGATTAGAAAGAGAGGGATTGGGGGCAGGAGGAGAAGGGGACGGCCAAGGATGAGATGGCTGGATGGCATCACTGACTCTATGGATGTGAGTCTGAGTGAACTCCGAGAGATGGTGATGAACAGGGAGGCCTGGCGTGCTGCGATTCATGGGGTCGCAAAGAGTCAGACACAACTGAGCGACTGAACTGAACTGAAGTCATTATTAAAAAGAGGGTATCAAATAGTATAATTGAAGACATTGTGTGGGATCAGGGAGGCAGGAAGAATGATGGTCTGGAAGTGGTAATGAAAAGTATCACTACTCTAGGTCCAATGGTCCATGCGGTGGTGAGAAGGAAGACAGCCATTATTTGAGAGGGCCTCAGCGAAGCTGGGGTTTCCCAGGTGCCACTAGTGGGAAAGAATCGCCTGCCAGTGCAAGAGATGCAAGAGACCTGGGTTCGCTCCTTGGATTGCGAAGATCCCCTGGAGGAGGGCATGACAACCCACTCCAGCACTCTTGCCAGAGAATCCCATGGATGGAGGAGCCTGGCAGGCTACAGTCCATGGGGTCTCAAAGAGTCAGACATGACTGAGTGACTGCACAGTCAGAAGGGAAAAGACTGGCCTCAAGGGATAGCTAGATAGCCACAGGAACAAGAAAAGGCAAGGCACTTTGAGGCTTAGGATTTAGGGGATTTTGCTGATGACACTGAGTTCTAGAGGACACAGATGCCAAGTGTGGAGGCTCAGAGAGTAGGAGCTGGGCTTGGAGAGAGCTTCATAGACCCAGGCAGGGGACGATGCTCTGGGAATACATGGGATCCATCTGATGTTCTGTCCAGGCAGAGGCCAGCATCTTTCTATAAAGATCCAGATAGGCTTTGTGGAACATAAGCTCTCTGTCAGGATGACCACTCAGCTCTGGCCTTGCGGCCTTAGATTCACAAACAAATGGGGGTGGCCGTCCCAGTAAAACTTCATTAGAAAAAGTAGACATTCAGCCAACCCTTGCCTGAAGTGGCATTGGCTGAGTGCTGGGGACTGTTATCTGGGTGGCTTCAGGGATAAAGCAGCTGGAGGTCAGAGAGAGGTGCTGGGAATAGTATTGTCAAGAGCAGTCCATGTTATTCTAGGGCCCTGCACTCCACCAGTGGGGTGAGGGCTGGGGTTCTCTGAGGAACCTGACCTCTGTGTGGCCCACCCAGACCCTCTGCGGTCTCCTGGGTCTCAGCTAGACTAGCAGCAGATAAACGGTGTGCTCATCCTACAGGGCACAAGAAGTGAGAGACAGTCGCTTTTGAGGGAATGTTGAGTACCACTTGCGATGTTGACTCTGAAGTGTCTGTGAGACATCAAAGTTGAAATGACTTATCAGACTAGGATCTGGAGCTCACAAGATGTCTGCATGGGATGTACAAATGAAGGCGTCCTTCTTAGGTAAAGGATAAATTGAAGTCTCACCCAGGCTCCAATTGAAGGCCATCTCCTTGGGAACATTTAGGGCAGGCAGAGATTGTCAGATTCAGAAATCCCCTCTGAGTCCTGAGGTTTGCAATTTTATATACTGATAAAATCAATCCCATGTTTTCTAAATCCCATCCTCATTTTGTGCTGGATGGGCACCAAGATTCTGAAGAATGTAAGACAGGAAGTGTCCACCGATCAGATAAATGCACTACTTGCTTGAGGTTGTATAACCCAGGAATGAGTGCGTGAAAAATCTCGTGCAATCTCTTGAGATTCAATTCAAGAGATTCAATCTCTTGAATCTCGTGCAATTTTTCATAGAGCAGCACTGATTAATGAGTTAAGGATTGAAATTCCCTCTTTCCTTTTGATGGCTCATTTTTCTGCCCATCATCATCACCTCTAGAAGACGACAAAGAAATGAAATCGTTTAACATTACTACCAATTAACATCTTTTGTGGAGAAGCTAATGGAAACTCTTGCATAAATGGACGTTTTTAGGTTGTTTCTTTTTGGGCCCTGAGAACCCAGAAAATCAGTATGAGGTAGTGGAAATGTGGTTTGTGCAGAGAATCTGAAGACCTGAATTTGAGATGGTTTAGGTACAAACAGAAGATGTGACCTTGGGATCCTCACTTAACCTCTCTTCCCCCTAGTATTCTCACTTGCAAGTGCCAACTGCATGCTAAGCATATGCCAGACCCTTTGCATACCCCTTGCTTCATTTAATAATTCCTACCTAAAACAAGGTTTCTGTGAGAGCCATGGGAAATGGATACAAAAGCACTTTGTAAACCATAAAGCAATATACCAGGCTTCCGTGGTGGCTCAGATGGTAAAGAATCGTCCTGCAATGCCGGAGACCTGAGTTCGATCCCTGGGTTGGGAAGATCCCCTGGAGAAGGGCATGGCAACCCACTCCAGTATTCTTGCCTGGAGAATCCCATGGACAGAGGAGCCTGGAGGGCTGCAGTCCATGGGATTGCAAAGAGTCGGACACGACTGAGTGACTAACACAGACACACACACACAGAAAGCAGCATACCAGCGTAAGGCGTTCTGTAACACTAATCGCNGAAGATCCCCTGGAGAAGGGCATGGCAACCCACTCCAGTATTCTTGCCTGGAGAATCCCATGGACAGAGGAGCCTGGAGGGCTGCAGTCCATGGGATTGCAAAGAGTCGGACACGACTGAGTGACTAACACAGACACACACACACAGAAAGCAGCATACCAGCGTAAGGCGTTCTGTAACACTAATCGCTTGTGTTCAGTGGCCCTAATTGCCATTAAAAATAACAATCAGTTTGCCCATGCCTGAAAGCCTCATTTTTTGGTTCAGTTTTCTTTGGTGTTGCTGTTTTCCCTCATTGTTCTCAGGTTAAGGAAACATCCCATTTACTGCTTATGTTTTATACTAAAATCACCAAACAACTCAGAAAAAGGGAAGTTCCAGAAATTTTTGGTGATCTGACCCTCAGTCCTCTTACTAAACGTGCTGTGCCTTCTATAAACCCCGGTCTGCCGCCCTTTCCAAAGCTCCCTCTAGCAAAGTAAAGGGTTTGGAAAAGGCATCCACAGGGGTGCTCTTTTCTGGGCGGAGGAGGCACTGCCGTTAGAATATGACGGCATTCTCGCCTTATAATTTACACCTGCATTTCATGCATTTTATTCACTGCCAATAATTATTGAATAATTACTGTGTTCTCCCACTGTGGCCTCTCTTTGTACTCCCAAGTCTTCCTAGGGTTTCAGCTAGATTGTTGCCTTTTGAAAGTTTCTTTCCTTCTGAAAAGGAGGCAGGTGGCTTGTAATTCTTATTTTTGAGCCAAGCATTTAAATAGGCAAGCTACCCAGTAGCCTGTCCTGTCTCCCAGTTTTCTGTGTGTACTGATTACTGGAAGGATAACAGGAAGCAGTTAGTCCTAGGAAGTCACTTCTGCTTAAAGACCTTAAAATTCATGTGTTTGTGACTCCCATGTTACCTATTTTCATGTAGTATCTTCCAAATCTGCTAAGCTGATTTGAATTGAGATAAATTAGATCATTTGCAGCTCAACTTGCCTGCCAAATTCAAACTGGCACTTGAAGCGCTTTATCTGTGTTTGGGGGTTTGTTGGAAGACAAAATCATCAAGACATACCCAGTGAAGGAGTTTGTTTGTTTTCCTGTATGGAAAAACAAGTTAACTCCTGCTTCTTTTTGTTTTTCACTCCCTCTGCTGAAAAAAAAAAAAAAGGTCCCAGTCACTTGGTTAGTCTGTTTTCATATATATCCTATAACTCAGAGCTTCGTGTCCTTTTGCCAGGAAAAAAAAAAAAAAACTTCAGAAATCATAGATGAATCTAAAGTACTAGCTGGAATCTGATGGCTTTACCCACGTGATCTTTTAGCTGTCACTGCTCCTGGGAAAATTTTTGTTAAGACCAGAATCTTTACTCATCACTCCTTTCTGTTAAAAACATATAATTACTCTTGGAAGGAACTTAAACTTTTGTTACTCCCCTTAGAGTGCTTACTCTGCATCTTAGTGTTTATTGGGGTTTTGCTGTGTACTTTATCACCACAATGGATCTCAATATGTGATGGTTTAATAAACAAGCCTCTCTTGAACCTTATTATTGAAAGCTAGTCTAGACTCCAAATCTTTGACTTAGTATTGGGCTGTTTTGTGTATTTATTCAACCTTTGAACTTGTAACCAAAATGACCTGAGCCCTGGTGTTGTTACAGGATAATTGAATACTTATTATTAGAAGGCAGCTTTCATTGGATAAGTATAGATATTGCTCAAATGGGTGGTATAATGTAGCACCCAGCATTTACTAAGGCAAAGCTGTTCACACTCATCTCTCAGTTAATCTTCAGTTAATCAAGGTCTCTCTAAAGAAGGCAGGTGGAAAGTAGGAAATAATCTGATGCTCTGTTTCGTATCACAGGAGTTGAGCTACTTGAAATCAGTTTGGAAATCTAAGCTTGGGACACTCAGAATATCACCTTGTTCCCAGGAGCCTCCTCTGTATGAAGAGTTTCCAAGTGATTTTCCCATCGGAAAAGAGACCACAGAGTCACAGGAATGTCTGAAACCTCATTCTGTGTTGCACTCCTTTAAACAATGTCCCTCTGTAAGCTCTTTTGTCATGTCACCAAACCTCTCTATCATAAAAATCTCAGATTTGGGAGATGACCTATCAGCAACCCAAGGCCCAAATTGCTATAAAATGTTTGATAAAGCTGAACTCTGTGTTCATTGGTCAACTTATTCATTTAATAGATACTGCACTAGGGGCTGGTAGTAAAACAAATAAAGCTTGGCCCCTGCCCTCCTCGGGACCCTCAGGACTGCTAAAGTAAAACCAGAAACAAAATCTAGGAGATGAGTTAGATGAAGAAATGACCGATCTCAAGAAATAACCTGTACATGGCCAAGATGTTACAACACCTAACCAATACACAGTCACACTTGTGTTGAGTCAGAGATATTATCTAATCCAAATACAGTAAACGGAAGAAGTTGGAGTGATTCACTGAGTTCACTTACTCATATATCATATATTTATTGTTCACGTACCTTTCTGTGCCCTCATAGAGATTTCAGCACTTATTTACCAGTGTCTCTCAGCTTTCCCAGCTGTAAATATATCATCACATCCATTCATTTACCTTCACCAAATTGTAGAGGTCATCCTCGATTCATCTCTTTCCTTCAACCACAAAACTCCCCTGACCTCTCACTCCCAACACAATTCAGAAACAAGCTTGGCCAGCTCCAAAATACTCTGAATGTACCTCTGCCTCACAATCGCCACGGTCCCTGCTCTTGCCCAGCTCCATCGTCTCTTGTCTGGACTTTCATGGAGTCCTAACTGATCGCCCTACCTGTATGCTTCCCTCCCAAACCCAACACACACACCTTCCATTTGTAGTTCAGCAGCCAAATTTTTTAAAATGGAAATTGATTATATATCAATTATATATAATTGATTTTTTTTTAAAAGGAAACCAGATTATGCTACTTATTAGTGTAAAGTCGCTTCCCTTTAATGGAACAGAATTCAAATTCCTTTTGAGGGCTGAGGAAATCACATACACTCTAGCCCCTGTTTTTCTCTCCAAGCTCAGCTCCTACTGTTGTGGCCCACTCCAAGCCATTGTGGACTTTCTGTGCCCCAGAGTAACCACTTCCTTCCCAACTTTGAGCCTGTGTATAAGCTAGTCCTCCTAAATGTGACACGGCTGCTTGGTCCCCTTATCACCCAGATCACACCACAGAGTCACAGCCTCAGTTGTCCTCCTTGAGCTCTTCCTTGACCACCATACCACCTCCAGTTTAATTCTTCACATAGCACTTATCATATTTGGGGGGTCCCCTTATTATTGGCTTACATGATCTTGTTTGTCTTCCACCATTAAAATGGAAGCTCCTGTTTGTCTATCATGTTTCACTGTTGTGTCTAAAACAGTGCTTGAAAATGTATCCAGTGCAATAAATGTTTGTGGAATAAAAGGATGAATGATGTCAGCTGGAAAAGGAGGGAAGAATGAGGAACTGGAGGAAGAGGGCGGGGAGGAGAGACCGAGGGATGGAAAGACTCAGAGAGAGGCCGAGAAAGCAGGAAGAAGAGTGAGAGCTAGAGAGTGAGAGAAAGTAACTGAGACTCCAAGGATAGAAAGCAGCTTAAATGCAGCAGGAGAATAAAGTGGGCTGCGGAAGAGGGTGGGGAAGGTGAAGAAGGGGCAATGAGCCGTGGGCAGATCGTCAAGATGCCTGAAATCCAGGCAGAGGCATTTGTGTTTGATTCTATGGAACCCAATTAAGGTTGGAGCAGGGGAAGTGACAGGATCAGATTTGTGCTTTAGAAAGATCACTGTGGCTGCCAACAGAATGCATGAATTAGAAGAGAGGAGACAGAAGAAAAATTATGTTAACAGCAAGGAATGGTCAGTGTGGCAGTTTAAACAAAGGGGAGTCAGAAGGCAAGGGTTTGGCAGTGTTTTTCTAGCACTGTCAGGGAAGGAGCAGTCAATCTGCGGCTGGAACACTACGGCAAGTGCAGAGGAAGTACATAATGGTGGCTACGGGCCTGGGTCTGGAGGCAGACAGACCTGGCTTGAACCTCAGATCCATCACTCTGTGGCTCATGAGATCTAGTACAAGTTAGAAATTCTAAGCCACACGTTCCTTTCCTGTAAAGTAGGAATAAACCTGTGAGTAGGTGAACTGTTTAGGTCTCTGCCTATTAGGTCTGGATGCTAAATAAGCATTAGTTTTAATGTGACATAAAATCCTGAAAGATGATGCTGTGAAAGTGCTGCACTCAATATGCCAGCAAAATTGGAAACTCAGCGGTGGCCACAGGACTGGAAAAAGTCGGTTTTCATTCCAATCCCAAAGAAAGGCAATGCCAAAGAATGCTCAAACTACTGCACAATTGCACTCATCTCACAGGCTAGTAAAGTAATGCTCAAAATTCTCCAAGCCAGGCTTCAGCAATATGTGAACCGTGAACTTCCTGATGTTCAAGCTGGTTTTAGAAAAGGCAGAGGAACCAGATATCAAATTGCTAACATCCGCTGGATCATGGAAAAAGCAAGAGAGTTCCAGAAAAACATCTATTTCTGCTTTATTGACTATGCCAAAGCCTTGGACTGTGTGGATCACAATAAACTGACCCTGGGATTTCTTTGGAAGGAATGATGCTAAAGCTGAAACTCCAGTACTTTGGCCACCTCATGCGAAGAGTTGACTCATTGGAAAAGACTCTGATGCTGGGAGGGACTGGGGGCAGGAAGAGAAGGGGACGACAGAGGATGAGATGGCTGGATGGCATCACTGACTCGATGGACGTGAGTCTGAGTGAACTCCAGGAGTTGGTGATGGACAAAGAGGCCTGGCGTGCTGCGATTCATGGGGTCGCAAAGAGTGGGACACGACTGAGCAACTGAACTGAACTGATTTAGGTGTACTATGTTATAGCCGTGAACCCTTCTAGCAAGTTACCCCATGACTGGGATGCACTACCTACACCCCATAGTCTGCACCTCTTTTGATGTGATTTCTCTGCAAGTCAGCAGCTTGTTCATTACTAACTCGACTTCGTACATACCTGACTCATTAGTATCTTGACTGCCAGTAAAAGCATATTTCCTGATGAATATTAATAAGACAATACTCTGTCTACATTTAGACTCTTGAGTTTGGTTAGCTGGAGTCCTCTCGGAAACACCAGACTCAGAGGGGCGCAGCCTCTAAGTCTGTGCTGGGCTGGCCCCAGGGGAGTGGCCTCGGGCTCCCCCACTGTGCACGTGGACTCCCTGCTGTGATCAACCACTCTTCCACAGGGTAACTCTTCCATTGCTGCAAATGTCTTATTTATCTTCCCCCTCCCTCCCTCCCACCTTCCCTTGAAGATGGATATCCACATAGAATAAGAAATCACCAGGGCTGTTTCACAGTTCCGCGCTTCAAATGGGTCAGGAGTGATGCCTGCCAAGGCAATTGATGTGTTTTTCTTTTCATCTGTCTTTGGGGAAAGGTCTGTATGTTATAGATTTAACATTTTTAGAAATTTAATAGGCTCATTTAGAGATAAATATTTTAAACGAGCCCACCCATGAGTTGCTTTAACTATACCTTACTGTGGCATTATCACAGAAGTTTCAAACCTCAGGGGCCCAGAAACCTTTTAACACTCTGTTTAGTAAATGATAAACTTGGCTGATGATGGCTGATGATCTGAGTTCACTCTCCCTTAGTGCAGATCAGGCTGCCAAGGCGAGTGATACTTAAGTCATTTGAATGTCAGCCTAAAAGCAGGAAGGTCTCTGCCACACATCATCAGCGCCCCAGGTTATTTACACTTGTGATTGTCTTACTTCATCGCCCAGGGCCTTCCCCAAGCTGCTGTCATTCTGACCCTGAGGCCGCCCTTCAAAGCCTCCTGACTCCAATCCCCACATCCTCTTTAAAGCCGAAGCAGAGCAGAAGTTGACCTTGTTCCAACAACCACTTACCCACACAGACCCAATTAATCTCTGGTTGCCAGTCAGTCTCCCTCACTCCCCTCCTTGAATACTGTAGAATCTCACAGAAGGGATGCTTGGGCTGCCTTTGCCTCCACATGGGATGAGCTGTGGATGAAACAGAGACGCTGTCTGTGGAAGGATTTGAGGGCCCTGGAGACCAAAGACCTCTTCTTGTGGAGGGTTAGGGTGTGGGAACCTCCCCAACTCCTTTCCTTTTTTCCGCAGGGTTGGTTTCCAAGGATAAGAAATTCCTGGGTAATTAACCAATTGCTTCTAACCCAGGAGTCTGCTCTAGGACAAATTCCGCCAAAAATAAGGGGACACGGATGATAATGGGCCCCAAGAAGGCATTCTGCGTGTCTCGAGAGGCATGAGGGTGCTGGGTGCCTATGCACAGTGGGTGTCCCGGCAAGGGACATGGTTGTCCATGGCCGGATTTGGCTTCAGTCGGGGACACGAAAACATAAACCAGTTGGTGTTTCAACAAATGAAGGACAGAGGTATAGTAATATAATGAGGACTGAGTTTAGCCGTCAGTGTTGAGAATGTTAAAAATGTATGCAGATCACTCGTAAGATGATAACAATTGTCTCCATGAGAGGCCTATGTCGGCCCTGACCTGGACTAGAACTGCTCACCGATGAGCAGAGTGAAACTTGGACTTGGGGAACAAGGCCTGAAAAGAAAGATGGCCTTGCTCACGGAAGAAGAGACTAGAGCAGGGAGGAAGCTCAGTGGTCCCACACCCCTTCTAACCCCAGGAACAGCATCCCAGGGCGCCATCCCTGGAGTCTGTGAGGCCACCCATTGTAACAACAGCTGGGAAGATACTTGGATCCTGTGATAGGCAGAAGAAGGCTCCCACCACTCAACGCATCCATGTCCTATTCCCCGGAAACTTTGAATATGTTAAATCACAGGGTAAAGGAGAATTAAAGTTACAGATGGAAAGTTAGGGTCCCAATCAGCCGACTGGGAGACAAGCAAGATTTTTCTGGAGTATCTGGGTAGCCAAACGCAGTCATAAATGTCTTCAAATTTAGAAGAGGGATGCAGAAGAGGAGGTCAGAGTGAGGACTGCAGAAGGACATGGACTTCCCTGGTGGGTCAGTGGTAAAGAATCTGCCCACCAATGCAGGAGACACAGTTCAATCCCTGGACCAGGAAGATCCCCCATTCCAAGGAGCAAGTAAGCCCGTGGGCCGCACTATTGAGCCTGTGCTCTAGAGCCCGGGAACCACAACTACAGAGCCACGAGCCACAACTTCTGAAGCCTGGACCCTAGAGACCGTGCTCAGTGGCAAAAGAAGCCCCCTCGGTGAGAGGCCCACACACTGCAAGCAGAGAAAAGCCCACATACCAACAAAAACCCAGCACGGTCACCAACAACAACAAAAAAGACTGACCTCACTCCTAGGGCTGCTTTTGTAGATGGAAGGAGGAGACCACAGAGGCAGGAAGAGTCTGCACTGGATTCTCCCCTGGAGCCGCGAGAAGGAACGCAGTCCTGTGGATGCCTTGACTGTGACCCCAGGAGACCCACACTGAACTCAAAATGCACGGAACGTGCAAAATAGTACACGTGTGTTGTTTGCAGCCGCTCAGTTTGTGACCACCTGTTACAGCAGCCACAGAAGACTAGTTCACGTCCCTCCCGAGAGGGAGATCCAGATGCCCTCTCACCAGGGATAATTTGTCCAAAGTAGTGAATCATTTTTCAGTCTCTGAGGCAAGCACCTGCTCATCTTTAACCAAAAACTAAAAGCTTCCCAATTCCACTCTCTCTTTTGGCATGTGCTGTGTAAACCAGCTCCTCCGTGGCTGCAGGCGTTCAGAAGCCCTGCGTGGGCAGCTAAGGGAAGAGCATCCATTATTGGAAGTCAATGTGAAACTTACCTTAGAACTTTTCAGCTCGCTACTTCAAAAGAAGAGCTAAACTCAAAGGGCGTTGTTAGCGATCCAACTGCGCAGCTTTAGGAAAACAAATTCAGGGACAAAACGTGTCCTATATCTCAGGTTTACCTTTATTGTTCCAAAGAATGGCAGGGATCTTAGAAGACTGTCATCTTAAAGCGCCATGAGTGGAGTTAGAGATGGAGTGGCAGTATTAATAGAATTGCCTTGCTTTAGTAGGTTTAGGGAAAATCCTCAACATTATTTTCCTGCCGTTTTCTAAATTAAATTTATAAGAAATATTATGTATCCTGCTGTGCAGTGTGAAAGCTGTATTCTTGTAAAGGGCTTATAATCATATTAAAAAGCTGGAGGGTGAAGTTTGTTCATGCCATCAAAGTCACAAAGTAAAAAATAGAGTCTCACATTGTGCATTTTTATAATGGTAATACCTTTTGGCGTATGAAACACCTCAAAGTGCTTTCCTGATACTGTTCCGTTAATCCTCAGAACATCCCCACTGGGGAGGTATATTTTTATCTCCTCTTTGCATATGGGAAAACTGAGGCACAGCGAGTGTCGGCAATTTGCCTCGGCCTGCCGGTGGGTTGGCAGCACAGCTGGCATCGAAACTCCAGGATCTTAGCCCGAAGATGACTCATGCCATTCATCAGAAGGCAGTCCTCTCGCTAATCTACGTTTCTGCAGGTACAGACACAGCTCCAGGAGGACTTCAGCATCGCTCAAATTTTATCTTCAGGTTCCTCAAGAAAAAAGTTCTAGAGATAGATATTTTTGTTAATTTCACTATATCTGCTTACAATATTCATGAACAGTCAGTAGCTTGGGGTGGGAGGGTTCAGAGTGGGGGCATTTTGCAAAGTGAGTGGGAACGTGGATGCTTGAAGAAAAGCTGATGAGGACAGGGTCTGGAGAGCTGGAGCAGGACCAGCGGGGCCAGACGCTCCCACGGCGGCCTCTAGCCAGGAGCCCTGGTCTCCTGCAGACCAGGAGACAGCACTTTCAGGGAGTCATGCGCAGTCAGGAAGCTCTGGGCACAGAGGTCACTCCTCTTTTTCTGCAGACTTAGATTTCAGCCTGGCTCATAAGCCACTGCTTGGCATGCTATCAAGTAACTCTCAAGATCCCCAATCTTGAGCATCTTGAGAGAAAACTACAGTGACTTAAAATCTCTAGCTCTGACTGTGCCCTTGAAGAAGTGGGAGGGCCCAAATCCCTTTCTCTCTGCTCATCCGCACGGCCATGTGTCCCTGAGAGACAGAAACAAAGGCTTGAGCATCTTACAAACAACAGACTGAGTGACGTTTTAAGCCCCGTGGCACTGGACTTAGTCGCTCAGTCGTGTCCGACTCTTTGTGACCCCATGGACTATAGCCCACCAGACTCCTCTGTCCATGGGATTCTCCAGGTAAGAATATTGGAGTGGGTTGCCATGCCCTCCTCCAGGGGATCTCCCCAACCCAGGGATTGAACCCAGGTCTCTTGAACTGCAGGCAGATTCTTTACCAGCTGAGTTATGAGGGAAGCCCTTAAGCTACGTGCAGGCATGAATCTCAGCATGTCGCTACTTCAGCCTCACTAGAACTAGACTGACCCTGTTGTTACGCAAGAGGAAAAGTTGTCCACTTAGGTCAAACCACTAGCGAGTGGTGGGGCTTGGATTCCATTCAGGGTTGACAGGACTTTCCTACCTGCTTTGAACTACCACATAGCTCCTTCACTGCCAACAAAGGTCTGTATAGTCAAAGCTACGGTCTTTCCAGTGGTCATGTATGGATGTGAGAGTTGGACCATAAAAAAGGCCGAGCACCAAAGAATTGATGTTTGTGAACTGTGGTGTTGAAGACTCTTGAGAGTCCCTTGGACAGCAAGGAGATCCAATCAGTCAATCTTAAAAGAAATCAACTCTGAATATTCACTGGAAGGACTGATGCTGAAGCTGAAGCTCTAATACTTTGGCCACCTGATGCGAAGAGCTGACTCATCGGAAATTACCCTGATGCTGGGAAAGACTGAAGTCAGGAGAAGAAGGGGACAACAGAGGATGAGATGGTTGAATGGCATCAACAACACAATGAACATGCTGCTGCTGCTGCTGCTGTTGCTGCTAAGTCACTTCAGTCGTGTCTGACTCTGTGTGACCCCATAGATGGCAGGCCACCAGGCTCCCCTGTCCCTGGGATTCTTCAGGCAAGAACACTGGAGTGGGTTGCTATTTCCTTCTCCAGTACATGAAAGTGAAAAGTGAAAGTGAAGCTGCTAGTCGTCTCTGACTCTTCAAGATCCCATGGACTGCAGCCTACCCGGCTCCTCCATCCATGGGATTTTCCAGGCAAGAGTACTGGAGTGTGTTGCCACTGCCTTCTCCACAATGGACATGAGTTTGAGCAAACTCTGCGAGATGGTGAGGGACAGGGAAGCCTGGAGTGCTGCAGTCCATGGGGTTGTGAATAGTTGGACACGACTTGGTGAGCGAACAATAGCAACAACAATTGCTCCCTCTGATATCCTGTGACTCTGCCAACCACAAATAGTGATGTACTCAGCATCATTTGCTATTTGTGTCTTTCTTTGGTGTTCCACCAACAAACCTGGTACACCTGCCATATCTTGTTTAGTTTAAAGACATTTGATCCTCAACACCCTTTAATAAAAATATCAGGACATTGTTCCTAGTTCTTCTTCCTGAGAACTTATTTAAGACAAAGATAGTCAATTTATTTGGACAATTAACATTTTCTATTCATTTTCTTCCTTTGCCCATATGCTCTATGTGCCACTAACTATGTTGCAAATGCTCAATTGTTCTGCCAGTTATTTATATAAATAGTTGATTGACTAGCTGCACAGGGACACATTTTACTTTATTTTTTTAATTTTTATTGGAGTATAGTTGATTTATGATGTGTTAGTTTCAAGTGCACAGCAAAGTGAATAAGTTATACATCTACGTATATCCACTCTTAGGTTCTTTTCAGAAGCTAATTTTGGAGCACAGTTTCCATCCCGGGATTAGGATTACCCACAGGGAGATGAGCGGCTTGTTTCCTGGTTCCCTCCTGGAGTTGACTGTCTCCCAGACCTGCCAGCCGAGCCTGCCATCTCCTCTCATTCGCACCATCCCAGTCTGTGCCAGTGGCTCCATGACGCCAGCACTGGTGCTCTGTCCAAGAGTTCCTGCTGGCCACATGCATGCTCAGCGGGAGAAGGGCATGGGTCAGAGGTACTGGGGAGTGACTATCCCTGGCACAGCCCTAACCAGTTGCGAACTGAGTGGAGTGGATCAGAGTTCCACTTTTGGAACCTCTCAGGGAGAATGTACCAGCTTCCAGAGGCCCTTACAGGATGCAACCCAGCTGTCCACAGAAGTGACCTGCCCTCTAACGTACGCTTCAGTTTCCCATCTCCTTTCCCCACTCCTTGTTGGGGGGCCCCTAGAATAACCTTCCCAATAACCTCAAGGTTGGCTTCTGGGCATCCCCAACCTAACTCACCCATGTTTCCTAGACTTCTGTCTTCCTTTGTCATCTAAAATATCAGCCTATTGAGTTGCACGGGGCCTTGCAGATCATCTAGCTGCTGACAGACCTCTGGAGAGTGGAGGAATGGCAAGTAGGCAGGACTCTGGCCATTTTCTTTAGTTCAGTTCAGTTCAGTTCAGTCGCTCAGTCGTGTCTAACTCTTTGCGACCCCATGAATCGCAGCACGCCAGGCCTCCCTGTTCATCACCATCTCCTGGAGTTCACTCAGACTCACGTCCATCGAGTCCGTGATGCCATCCAGCCATCTCATCCTCGGTCATCCCCTTCTCCTCCTGCCCCCAATCCCTCCCAGCATCAGAGTCTTTTCCAATGAGTCAACTCTTCGCATGAGGTGGCCAAAGTACTGGAGTTTCAGCTTCAGTTACAGCAGGGGAATTTCTGTGTGTTTACCACTCACTTTCCCAGGTGAACCGAAGGATCTAAACCTTGAAAAATTTGCTTGAAAACCATGGATCTAGGGAAATAGGTTTCACCATAGGGGAACCACATCAGTATTAGTTTCCTATTGCTGCTGTAACAAATTTCGAGGAACTTCAGACCACAGAAATTCATTCTTTCAGTTCTGGAGACAGAAGTTTGAAATAAAGATGTCGGCTGGGTCACACTGCCTCCAAAGGCTCTGTGGGAGGGTGTGTTCTGCCTCCTCCACTGTCTGGTGGCTTCAGACACTCCCTGCTTTGTGACAGCGTCACTCCAGTCTTGGCCTCCATCTCCACACAGCCTTGTCTGCTGGGTTTGCATCTTCTTACTTTTTGATGTTGAAGCTGAAACTCCAATACTTTGGGCACCTGATGCGAAGAACTGACTCACTGGAAAAGACCCTGATGCTGGGAAAGATTGAGGGCAGGAGGAGAAGGGGATGACAGAGGATGAGATGGTTGGATGGCAACACCAACTCAATGGACTTGGGTTTGAGTAAACTCTGGGAGTTGGTGTTGGACAGGGAAGCCTGGCGTGCTGCAGTCCATGGGGTTGCAACTGAGCAACTGAACTGACCTGAACTGAACTTTTTGTATTATACAAAGATAGTTCTCATTGGATTTAAGGCACACCTAGATAATCCAGGATGACCTCAATTTGTTCATATCTGAAGAGACCCTTTTCCAAGTAAGATGTTGTTCCCCATAGGTTCTGAAGATTAAGATGTGGACAGATCTCCTGGGAGCCCCCATTCAACCCATGACATCATCCACAGTATCTTTGGCCATCATGGCACAAACCAGGAATAACTAGCAATTCCTTCTGTCACAAGGGAGCTGATGCCACCCTTGCTAAACTCATAAAGATAGCCCTTTCTGGGCTACCTATTATAAGATAGCCCTCGTAACATGCCAGTACTGTGCCCAAATCTGCTTTCTATAATTACCCACTGTTGTTCTGCTGCTGGAGATACCCAAGGGAAATTCAATTCCTTTCCAATGAGATTAATGAAAAAAGTGAAAGTGAAATCTCTCAGTCGTGTCTGGCTCTTTGGGACCCTGTGGACTGTAGCCGACAAGGCTCCTCTGTCCAGGGGATTCTCCAGGCAAGAACACTGGAGTGGGTTGCCATTTCCTTCTCTAGGGGATCTTCCCAACCCAGGGATCGAACCCGGGTGTCCCACATTGGAGGCAGACGCTTTAACCTCTGAGCCACCAGGGAAGATTGAATGAATAAAGCTGAGCCTAAAACTTTTGGGTCAGAGAAATATGGAAGTTTGTAACTTCAGGGCAATCTGGATAACTAATTCAACTTTGTCAGTTATTACGTGTTTATGCATCGCACAGTGGTGGATGGTACAGAAGATTCAAAGGTGGATGAAAGAATCCAGGATCTGCAGAATGTGAGCATCTAGGGGCCACAGGACATGCACGCACAATCTTACAGAAGTAATGACTAGACAAGGGGAAGGGTGACGGAGGTCATAAAGGAGGGTTAACAAAGTGTGCTAGGAGTTAGAGGACAGAGAGGGTACATTTCCATCCTCTCCAAACTACTCTCCACACAGAAGCCAAAACAAGTTTTTGTTGTTGTTGCTTTGTTCTGTTTTAATCGGAGCATATTCTCTCAGGCTCAGTACTATACAAGTGATTTTTCATGAAAAAAACATCAAACTCCTAGAATGGTCTCCAAAGCTCCTCCCAGGCAGACTGGACTCTGCCTATCTCTCGGCCTTATAGTCTGCACATTCTCCCTTGCTCTCTGAGAACGCACCAGTCACTTGAGTCCACATCAGTCCCTCAATCTTGTCAAGCTCTGTTCCGCACCAGGGTCACCTCCCCTGGACTCCCGGAGCCTGGAACACTTTTAATCCCCGTTTTTTCACCATTTAGTTCTCAGCCTCTCTTGATTCTTTCATTGAAGTTGGGTTTCCTGTCATATTCTCTTCTAGCACCTTGATGTTTCTTTATATCACTTATGAATATGCCATCACATGCCTGGATGTGTGGTTGTTTGATGTGATTCTTCTCGGTGGTGAGTTTATCAGGGCCATTATTTCCACAATGCCCACATGGCCCATCACAGAGCCTGGATGATAGATACTCAGTAAAGACATTTGCCAAACAAGTGATTCAATGGTCAAGTGATTCAAGAGCAACTGGATAAAAGGTTTATTCCATTGGTGACATTTGAGGAAAATTTTGAAGAGATGGTAGGATTGGGGCAGGAAACACCTTCCAGGAGAGTGAGGAATATATAAGTGGGAAGTTCAGGGCTTAGTGTTTGGAAAGTGGCAAATTACAAAGTGTGGTTTTAATATAAGGATATGTCTAGGACAGGAATCAGCCAAATTTCCTAAGTGGCCAAATGGCAAAGATGTTAAGCTTTGTGAGCCGAGGTGTCTCTGTGGCAACAATTCAACTCCACCACGGCAGTGTGGACAGTGACATGGATGGCACGTGAACAGGTGGGTATGCTTGTGTTCTAATACAGCTTCGTTTACGAAACAGGTGATGGACCGAATTTGGCTAATGGGTTGCAGCCTGCTGGTCCAGGGAATAATGAGAGGGTTAACTTTCTCTTGAGGTGGTGCAGCACCCCCAATCCTAAACTGTGATTCAATGAGTTACTATACAGGTAATAGGCCCACATACGGCCCACAGAGCCATAGCAAGCTTTTGGATTAAAACAAAAGTACGTGTGACTAGAGTGGTTTTTCAATATGATTAATCTGGCAGCATCCTCCAATGAACTGAACCAGAGAGATTAGAGACACAGAGAGTAGTTGGGTGTCTATTGTAACAATAACAATCTAGGTGAAAGAAGGTAAGAGTCTTACCTAAAAAAGAAGAACATGAGGTGATAAGGGAAACTGAGACATTGAGTCTGATGTCTTTATCCTGGGTTAGAAAATGGTGCAAGGAAGTGGCCAGCTGAGTCCCCACGTGTGCAGTCTAAGGTGTGAGGGCACATCAGTGCGGGATCCAGCAGATGGAGAGTTTAGCGTTCAAGCAAGGGGTCTGAGATGTGGCTGAGTCACACAGGACACACAGGCCACGCCCTTCCCTGAGGAGGAGGAAGGCTCTGGGAGGGGATCCTGCCACAGAGGCCCAGGAGGCAGGCGGGGAGGGTTCACAGGAAAGGCAAAATCAGGCCCCAACAAATCTGCCTCCAGAAGTGAAAAAAAGCAAACCTGTCTCTGGAATTATTTTTAAAACTATATTCACAACATGGTGCATTAACCAGAAATGATGCACAAAAATTAGTGGCGTGAGCCTGGCCTTAAGGTTGGCCCTGCCCTAATCCATTCTAGAATGTGCATGGCAAAAAATGTGACACAGAAAAGCGACAGACCTACTTGCTTTCTTTATCCTAGGCAACATCGCATTCTGCAAATGACCTGAAAACATCCAATAATCTGTTCATTTGCTAGAGTCTCTCTCTGAGACTGCATTGATGGGTGATTTATCAGGGTCGCTGGGGCAGCACAGGGGCGTTCTCTGCGTTTGCTCCGATGCTCTGATGCCAAAGCACATCATCAGGACTGAAGGCAGTGTTTCCACGGAAAACAGTGGCTCATGGTTAACACCACCCTGTTGGCACATAACGGGGGAGATGACTGGCGCTAATGCGAGAGCTGAGCGCTCACCGCCGCTCCCGTCTGTCCTTCAGTGGAAGCCTGTCAGCTCCGCACGCTCTGGCTGCCATGTATTCCCGGGAGTAGCGCGCCGTGTCTGTTCTTACAACAAAGACTTGGCTGAAGGTAAAATCAGGAGGGACAATATCCGCTAGCAGAGGGCTGACAAAGGCTGACTTCACTGGGTTTTTCACTTCCCACTAAGTGAAAGGCATTTGACCGCAGATTCGTGTGGTTAGGACGGCAGAGAAATTAGTGGTAGGAGAGCAAAGATCTCAAATAACCTTTCCTGGAAAGGCCCCAATTTATCCTCACCTGCTGATCCCTGCACACTTTTCAGGTACTCTTGTATGTACACCACTGTTTATTAGTTTCTCTGGATTTTCTTTGTGAAAAATGTACCATTCTGCATTTTTTAGGGGAAAAAATTAAAAATCTTCGGTGGCATTTCCGGGGCTTTTACAATCAAGAAGTAGAAATCGTTTTTCGAAGTCGAAGCTGATGAGAGCTTGTCCTGCAGTAGATGAGATGTGAGGTTCCGTGTCTGCAGAGGGAAGAGATGGAGACAGCACTCTCTGCTCGCTGCTGCTCTCCGTCACCAGAAAATTCTCACTCCACCACCTGACAAGAAAGGCTTGCATCTGGGAACGAGCCGTGCTGCAAGTGAAAAACAACTGTTACCAATTCAGGTAACAGTGCATGGGATTTTCACAGTGTCACCCGGCTACAGAGTAATGAGTCAGGCATTTCTTTAGAACGACTTTCCATGGAGTCGCTCCGTGAATATCTTTCAAATTTTAACAACACTACAGAGTTGCACGTGTAAAAGCTACCAGGCCATAAATTGAGCTATGCTGTCTTTCACCTTTGCCCCTATGCATCAATTTTCCCACCGCCTCTGTGCTGCAGGAGAAGCTTTCCCCAAAGCTCCTCTTGCTCTGGCTTCTGATTGGACTTGTCCAGTAGAAGGCACAACAGGAAACACAGGAGGGATAAGGGAGCAGGGTACAGGCCCCTTCCTTGCGGGGCTGGGGCTCCTGCCCCATCCCCTGCTGGCTTCTTCATACCTGCCCACACCTCTGGAAGCAGTCCCTTGACTAAATTCTCTTCTGTGAAACCCTTTAAAGATGCGATTACTTTCGTGATTGCTCCCTGAAGGAAACCACAGCAATATTTTAATGATACTCATTGTAAAATATGTAAAGGGGAGTATGGAAATAACTGCATATTTCCTAGTCACAACTTTAACAAGACTATCAGGAAACTTGATAGAATAACTTAATAGAAACTTGATAGATGAATTCTCAATTTCATCTGGAAGAAAAAATATTCAAGAACATGGTTAAAATTTTTCTGAAAAAATATTTAAAAAGCAAAAGTGATGAGTGATGTCTCAATTTAGCTGACACTTCAATTGATTTTAAAACTTCATTAATTGAAACAAATTAACTCTTGTGCAAGAAGACAGATGAGTTAAAGAAAATAGAGCCCAGAAATCCACACAAGAAAATACAGGAATACTATTAATATTCAGGAATATATTTTATGAAAATGGAAGTATTTCCAATCCTTAGGAAAAATAATGATTCCTTAATAAAAGGTGTTAGGGCAACTGGTCACCATTTGTAAAAAATAAAAAGCTGGATTCCCAACTTCATTTCTTATATCACATCTAATTGAAGAGGAATCAATCATTTTAATGAGAAAAAACAACCAATAAAAATACTAGAAGAACACATATTTATAATCTTGAAGCAAATGTGAATAGGTGTTTCTAATTATGGCAAGAAAATATGAAATAGTAGTTTTCAGTCTTAATAGTTATGTAAAATACAAAATTCTATATACTTAAAAAAAACTAATAGGACATATACAGAGAAAAAATATTGACAGAACTTAGTGGTACTATTGTAGAATATAAAGCCTGAAATTGTTTTCCCCTGAAAAAAATTAGAAATGCTGGATTAACAGTTTTTAAGCTCTTTAAAATGTATTACTGAGCTGGGAAAAGCATAGTAGTTTGCAGAGGTCAAAAGTGGAATTGTAGAACCCTGTGAGATATGTGAGGGCTGAAACAGTTTTCACTCTGAAGGTGTCTGCCAACCCTAGGGACCCAGATCTCTTTTTTTGTTACTTGTACAGGAGAAGGGGACAAGGTAAAGCAAGGCCCTGCCTGGGACCACTATACCTTTATTGTTAAAGTGAATGAGAACTAAGGCCTGTTGTGTGCCCGGAGAAAGCAAAGAAACTTGCCTGTCACTGCCTTGGCACTGCATGAACAAATCTATTTCCAATAAATGGAAAAATCCTACCCCAAGGACTGGCCAGCCCTCCTAGGGTTCTGCAGTCAGAATTCTCATTATCTGGTGCAGTTATTCTGAAAACATTTCCAGCTGGCAGTAGCCTCAGGCAACTGGCAGAAGCAAGTACAGATCCTCTCTGTAGGCATAAAAATTCAGCCTAAACCTCAAAGAACTCTAGAGAGAAGATTCCAAAGAAAATAAGCTCACATTCAAAAATAAAGGAAATAAAACACCAAAAGGAAGAGCCAGCAGATACAAACTGGCAAGATGTTTAGACATAAGCATAATCAGATGCTAACTCTAAAATACTGTGTTTAATATGTGTAGATAAATAAAGGAGAAGCCTGAAAATATGAGGAAGGAATAAGAGGCAACTAAATCCAACAAAGCAGACCTGAAAAAGAAGTGAACAGCTTTCTACAATGAACCATGTAACAGTCCATGTTAAAAACAGTGCATGGATTAAACAGAAGATTAGACACAGCTGGAGAGAAACTACTGTTCTGGAAGACAGATTGGAAGAAATTATACAAAGCACAGTTAAGAGACAAAGAAAACTGACAATATCTGGGACATATCTGGGCTTCCCTTGTAGCTCAGTAAAGAGTCTGCCTGCAATGCAGGAGACCTGGGTTTTTTCCTGGGTCGGGAAAATCCCCTGGAGAAGGAAATGGCAACTCACTCCAGTATTCTTGCCTGGAGAATCCCATGGAGAGAGGAGCCTGGCAGGCTGCCGTCTATGGGATATATCTAATAAGAGTTCTCAAAGATGATAGATAGAAGAGAAATAATACTCAATGAGAAAACAGCCATAAGTTTTTAGAATTGTGGAGTGACAGCAAAACTCAAATTCAGGAAATTAAATGAATCTTGGGGAGACTAAATAAAAACAAAGTGACACCTATATAAGTTATAGTGAAATTGCAGCACCTCAAAGACAAATCTAAAAAATATTCAGCAAGAAAAGCATTAGAACTAAAAAATTTAGCTCTAAAAGATTAGCTCTAAAGAACAGCAGTTAGACTGACAACCAGTGTCTCAATAGCAACAATGCAATTTGTGGAATAATATCATCATTGTACTAAAAGAAGATATGCAAATGTAAAATCTATCAGGAATGAGAACAGTATAAAGAGAATTTCTCAAAAGCTGAGTTTACTACTGATAAAACTACTTATTTTACTACTTACTTCTCACTAAATGAAACTCTGAAGGCATGTGCAAAAAAACAGAAATGACACTGGTAAATATAAGGTAAATTTAAAAATTGTGTGAAACATTAATTTATGAAATTAAAGAAAGATTACATGTACTTTTGAAGAGTTTAGCAGATGTTAACGTACTTAAGGAGTTGTATTATTTGGAAGAAGAGTGAAACAATAGAATATATAAATATATAGTAAACTCAGTGTGTGTATATATATATATATATATATATATGTATATATACTGCTATGTGGCACTAGTGGTAAAGAACCAGCCTGCCACTGCAGGATACGTAAGAGACTGGTTTGATCCCTGGGTTGGGAAGGTCCCCTAGAGGAGGAAATGGCAACTCCCTCCAGTATTCTTGCCTGAGAATCCCATGGACAGAGGAGCCTGGCGGGCTACAGTCCATAGAGTCGCACAGAGTTGGACACGACTGAAGCAACTTAGCACAAGCATGTTATCTGCACGTGGTACCTGGCACAGAGGCTTGTGATTTTCTGGGTGATAAGACCACAAAGAACATCCCTTGTTCTAACGTTTAGTCTTTGACCCCATCCCTGATACAAGGCTTGGAAACCCTTGTAAATTCTTAAGTGACAAGAGCACTTGTTTTGTTCTAATGAGGTGACTCCATGCATATTCCTGGATGGAGGCTGTTCACCAGAAAGACCGAGCCATGAAGAGAAGTGTGGAGTTTGCAGCCTTACCCCATTTTCTTCAGAGAAGGGAGAGAGGCTGGAGATGGCGTCGGTAATTGATCATGCCTACATGAGAAAGCCTTCATAAAATCCCAGCAGTTGGGAGTTTGGGGAGTTTTCCAGGTTGCTGAACTCATCCACCCTGGGAAGATACCCCAACTCCAGGGCGAGAGAAGGTCCTGTGCTTGGGACCCTCCCAGACCTTGCCTTAGGTACATTGTCATCGATCATGGAGACTCTGATCTCCAGCTGGTGCACACAAAATTCAGAAAACTCATGGAGATTGGACTCCAAGCGTGGCCACTAGTCTGGGTTCAGTGGAGTCACCAGCAGGATGGACTTGCAAGGACTCCTCGACTGTCTAGAGCAGGCCTGGGGGGAGGCGTGTGCAGACTGCTTCTCAGCAGCACCTTCAGGAGCCGAAGGATCAGTGGTGCAGATGAAAAAAATGCGGATTAAGAGCCCAGAGCCCCTCCCAGTTCGCCCTGCATGTTTCAGCCTGGGGACCTGTGTGACCTCGCGGAGGAGTGCGAGGGAGCCTTCAGAGCGTCTGTGAGAGGCTACACCGGCTCTACTCACAACATCTGACAGAAAAGTCAAGGAACAGGGTTTTTTTTTTTTTGGTCTGAAAACAATATGTAAGGAAAATCATTTCATCCCAAAATGTTAGTGGTGATGATTTTCAGTGAAATTTAAGGTATTTGCTAGTTTCTTCTTAATTGCATTTGTAATATTTACATAAAGCCAACGTATGTATAAAACTAAACTGTTCTGACTATAGGACATTTAAAAGGAAATTTTCTGTGTTTTGCAAAGGCCAGTGTTTGTAATTCCCTGGAGGTTTGTCCTGAGACCTTTTTTTTTTTCAGTTTCTAATGTTTTAACTGAATTTCCTAAGGTGGACTGTGTTTATGAACAATCAAGCCCTATCTGTGTTGCTGTTGTCCCTGTCTTTCCTCCATGGTGAGTATTTAGCAATCACTCTTCCCTCAGGAGATCATTTTCAGATCACAAATGTGTCATCTTATAATGTTTTACAACTGTCATCTTTCAACAAAGGACTCTCATATTGTGGGCCCTTCTCTAATGATTAATACATGGAAATGGGGCTTCCCTGGTGGCTCAGTGGTAAATAATCCACCTGTTAATGCAGGGGCCACCTGTTCAATCTCTGGTCCAGAAGATCCCACGCGCCACGGAGCAAGTGAGCTTGGGCACCGCAGCTACTGAGCCCGAGCGCCAGAGCCAGCAGGCCGCAGCTGCTGAAACCTGTGGGCCCGAAGCCCGTACTGGGCAACGAGAAGCCATGGCAGGAGGAGGCCTCTCTGCGATTGAGGAGCAGCCCCTCTTGCTGCAACAGGAGAAAAGCCCGTGCAGCAGCTAAGACTTGGTACAGCCAACGTGAGAATAATAATGATACAGGAACTTTAAAAATACGTGTAAATAACTTTTCTATTATTTTCCCTCTTCTGCTCTGTTCTGTTTATTATTTTCCCCTCATTACCAGAACTCCTCCATCCTCCACCCTTCTCATTTCTACCCCCCAGCACACACGCACACCCACACTCACACACTTCCCAGTTCTTTCACTTTTTATCAATGGCACCAACGTTGTTTCAATTTCTTGGACCAAGAGCAATGATTTTGCCCCTTCCTTTATATATATAACTTGTGTGTGTGTGTGTGCTTAGTCATGTCTGACTCTTTGTGACCCCATGGACTGTAGTCCACCAGGCTCCTCTGTCCATGGGTTTTTTCCCAGGCAAAATACCGGAGTGGATTGCCATTTCTTTCTCCAGGGGGTTTTCCTGACTCAGGGATCGAGCCTGCATCTCCTACATTGGCAGGCAGATTCTTTACCACTGAGCCACTTGGGAAGCCCAAGATTACTGTTAATTAAAGAGAGCTAGACATCCCACGGAGAAGGCAATGGCAACCCACTCCAGTACTCTTGCCTGGAGAATCCCAGGGATGGGAGAGCCTGGTGGGCTGCCGTCTATGGGGTCACACAGAGTCGGACACGACTGAAGCGACTTAGCAGCAGCAGCAGACATCTCAAGCTAAGGAATTTAGCATTTTTCTATGTATGGGAAGATGCAGGAATCTGGGCTCACTGAAATTAGGGAAGCCCTAGCTGATCAATATTAAATACAAGTACATTTCTCCAGTAAATAATATTCCTAAAGGCAGAAAATAAGATTAAGGAGGTGGCTGTGGCAGACAGCGTTCACTTCCTCTCTGTCCTCCCCACCTTCAGGTTCGCAGCTGCAGTTCAGTCCTCAGCTTCCCCACAGCGAGGTGATTCACCTCCTGTCCCAGGATCTAAAGACAATTGGTGCCTGCTCCCCCCAAGTCTGGCTAGGATCCGCCCCCCCCTGCCCCCTCCTCCGTGGTCTTTTTCTTTAAGGTGCCCGATCCCCCCTTTTCCCTCCTCCCCACCGAGAGTCACCCCAAATCCAGTGCTAAGGAGCACAGTCATCCCCAGCCTGGCTCTGAATGGTTTGTGGGGTATTCTACCCCCTCTTTGGATGGTCAGCTGAGCAGGAAATTAACTGCCACAGGCTTGAGCCCCAAGTCTGGGTCTCTTTATTTCCAGTGTCTTGCTTGCTTTAGCTCAAATAGTGGCAAATTCTCAAGAGTTGTTCATAATACCCTGAAAATAACATTTTTT
>SJYT01078336.1:103860-114397 GCA_006410635.1 Cephalophus harveyi
TCTTTTTCTTTAAGGTGCCCGATCCCCCCTTTTCCCTCCTCCCCACCGAGAGTCACCCCAAATCCAGTGCTAAGGAGCACAGTCATCCCCAGCCTGGCTCTGAATGGTTTGTGGGGTATTCTACCCCCTCTTTGGATGGTCAGCTGAGCAGGAAATTAACTGCCACAGGCTTGAGCCCCAAGTCTGGGTCTCTTTATTTCCAGTGTCTTGCTTGCTTTAGCTCAAATAGTGGCAAATTCTCAAGAGTTGTTCATAATACCCTGAAAATAACATTTTTTTCTTCTAACGACTTCCCGTAAAGTCCTTTTTGGACGAGTCCTTAAACACTGTGTGGTTTCACCCATGAATGTCAAATTTCCCTCATTAGTTAATTTGATCTCCTGGGTGCGCAACTGTTCTCCCTTCACTCAGTGTGACACAGAGGCTTACTCTGTGGGGTACATCTCAGATGCCAAAAGTGGAGCAGAGCAGTATTTTTCTCTAGAACCGTTTGATTTGTTACAATTATGGATGGAAATGTGAGCTGGAAGCTGAAACCGCACTTCTGGAAGTGCAAAAATAGCAGCAACAAGTCATATGTTTAGAGGAAACAAAGGTTTAAAATGACAGTTATAACAAAAACCAAACGACATGGGAAGTTCTGGAGTAGGCTGCAGGCATTCACATGAGTTGTCTCCTGTTTGGATAGCTAGGTGTGCCCAAGTACAGCCGAGCCGTTTATACACATCCCACAAATTTGACTCCGGTTGCCTTAGAAATCATCTGGGTGTTTTGAAAAGGCCTCAGGGAGGAGAGCTGCAGGGCTGTGTGGTCCACACAGGAAACCGCCTCCGGGGCCTCAGCACCCTCCACCTCCGCCAGGTCTGCACAGCCAGGTCCGCACAGCGGCTGTGAACGTCTCACCCGGGGCATCTCTACTGTCTTCTACCCTCTCCTGCTGTCTGCTCTGTTCTTTTCAGTGTAAATCCTGCTACCCTTTTCTACAAATTCCCCAAATATTCCACCCCTCACTCATCACTCTGACCTCCACAGAGAGATCCAAGCAAGGGCATGTGGGTTGGCAGGAAAAAAGGTGTGAATTCCTCCATGTTGATTTCTTTTTGTCCCTATCATAATGACATGTGAGTTTTACGGGATTATACTGATCGGATGATTCTTTTCTGTGCTCTTCCCACTTTGGAGGAAGAAGCTCTTGGCACTGCCAGCCCCACAGCCCTTAGCTGAATGAAATGGGAGGGCTTTAGGGAAGTGCAAGGCCCGCTGTACGCTGGAGTGCTCCGTTACCAGCTGGGGAGGCTGGTGCTCCAGGTCACCGACAAGTGGTTGGAAACTATTCCGTTTATTCCCATTTCCCCCAGAACTTTCAGTCTAGGGAGGTCCTAAAGTCACAGCTGTGTTGTTTGTCCTTCATACAATCTTCAAGAACAGGCTGTTTACCTGAAGACTTGGAGAAATTGAGGAACAGGGTGCTTTCCTTGTCTGAAAACACAGAGCAAACTGGCAGGCGCGCCTGTCCCAGCCCTCTGATGGGCATGGCTCCATTCAGATTCTTGTTCCGCAATAGGGAATGGTGGGGGTACCAACACCACCACTTCCAGCTCTCACAGACCCCGAGGGTTGTGACAGGCTGATTTCCACGAGCCGGTGAGCCCAGACGAACAGGAGATACCTGCCTGTTCTCTGGTCCCAGTCTAATGACAGTCGTGTTCTCAGCGAGGAGTGCCCGGGGCACTTGCCTGGTCTGAAGGACTGAGGGGAGCCCCCGGGGGCGCGCCCTCCCGTCGCAGGGGCAGGGGGTGGCCTGCGGCCGCGGTGGGTCTCAGGCTCACACGACGCCCTCTGGTGAACGGTCACCCGGGGACCTGAGGAGGAAGCGTCGTCGCTCACAGGGGCTGGCGGGGGACAGGGGGTGGCCCGCGGCCGCGGTGGGTCTCAGGCTCACACACGCCCTCTGGTGAACGGTCACCCGGGGACCTGAGGAGGAAGCGTCGTCGCTCACAGGGGCTGGCGGGGGGCAGGGCACACAGTGTGGGTGAGGTCGTCAGACAGGGAGGGAGCGTGAACCTGGGACCAGCCTTTACTATGGTCCAAAGGTGGGGTGCAAGGGCTTTACTCTACTGGAAAACTGAAACCTTAGAGGCACTGGAAGAGAGACACCGGGTCCCCGAAGTGGTCAGTCATCCGGTTACACGGGGCTTTCTCGAAGGGGAACGTCACGGAGGGGCAGCCTGGCCCCTCACCTGCTCGTGTAGCTGGCAGTGTGCTAACTTGAGGTGAGTGTCTGTGACACGCACACCCCGGCTAGCAAAAGCTTCCCGTCAGGCCCTCAGACGCCGCCGACCCCGGTGAAGCCCTCGGAGCTGGGAATCCTGGCGTCAGACGACTCTCCTCATTTTACTGACGGGGTTAAGAGGGTCCCGCACTAGAACTCGGGGTCCTAGGAGGTTCAGGTTTCATTTGTCTCAAACCCTCCGCGCCTGGTGGTCAGCCGGCACCTCACTCCTGCAGCTTCTGCCTCAAGCTCTGAGCGCAGGGTCCCCGCCTCCCTGACAGCTTCACGTTTCCCGCCATCATTGCCTTTGTGACCTTTACAGTTGTCAAACGAGCTTATGGTCTTTTTTCCCTCTGGTGCTTCACCCCGAAGTGAAATAAAGCTACACATTAATCAACTTGGGCCCCCAGACACTTCGCTTTGAGTGTCCTCTGTAGCTGTCTGCTGTCCAGGGGAACATGCGTGTAGCAGCGAGGTCGCTCTGCCCTTTCAGCATACACTATGTTCTCTGAGGCAGCGTGACAGAAGCTTCTTCAGATGAAAACGTCAGGCCTGTTTTGGTCGCTTTTGTTTGGCTTATTTGACTTCTCTGAGATCACATGGAAGTTTCATGCTTTCTGGGTATGTGACATTAATGAAGCATAAATTCGTTGGCTGATCTATGGATTTTTTGCTCTATTGTGTGAAAACGACTGTCTTTGGGAAGCTCCCTAGTGCATACAGGCTTCCCTTGTGGCTCAGTTAGTAAAGAATCCACCCACAATGCAGGAGACCTGACTTTGATCCCTGGGTTTGGAAGATCCCCTGGAGAAGGGAAAGGCTACCCACTCCAGTATTCTGGCCTGGAGAATTCCATGGACTGTATAGTCCATGGGGTCACAAAGAGTCAGACAGGAAAAAAAAAAAGAGTTCTCTGAAAAATCAAGCAAAACGCTTATTTCTACATACTCTTATTTTTTCCTCCCTATCATTTCTAAAGAATGTATGTCCTACAGTGGTGTGGGTGATCTAATGGCATGTACCAGTAGTGTTAAAAGTTAGAGACATACTGAATCTTAAACCCTATGGCTGTTTTCTAAAATAAACACATGAAAGCATATACTGAAAATGTATCAGTAGGAAGCTGATATGCTTACCTTAAATACCGAGATAATTTGGTGCAGGCTAATTTTTTACCATAATTAATATAGTAACAGATGTTTACCTTCGAATGCCTTAAATATAAATCTCGATGCATGTAAAATTAATAAAAATTTGAAGCTTCCTAATTTGGTTACATTTTGCTTTTATAAAGATAAAACAAAACTTAAGGATGTTCGATACCATGAGTAATAGTTGTTTTCCTTTTGTGGGAGGCTCAATGAAATTTATTCAACCTCCTGTCAAGTTAAAAAAAATTCCAATGGTTCAATAAAAACACATGTCTGTGTGTTATAGAGGAAGCAGGATGCTGGCTTGATTAGCTTCCACTCAACGTCATACCTATTTTGTGCCCCTAAATGAAAATTTCATGCAGTTTGCATCTGCAAAACCTCTGTGGATGTCGTTCCTTCTATCCGGAGCTCTCTCTCTCTGGAGAGGTTTACCATCCTCTCCACTTGAAGTCACCACCCAGGAGAGCTTCCCCAACCTGCCCCGCATTAGCCCAGTTAGACTCCCATTATATTCTCCTAAAGCCTGTTTCTTAGCCCAAGCACATCTATCCTGTTCGTCTTCCTTGGTGAATTATACACCTCTTAATGGCAGGGTTTCTCCTCCTTATGTCCCCAGTTCTCAGCAGAGTCCCGGGCATTATTGACTGAGTGGGCTTACAGAAGGATTCATATCTGAACAGCTTATGATGGGCCCTTGCATCTAATTGATATTTTATAAACATATAAATCATTAATTATTTTCAACACAGTAGAAGTAAATTTTAATGAGCTTTATGTTATCATGCAGGACACTGAAGATATGGTAGTTAACAAAGTATAGAGCTTGTTTTCTATAAGCAAGTAAAAAAAAAAAAGAAAAAATATAAGCAAATCAGATAATGTATATGTAAGCCATGAGATTTGTGTGTAAGAATGATGTCAGTAACTTTTATTTTTAGAAGAATTACATTTGAGGACAAAAAAGATAGACAAATAGAAACCTTATATGTTTTAGTAATAACAGGCAAATTTTATTTTCATTTAAATTGTCTTTTAAAAATCCAATTATTTATTTGTTAGTATTACTAGATACAGAATAGAAAAAGCATATATAGGGAGGACAATACTGGTTCAGTTCATCTACAATAAATCTCTTATCTTCCATATGAGTGGAACATAAATTGCTGCTCATTCAAATAATGGAATTCAGAAATCTCTCAAAATATGTTATTCCAAAGTGCACTGCTCAGTACTAATCAAAGATACGAGAAGTATCTTGATGAGTGGCCCACCTTCTACAAACTTTACACATTATGAATTTATTTTTAAAACAACCTCAAACTCAAATGTACTCAATTTTCTAGATGTTATTAAAAGGCCTATTTTAAGCAAAGTGATTGTTTTGGCAAAAAAATGTCTTGTCAAAATTATGACTTATGTATTATACTTCCATTTCCCCCCATATTCAGAAAGAAAAGAGGAAGCCAAGGGAAAAACAAAAATGATGTACATTGTTATTTTGCTGAGTGGTTAACAGTTTGGGAAGAACTCATTTTTTGTATGTACCATACTAACAGAAATCTCACAAGTCTTCAAAACACAGAGGGCTTGACAAGCTGTTTATCTGTGCAGAAGCTTTCCTTGTGGGAGCGGTGTCTGCAAAGTTGACCAACCTCAGAGGACCCGACGTTCCTGTCATTTTGACCAGCAATGGCAACAGATGTTCATGTTTAAACTTAGTTGCCTTATATTTATGTGTGTGATTATTTGACAATACTGTACTCAAAGAGAAGCGTTGATGACAGGAATTCAAATGAGAAAATATTTTATAAAATTATCTCTTTTCATCTTTGGTATATAAGTATAGAAGATTCTGGGAAATTGTAGCATTTCCAAACAAAATAATGAAGCTGAGTGGTGAGTCATCTCTAATGGCAACTAACTGCAAAACACGAAGCAGGCAGGGTGTTTGAGTCTTAGCTCTGGTGTTTTTCTAGAAGATATTTTACAATCGCAAAGGGAGACAGGATAGTTTAAGATTGCAGGGTCTGAAGTTTTGGAATGCTTAGATTTTAATTCTGAATTCAGTCTGTATTGACTGGTGACCATGGATAAATTCCTTAACTTCTCTACTTTTCACTGGTAAAACAAGCTCTGAGAACAACTCTTCTTCATGAGGCTGTTACACACATAAGTGAGGTAAGACACATGACACCCCTGGACAATGTGGAGCCCACAATCAGTGTTTCCCACGTGCCGGGGGTGAGCTGCTGTGTGGCTCAGACCAAGGCAGCCTCATGGCCCAGGTCCTCAGAAGCTCTTTCCCACTAAACTCTCTGCCTTTCCAGACCTTCTTTCCAGGGTTCAGTTCAGTCGCTCAGTCGTGTCTGACTCTTTCTAGGGGTGGGCTGATTTATTTCAGTTGCAAGACTTGGTTCAGGTACATGAATAAACCAAGACAGTTACTATGTTCCGCAAAGAGATAAGCAGAGTATGTGACGGCACGGAGGTGATAAGCCCCAGGCTGGGGCCCACTTATGACTCCACACAATCACCGAACCCAGATTCCGCGAGCGATCAAGTCCTGCAGGGCTTGCACATGCCCGCCCTCTACCTGAGTCACAGGTTCCTCCACTCTCCCGGCCAGCTCAGCCTTCGCTCGCTCTGGTGGCTTGGTGAGGGCAGCTGTGTGAGGACGGTGGGAGCCCACAGACCAGGAGACGGGCTCCCAGGGTGGGGCTGGGGGCGGGCAAGTCCGTTCATCTCAGGTGCGGAACAGAGGTTTGAAAATGACTCAAAGTCCCTGACGAGGACGTGCTTGAATTCTAAGGCTCGATGACTTCCTAACTGTGACGGGCAGCCTCTCATCTCTGGGGAGCTCTGTGGTTGAAATACTTTTCCAGCTAGGCTGTTGGCACCCGCGCTGTCCTCTGAAGACACACAGGCTGTTTGCTACCTTTTCCACACTAATCGTGGAGAGAGGGGCAGGCTGCGAGCCTGTCCCGAGTCTTCCCGTGCTCTGAACACAGGCGGTTTCTGCGTCTGTACTGTTTCCAGCGCTCAGCATGGAGAACGCCCCGCCTGCACCCTCAGTGAACTTCCTCTGACCCTGGTGGCCTGTTTGTCCCTCCTCCTAGCACCCCACACATGTGCAGGCTTCTGACCCACCCACATCCTGCAGCAGTCAGTGCACCACCCCAAACACAAATCAACAAAGACGTCAAACCCGGGGTCTGTACAGTGTCAACACCATACAGTTCAAGAAAGGCCTGGCGTCTTGTTTCTGAGCTTTAGGCAAGGCTAAAATACCCACGGGCTTCCCTAGGGGCTCAGACAGTAAAGATTCTGCCTGCAACACAGGAGACGGATTTGATCCATGGGTTGGGAAGATCTGAAGAAGGGAATGGCAACCCACTCCAATGTTCTTGCCTTGGGAATTCCATGGGCAGAGAAGCCTGGCAGGCTATATTTTCACAGGGTTGCAAAGAGTCAGACATGACTGAGCGAAAAACACCCCACCATATATAGTGCCCAGACAACCCTGATGAGTGTGTGGGCCAGGACCCTGGAACTGAATCAGTGGCTGCCATTCTGGAGGACAACCGAAGCTGCCACAGGGCGGGTGTGCCTCCGGAATGGGTCACTAGACCCCTCCTACGAGAGGACTGCAGGCCCCAGCTTCTTCTCAAAATAAGAGGGGACTGCTTGCTGTGGAGGATAACTCTGGTTTATTAGCTTGGACATCCTGATACTTCCTTCTACCTCTATCTGTCCCTCTGCTTTTCTACTCAGAGCTTTGTTAAATGTTTTCAAAATCCCATCTTTTCTGAGCTCTGCAGGAGGATGGAGGAAAGGGACTTCTGTCCATGTTTTGACCTCAGCAGTGAAGGGGAACTGGCTCCCTGAAGACAACATGGCAGTAGCGTTCGACGGAAAGAATTAAGGGTAGGGTGGGACGCAGGGTTCCGTTCAGCGTGTGGATGTAGACTCCCTCACCGTGTCTCTTCTCAATTCTCCTTTAGTAGGCCTTCAACTCTTACAGGTCAGATGTAAAATGCATGTGCCCTCAATGAAGGGTAACACTGCTGCTGTTCTTTGTTGTTCAGTCGCTAAGTCATATCTACCACTCTGTGACCTCACAGAATGCAGTACACCAGGCCTCCCTGTCCTTCACTATCCCCTGGAGCTTGCTCAAATTCATGTCCATTGAGTCAGTGATGCCATCCGACCATCTCATCCTCTGTCGTCCCTTTCTCCTCCTGCCCCCAATCCCTCCCAGCATCAGAATCTTTTCCAATGAGTCAACTCTTCGCATGAGGTGGCCAAAGTATTGGAGCTTCAGCTTTAGCATCAGTCCTTCCAATGAAAACTCAGGACTGATCTCTTTAGGATGGACAGGTTGGGTCTCCTTGCAGTCCAAGGGACTCTCAAAAGTNCTTTTCCAATGAGTCAACTCTTCGCATGAGGTGGCCAAAGTATTGGAGCTTCAGCTTTAGCATCAGTCCTTCCAATGAAAACTCAGGACTGATCTCTTTAGGATGGACAGGTTGGGTCTCCTTGCAGTCCAAGGGACTCTCAAAAGTCTCCAACACCACAGTTCAAAAGCATCAGTTCTTCAGTGCTCAGCTTTCTTTATGGTCCAGCTCTCACACCCATACATGACTATAGGAAAAATCATAGCCTTGACCAGATGGACCTTTGTTGGCAAAGTGATGTCTCTCCTTTTTAATTCGCTGTTTAGGTTGGGCATAGCTTTTCTTCCAAGGAGCAAATGCTGTTATCATCCACATAAAGAACTCAAAGGAGATTCAAGTATAGAGGAGGAGAAGCCATAACGAGGGAGAAGCTCAACTTATCAGGAGCACTCAGCATCTAACGTTACCTTCCCCATGCTCTACCTGGGGCAGGCCCAGGGAACACTCATCCTAACTACAGTCACCCTCCTGAACTGGGTCTGTGTCTCTATAGGCTTGGATGCTGTTCCCATGAGCCACTAACATCCTTATGCTTAACGGTGTCCTTGAAGTGTGCCTGTTCTTACATAAGTGTGCTCTCTGGCACATCAGACAGAAGTTGTTTCTCTGGAGAGTGTGAGGAAAGCCATTAGAACATATCAAAAAACTCCCTTTCTAAGTGGAATCATGAGAAGGTGCCTGAGAGGCAACTCTCCCCAGTGACTGTCAGGATAAAGGAACTAATCATTGAAGAAGTGGGTGGAAGATCGGTGAACTGGGTGAATACATAATGTTTCTTATAACATCCTGAGACCCCAGAAATGATTAAGGTATGAAGCTGGACCCTCTCTGTGAGGTCCTTTAACCTCTAAGAGATCTTCAGGATTCATTTCATAATGTGAGACATACATTTAATCTAATGGAGGCAGTAAATGTTCGGCAGAAAACATATGGAGTGAGTTCCAGGACACTTTAACTGACTTTCTTATAAACTTGAAAAAAACCCAGATTTGTTTTCTTCAGGTCAGCACTCCTTTATCTGGAGGAGAGGCTGCTGAAGGAGGGGAGGGTAATGGATACAAGCTATAATTCAGGAGGGTGATACAAGGAAGGTCAGGCGGGACAGAATGATGTGTGAGATCACATTAGAAATATCACCAGATTCCTTGGGGACTTATAAAAGCGCCTTAATTCTTGTCCTTGCCAAACATCCTATAAGAGTACGACAAGATTTTATTTATCGTCAGTCAGATTGGACTCGCACGCTGAGATTAGGCCGCAGGTGTGGGACGTCAGTCAGCGCTCTTGCAGGCATCAGAACGGCCCTTGTTAGGTCATGAAGCAGAGGAAGAGAGTCAGGATGCGGCCCTCCAAAAACGCCGTTATTTTCAGGCTGGAGAGGCACCTGTTTGCTTTTATTAGGCACCTGCTTGGTTTTGTATGGAAAAGGTCAAGTATTTGCGCCTGACAGAAGGGAAGGGGAAGAAATGCCTAATTTTAAAATCGAGTTTCCTCAGAAGTCAGGTACTTTAATTATGATTTCTAAATTTTGTTGCCAGATTTTGATATATTTTAACAGAGAATGCTATACACATACCAAACTTTGAAATTATGACAAAGCATGTAAATAATAATTTCCATATTATTAATATATCTATACCACCTATAACTTGCCTTTATATGTATTATTAAATATATTAAGTTAAATATGTATGCTACTAAACATTTCTGGTTAATATACTTTTTTTTTTTTTTTACATAAACATACACCTGTTCTATCAGGATCAGCCATGCTCCTGAAAACAGACACTTCAGGGAAAATTAACTGGACACACTCACCTGAGAACTTGGTCCCCTTCTCAAGAAATAATTCACCATGATGCTTGATTCAATCTGTTTATTTTGTTATAGCTTCTTTATATTTGACCATCAATCACACCCAAACTATATATAAAATATTAAGATTAGACTGTCATTGGAGATGCACTTTAAATTTTTAGTAACACAGAAAAAAAGGGAAAAGAAATTTTTATAAATAGGTTTTTAATCCAAACATAACATGGAATAAAAAATACCATGAGAAAATGAAAAGTCTCAAACTTTATATACAATTTAAAAAAAAAACAACTAAGTACATAATAGACTTACATAATGAGGCTTCCCCAGTGGTTTAGATGGTAAAGAACCTGCCTGCAATGTAGGAGACATGGGTTCAATCCCCGGGAAGATTCTCCAGAGAAGGGAATGGCAACTGACTCTAGCATTCTTGATTAGAGAATCCCTATGGAGAGGCAACTAAGATCATGGCATCTGGTCCCATCAGTTCACTTCAGTTCATTTGCTCAGTCGTCTTTGACTCTTTGTGACCCTATGAACTGCAGCATGCCAGGCATTCTTGTCCATATCAACTTCCAGAGTCCACCCAAACCCTTGTCCATTGAGTTGGTGATGCCATCCAACCATCTCATTCTCTGTCGTCCCCTTCTCCTCCTGCCCTCAAGCCCTCCCAGAATCAGGGTCTTTTCCAATGAATCAGCTCTTTGCATCAGGTGGCCAAAGTATTGGAGTTGCAGTTTCAACATCAGTCCTACCAATGAACTCCCAGGACTGATCTCCTTTAGGATGGACTGGTTGGATCTCCTTGCAGTCCAAGGGACTCTAAAGAGTCTTCTCCAACA
>SJYT01078355.1:9262-22831 GCA_006410635.1 Cephalophus harveyi
TCTCTTATACACATCTTTCTTCTGACTGAATAAAATTTTATCAATATTTCCTTAGTGGAGATTTGTTGTTGACACATTTTCTCATTTCAAAATGTTGTGTTTTTTTTTTTTTAAACTGGATTATTAAGAACTATTTTTCTCTGTGAGGAATTCTATGTAGACCAGATGATTCCTTTTAGGACTCAGATACATTTATATTTTTTTGACTTAAATTAGTTAATTTTAGAAATAGCCTGCTGTTCTTATGTTTATCTTTGGATTAAAATCTGTTATCCTTAAGTATCTTCAGCTGTGTTAAATACTTTTTATAACCAGATATGATTATATCTATACCTATATCTATATATCTATAATGTAAATATCAGTGATTTTCTTAGAATTTGTCCTGATGAGACTTCATGGTGCTTTGAATCTGTGGCTTACTATCTTGCATCAATGTTGGAATATTATTAGCTAATACATATTACTTCTGTTCAATGCTGTTGTGAAGCTGGTTAATAATGGCCTCCAAGCACCTGTACAAATCTGGGAAATTTGTGACCTGATAGTATTTTGTTAACCATGGTGGGAACACTAGAATGATGAACCTAGCAAGTACTGGAAAATCAGGACGTTTTCATATGTTTCCCTGAGTTTTACCAGCAAACTACTACTTCCATCCCACTAGCTTTTTCACTTTAGTTCTAATGATATGTTAATGCTTTTTGCAATCTACTTATATTCTTTAATTTTTGTCTAGACACTTTGTTCTGGCTTATCTTCTAGTTATTTCTTTTAAACTTCATCTAATCTGTAGTTAAACAAGTTTTGGTGCTCCAGATTTCAGTATGAATGACACTTCAAAAAATTTTTACATATCTTTTTTTGTTCCTTTCATAGTTCCATTTTTCTGCAGAAAATCTCAGTGTTTAAAATTTCCTTACAGTATTAAGCATAGAAATTTAAACATCCAATGTCTGAAAACTTCTTTTGGGGATCTTTAGTAATATTATTTTTGTCAATTCTATTTTTACTTTTGAATTATTTTTTATGACTTTTGATGATGCTTTTTTAATACAGGATTTTTATAACAAATATTTGTAAAATATTTGAGGCTGTGATGATCACAGCATCACCATATCTTCTTGGATAGATGATTTGATTTTGTTTTGTATCATAGTTATGATGACTAGCAATGGAAAATCTTGATACTAACAATAAGTTTAATTTTTTAAAGGTGATTTTATGAGGTTATTTTTTTCTCTTTCAGCTTTATTAATACTCCTGAAGTGTAGATAGCATCCCGAATCAGACGCTGAATTCTCATTTTGGAAAGAATGGATCCTAAGACTAAGACAAAATATATATATTCAGCTCTTCAGATGCCCACACTTTATGAAATGACAGATGAGTAGGTCAAACAACAAAATAAAATCATAACACATTGCAACGGTTTTCCCAATCTCTCTTATGCATTGCTTATATATGGTTTATCACTTAGTTATCCAAATTGTTCTGAGTTCATTATTTGGTGAATTATTACATTACTTTTATTTATTTTTTTTCCTTCAAAATCAGAGTTGGTCTGAATAGCCTGGTACTTAATTGTTAGAAGCCAATTTTTTTAATTGAAGCATAGCAGACTTAAGATATTGTAATATAATATTTGTTTCAATTGCATATCACAGGGATTCAATATTTTATAGACTGTGCTTCACGCAGTGGTATTAAAAAATATTTATCATATTCCCTGTGTCATAAGTTACATCCTTATAACTAACTTATTGTATACCTAGTAGTATTTACCTCTTAACTTCCTTTACCCATTTTGCCAATTTTCCTCTGGTAACCAATAATTATTCTATATATCTGTGAGTCTGTTTCTGTTCTATTTATTCATTGTTTTATGTGTTAATTCCACATATAAGTGAAAATATCCATTATTTCTTTTTCTCTACCTGACTTATTTCTTAATACTCTTCATATCCATCCATTTTTCACAAATGGCGATATTTCATTCTTCCTATGGTTAAGTGGTTTACCTTGTACCTCAGTTGGTAAAGAATCTGCCTGCAATGCAGGACACCCAGGTTCGATTCTTGGGTTGGGAAGATATCCTAGAGAAGGAAATGGCAACCCACTCCAGTGTTCTTGCCTGGATAATCCAATGGACAGAAGAACCTGGAGGGCTACAGTCCGTGGGGTTGCAAGAATCAGACACTACTTAGCAACTAAACCACCACCACCACTATACTTGAGTAGTATTCCATTATAATTTTCTCACATTTTCTTTATCCATTTGTATACTCATGGGGCACTTAGGTTGCTTTTCTGCCTTGGCTATTTTAAAAATGTTTCTGTAAAAAATAGAGTGCATACACTTTTCAAATTAGAGTTTATACTATGTTAAGATGAATACCCAGGAGATGAATTGCTGATCTGTATGGTCGGAGAAGGCAGTGGCACTCCACTCCAGTACTCTTGCCTGGAAAGTCCCATGGATGGAGGAGCCTGGAAGGCTGCAGTTCATGGAGTCGCTGAGGGTCGGACACGACTGAGCGACTTCACTTTCACTTTTCACTTTCCTGCTTTGGAGAAGGAAATGGCAACCCACTCCAGTGTTCTTGCCTGGAGAATCCCAGGGACGGGGGAGCCTGGTGGGCTGCTGTCTATGGGGTTGCACAGAGTCAGACATGACTGAAGTGACTTAGCAGTAGCAGCATGGTTGCAATGCTGGATATCTATTATCAATTTTTTTTTTTTTTTTTTTTTCAGAAACCTCCGTACTTTTTTTCCCCAATGGCTGTTGCAATTTAGATTCTGACTAAACTACATCAGGGATCTCTTTTCTCCAAATCCTTACTAACACTTGTTATTTCTTGTACTATTGACAATAGCCATGTCTGCTAATGCAAGAGATGAAAGAGATGTGGGTTTGATCCCTGGATTGAGAAGATCCCCTGGAGGAGGACACAGCAACCCACTCCAGTATTCTTGCCTGGAGAATCCCTGGACAGAGGAGTCTGGCAAACTATAGTCCATGGGGTTGCAATGAGTCCAACATGACTGAAACGAATTAGCACACAGCATGCATGCTGACAGGTGTGAGATGATAACTCCTTGAGGTTTCGATTTGCATTTCCCTGTTGACCATTGATATTGAAAAGATTTTCATGTGCCTGTTGGGCATCTGTATGTCATCTTTGGAAACATATATATTCGAGTCCTCTGTCTATTGTTTAATGGAGTTAAATTTTTAATATTGAGTGAGATCTTTATATATTTTGAATATTAACCCTTTATTGAACATATTGTTTGCAAATATATTTTCTTATTCAGTAGTTTGCATTTTTTTTTGTTGATAGTTCCCCACTCTATGCAAAAACTTTTAAGATTAAGATTATATTTATTTGCTTATTTTTATTTTGTTTATTTTTCTTCATTTGTTTATAGCTATTAAAAAATTGTTTGTTTGCTTTTGTTTCCCTTGTCTGAAGAGACAGATAAAAAGATATTGCTAAAATTGATGTCAAAGAGTGTACTCTCTGTACTTTCTAACAGGGTTTTTATGATATTAGGTTTTCAATTTAAGTCTTTAATTCTTATTGAGTTTATTTTTATCTATGTATTAATAAAATAATGTAGCTTTACTCTTTCACATGTGGTTGCCCAGTTTTCCCAACACTACTTAAGAAAGAGATTGCCTTTTTCCTATTGGAAATTCTTACTTCCTTCATCATAGGTTAGTTGAACATATGTATATCAATTTATTTCTGCATCCTCTATTCTGTTTCCTTGACCTATGCATCTGTTATTGTGCCAGTACCATATTGTTTTGATTACCATAGGTTTGTATTACAGTTTGAGATCAGGGAAAATAAGTATCTCTAGTTTGATTCTTTTTCTTCTTCTTCTTCTTTTTTTTTTTTTTCAAGATTGTTTTGTCTATCTGGGGTCTTTTTTGGTTCCATACAAATTTTACTTATTCTAGTTCTGTAAAAAATGTCTTAGATATCTTATAGGGATTGCATAAAATCTGTGGATTACTTGGAACAGTATGGGTAGTTTAATCATATGAATTCTTGTAGTCCATGAATATGAGTTATTTTTCCATTTATTTGTATTATTTTCTATATTTTTCTTGCATGGCATTAGTTTTCAGAGTGTAGGTCTTTCACATACTTATATAAATTTGTTCCTAAGTATTTTGTTCTGTTTGATGTAATTATAAATGTGATTATTTTCTTGATTTCTCCTTTATTTAATGTATAAAAAGCAACATATTCTGCATATTATTTTTGTATCCTGTAATGTTGAATTTATTAGTTATAATTTTTTTTTGGTAGATTAAGTTTTTCTATGTATACTATATATCATTTGCAAATGCTGACTGTTTTATTTCTCCTTTCCAAATTAAATGTCTTGTATTTGTTTACCAAGTTTGACTGCAGTGACTAGGAATGTCAATACTATGTAAAAGGTAAGTGGTAAGAGTGGGCATGCTTTTTTGTTCCTGCAATAGGGGAAATGTTTTCAGGTTTTCATCCTCGAGACTAATGTTGGGTGTGAGCTTGTCATAAATTGACTTTGCTATATGTTCCCTCTATACTGAATTTTAGAGTTTTTTTTTTTTCTTTCCCATCATGATTGGATGTTTAATCTTGTCAAATGCTCTTTCAACATCTATTGAGATGATTATGTGATTTTTTTATTCTTCATTTTTAATGCAGTATGTAATATTTGATTTATTTATGGATATGGATCCATCCTTTCATCTCTGGAATAAACTCCCTTTAATTATGATGTATGGTCCTTTTATGTATTACTGAATTCACTTTGCTAATACTTTTTAAGGATTTCTGCATCTATGTTCATAAGAGATGTAACTTTCAATTATTTGTGTGTGCGTTTTGTCTAGTTTTGCTATAAGGGTGACTGTAATAAAATGAGTTTAGATGTGTCCCTTCCTTTTTTATTTTTTAAAAATTTAGATAAAATTGCCCTGAGGGCCATCTGGTTCTGGGCATTTGTTTCTTGGAAGTTCTTAGATTACTGTTTCAATTTCAGTACTAGTAATTGTTCTGTTCATATTATCTATTTCATCATATGGTCCTTTTATGTATTACTGAATTCACTTTGCTAATACTTTTTAAGGATTTCTGCATCTATGTTCATAAGAGATGTAACTTTCAATTATTTGTGTGTGCGTTTTGTCTAGTTTTGCTATAAGGGTGACTGTAATAAAATGAGTTTAGATGTGTCCCTTCCTTTTTTATTTTTTAAAAATTTAGATAAAATTGCCCTGAGGGCCATCTGGTTCTGGGCATTTGTTTCTTGGAAGTTCTTAGATTACTGTTTCAATTTCAGTACTAGTAATTGTTCTGTTCATATTATCTATTTCATCTTGATTCAATTTTGAAGGATTATAACCTTCTAAAAAGTAATCCTTTTTCCTAGGTTATCCATTCATTGGTATAAAACTGTTCAGAGAACTCTCTTGTAAGTCTTTGTTATCTGTCTAGCATTGGTTGTAACTTCTGTTGTATTTCTAATTTTATTTAGGTGTTCTCTCTTTCTTCTTTTCCTAAAGAGTCTGCTTAAAGAATTAACAGCTTGTTTATATTTTCAAAAAAATAGAACTTAACTTCATTAGCATTTTCTTTTTCCCTGTCTCTATTTTATTTATTTCTGCTCTGATTTTATTATTTCCCCCCTTCCTTTGGGCTTTATTTGCTCTTTTCTCTAATTTATCTATTTCTATATTTGTGTTGTTTGCTTGAGATATTTCAAGTTTCTTGAAGTAGGCCTGTATTGCTATAAAATTTCCTCCTAGAATTAGTTTTGCTGTATACTATAGATTTTGAAAGGTATATTTCTATTTTTATTCATCTGGAAATCATTTCTGGTTTCTACTTTGATTTCTTTATTGACCCTTTGATTCTTTAGTTGTATATTCTATAGTCTCCAAATGTTTATGTTGTTCTTATTTTTCTTCATGAAATTGAATTCTAGTTTCAAATCATTGTGGTCAGAGAAGATGCTGGATATAATATCAATGTTCTTAAATTTATTGAAAATTTTATGGCCTTGTATGTGATCTGTCCTGGAGAATGTTACATGTGCCCTTGAAAAAAAGTGCATTTTATTGATTTTGGATGCAATGCTCTGTAGATATCTGTTAAGTTCTTTTCATCCAATGTTGTCACTTAAAACCACGCTTTCCTTATTGATTTTATACCTGATGAGGTGTCCACTGATGCCAGTGGCGTGTTAATGTTCCTTACTTGTTTTTACATTGCTGTTAATTCTCCCATTATGTCTTTTAATATTTAGAATATATTTAGGTGCTTCTAAATTTACAATCTTTACACAATGTCATTCTTTGCCTTTTCTTAGCGATTTTGTTTTTTTTTTTTTCTGTTATGACTATTGCTACACCAAATTTCCTTTTGTTTATATGTAGTAGAATATCTTTTTTTCATTCCTTAACTTTCTGTGTACTTAGTGCTGAAGAGAATCTCATAGGCAGTGTATTGTTGGCTCTTATTATATTTTTTAATCTGATTTTCCATTCTAACTTATTTGATTGAAGCTTTTAGTCCATATTTTTTTTTTTTTCTGTTATGACTATTGCTACACCAAATTTCCTTTTGTTTATATGTAGTAGAATATCTTTTTTTCATTCCTTAACTTTCTGTGTACTTAGTGCTGAAGAGAATCTCATAGGCAGTGTATTGTTGGCTCTTATTATATTTTTTAATCTGATTTTCCATTCTAACTTATTTGATTGAAGCTTTTAGTCCATTTGGTCTTCTCAGGTGGCACAAGTGGTAAAGAATCCACCTGCCAATGCAGGAGATACAGAAGACCTGAGTTCTATCCCTGGGTCCTCTGGAGAAGATAATGGAAACATCCTCTAGTATTCTTGCCTGTAGAATCCCATGGACAAAGGAAGCTGGAGGGCTACAGTCTTTGGGGTTGCAAAGAATCAGGCATGACTGAGTGACTGAGCACACACACACAGTCCATTTGATGAAAAAATTATCTACTTATTACCATCAAAAATTATCTACTTATTACCATTTTGTTACTTGTTCTCTGGTTGGTTTTGTAATTTCTTCTTCTTCTTTTTTTTTCTAGAATTTTAACTAGGCCTTCTATTTGTAACATATTCCTCTGGCTTCTCATGTTGTTGAAATGAAAAAATTATCTACTTATTACCATCAAAAATTATCTACTTATTACCATTTTGTTACTTGTTCTCTGGTTGGTTTTGTAATTTCTTCTTCTTCTTTTTTTTTCTAGAATTTTAACTAGGCCTTCTATTTGTAACATATTCCTCTGGCTTCTCATGTTGTTGAATTTATCTTTTTGTCTCATTGAAATTAAAAAGTTAACTAACCCAGTTATGAAAGTGTTGTTTTTCTGTAGGAGTATCTGTATACAGTCTGCATGTACCCAGTGGTTTTAGTAGGAAAACTGAACCGGTAATGATCACTACTGCCTTCTCTACTGGTGAGCTCTGGTGGCAATTGCTTTTCGGGGGCATATGATTGGAGTCAAAGAGGCTAGGGCTGAAATTCAATGTGAGCTTGGGTTTCTCTCAGACTCAATGGCAGTGACTGCCCTGATAGCAAGCTTGGGGATCAAAGTCCTGGAGCAAAGCCCTAAATCAGCTAGCTTTCTTCCAAGGACAACAGTAGTTTCCACTTTAGTTAAGAGTGAGACTGGGCTCTGAAGGGCTAAAGCCTTATTTTTGAGCTAGCTCCACTTTTCTATAACATGATGGCCTCTTCCGGGAGCAGTGCTAGAGTAAGAGAGCCTGGGACAAGATCCAAAATTTTAAGTGTGGTAAAAAAGATCAAGGTTCTTTTCAGTATATTTTTCTAAAATATATTTTAGAAAACACATGATGATATACAAAAGATTTTTGTTGGGATGTCAGTTTACAGAATGGCAGGATAAGTACTCCCCAGTTTTTTAATGTCTTGTAAGGAGAAGGGGATGACCGAGGAAGAGATGGCTGGATGGCATCACGGACTCGATGGACGTGAGTCTGAGTGAACTCCGGGAGATGGTGATGAACAGGGAGGCCTGGCGTGCTGCAATTCATGGGGTCACAAAGAGCCGGACACGATTGAGCGACTGAACTGAACTGAACTGAAAAACTATAAGAACACCATTAAAATTGTGGAAACAACTTTTATAAAGTTCTGGGAATTAGCAATGTCTTGCAAAAACTGAATATTTACCTATTCAAGAAAAATAGTGGAACATTGGTAAAATTTATATTTTTGATGTATCTAACTTGTTCTGTTACTATAGTCCTTTTCTGATCTCTACAGTACCTGAAAACTAGTACTATTACAGCTATGGAATTTGTGATACTAGCAGCTAGCAGCCACTGCAGCAGATATAACATTTTTGTAGCTACCCAAAATGTTCCATGCTTAGTCAATCTTCACCATTTTACTTGATCAGCAGCAACTTACATTTCTCGGGGCCTCCCCTTAATTGGTCAAACTCAGAGCTCGCTCAGTGTGACTGCCCTGTCTCCAGGATGTTTATTGAAAACAATTGGTTTAAATTGTTAAATATCACAGCTGCTGAAATAGTGATGGAATTTGGGACAAATATAATTTAAAAAAAAACTTACAAGGAAAATATGAGACATGAGGAACCTACAGGGAGCTTTAAAAATACTTTAATATACTCCTGGTAATCTCAAAAGTCACTTACATGTGGGTTGTGTGTGTTGTTGAGAAAGATCGGAAAAAGATTTGTCCTTTCAACCCCATGTAACCATGAGTTTCTGTGAAGGAAATTTCTGTGAATTTCACTCCCTAGTGAAATTTAAGTCAGAGTCCCACTATGAGGTAATTATAGATGTGCTTCAAAATATATACACAACCCCTTAATGAAGGTTAGAAGACTTATTGATCCAAAGCCTTCACATAAATATCTTTCCAATTGTTTACTGTTCACCAAGTTAACTAAACAGACCTGTGTCCACACATAACAAAAAATAGAGAGTAAACAGAATTACTGCAGGAGAATAACTAAACAGACACTAACAATGCCAAAAATAAATAAACTCTAGCAAAAATCCTAGAGAGAAAAGGAAAATAAGATTTTCAAAGCTTTCATATTGTATGTAAAAATAATTATTTTAATTAAAAATTTTGATGCATGCAAAGGAACATTAAAGTACTCCTCATATATAGGAAAAATAGAACTCAATAAAAACTGTCACTGAAGTAGCTGAGATATTGGATTTATTAAACATATTTTTCAACAGCTATTATAAAGCTTTTTGGTTTGATGTGTTTATTTAATCATGTATAATGGATGGATGGAAAGTATTAATATAATGTCTCACCAAATAGGGAAAAACAACAAAGAACTAGAATATATTTATATATATGTAAAGATACCCCCTGCCAATGCAGGAAATATAAGAGATGCAGGTTTGATCCCAGAATCAGCATGATCCTCTGGAGGAGGGCATGACAACCCACTCCAGTTATCCTACCTGAAGAATCACATGGATAGAGGAGCTTGGAAGACTCTAGTCCACAGGTTCACAGAGTTGGACACTACTGAAGGAATTTAACACACACACACATGTATGTATGTATGTATGTATATATACATATATACCATATAATTCACTAAAACCTAACTTTCAAAAATATATTTGGGATTTAATACATTTGCAAGTTTAAAACTATGGGAATATGTTGCTATTAGACTTGCCCTCAAAGAAATACTGAGATTCTTTAGGCTAAAGACAATCTTGAATTCACAGAGGAAGCAAAGAAAAAAAAACAATATATATATATAGAGAGAGAGAGAGAATTAAATGAGTGGATTTAACAGACACTATAATTCTGAAGCTTCTTTTTATGCATACCTTTCTAAAGCTAACACTTTGTGAAGCATAAAATTTAAAACTATTACAATGGACATTTTTCTGCTATTCAGTCGTTCAGTCATGTTTGAGTCTTTGCCACCCCGTGGACTGCAGCATGTCAGGCTACCCTGCCCTTCAGAATCTCCTAGAGCTTGCTCAAACTCATGCCCATTGAGTCAGTGATGCCATCCAACCATCTCACCCTCTGCCTTTCGCCTTCTCCTCCTGCTTTCTATGTTTCCCAGCATCAGGGCCATTTCTAATTAGTCACCTCTTCCCATCAGGTGGCCAAAACATTGGAGTTTCAGCTTCAGCATCAGTCCTTCCAATGAATATTCAGGACTGATTTCCTTTAAGATGGACTGGTTGGATCTTTTTGCAGTCCAAGGGTCTCTCAAGAGTGTTCTCCAACATCACATTTCAAAAGGCATCAGTTCTTCAGCTTTCAGCCTTCTTTATGGTCCAACTCTTATAAGAGATGATTCTATGGCCCATGCATAAAAGACTACTGGAAAAATCATGGATTTAACTGGTACAGACCTTTGTTAGCAAAGTGATGTCTCTGCTTTTTATTACACTGTCTAGGTTAGTCATAACTGTCCTTCCAAGGAGCAAGTGTCTTTTAATTCCATGGCTACAGTCACCATCTGCAGTGACTTTGGAGCCACCCCACCCCACCCCCTAAAAAAAGATAAAGTCTGCCACTGTTTCCATTGTTTCCCCATCTATTTCCCATGAAGTGATGGGACCAGATGCCATTATCTTAGTTTTTTTGAATGGTTGAGATTTAAGCAAGGTTTTTCACTCTCCTCTTTGACTTTCATCAAGGGGCTCTTTAGTTTCTCTTTGCTTTTTTCCATAAGGGTGTTGTCATCTGCATATCTGAGGTTATTGATATTTTTCCTGGTAATCTTGGATCCAGCTTGTGATTCTTTCAGCTCAGCATTTAGTATGATGTACTTTTGCATGATGTACTCTGCATATAAGTTAAGTAAGCAGGGCGTACTCCTTTCTGAATTTTGAACCAGTCTGTTGTTCCATGTCCAGTTCTAACTGTTGCTTCTTGACCTGCATGCAGGTTTATCAGACAGCAAGTCAGGTAGTTTGGTATTCTTTTCTCTTTTAAGAATTTTCCAGTTTGCTGTAATCCACACTGTCAAAAATTTTAGTGCAGTCATGTTTTTCTGGATCTAAATGGATCTAATGAGGTGAAACTTCTCATAATATTGCTCTCAGAATTTCCATGCATATTAATGTAAAATACATACTATATTTACTAGGTAGACTGTGTGGATCACAATAAACTGTGGAAAATTCTGAAAGAGATGGGAATACCAGACCAACAGACTTTATTTTTTTAGGCTCCAAAATCACTGCAGATGGTGACTGCAGCCATGAAATTAGAAGACGCTTACTCCTTGGAAGAAAAGTTATGACCAACCTAGATAGTATATTCAAAAGCAGAGACATTACTTTGCCGACTAAGGTCCATCTAGTCAAGGCTATGGTTTTTCCTGTGGTCATGTATGGATGTGAGAGTTGGACTGTGAAGAAGGCTGAGTGCCGAAGAATTGATGCTTTTGAACTGTGGTGCTGGAGAAGACTCTTAAGAGTCCCTTGGACTCCAAGGAGATCCAACCAGTCCATTCTGAAGGAGATCAGCCCTGGGATTTCTTTGGAAGGAATGATGCTAAAGTTGAAACACCAGTACTTTGGCCACCTCATGCGAAGAGTTGACTCATTGGAAAAGACTCTGATGCTGAGAAGGATTGGGGGCAGGAGGAGAAGGGGACGAGAAGGGGACGACAGAGGATGAGATGGCTGGATGGCATCACAGACTCGATGGACGTGAGTCTGAGTGAACTCCGGGAGATGGTGATGGACAGGGAGGCCTGGCGTGCTGTGATTCATGGGGTCACAAAGAGTAGGACAGGACTGAGTGACTGAACTGAAGTGAACTGAACTGTGCATACACAGATAAGTGTAAATATATATGAGTGAATAAGTGTATTTTTTCAGGTAACCTCTTCAAGAAACCTATAGCCTTAAGTTTACATTAGAGGGTCTGTTTTATTTTTAGGCTGTATCCCCCAAACCTAGGAATGGTGTCCAGCACATAGAACTTGCTTAGTGAATATTTGGTGAATTAGTAATATAAGATTTCCCATTTTATTAATTGTATATTCCATTGATATTGATACTAATAAGCATTCCCAGGCCTACTTGGAGATAGTTATTCTTCCAAGTCTTAGTTCAGGGGGATGAGTGTTCCTCATAAATAAGTCTTCAAGTTGCAGTTAGTCCTATAATCAATAAATGTTAGTGAGCTTAAGAACTTAAAATGAGCAACAAAATAATTTCTGGGTACCTGTTGTATTGTTCATAGGGTACATTGAGTCAGTAAGAGTTTATTAAGACTTGTAAGCCTTCTGCCAAGTACTTCCCTAACACTTTACCAGTGACCTTTTTAGTGGAGTGCATGTGAAGCTTCTGAGATATAAGGAAGGCAAATTGGTTCAGGCTGGGTCACAAGAGATGCTGTATGGTACTTGTATTTAGTTAATACATAATAGGAAGGTTGACTTAAGTCCACATTTAGATATTTTATTCTTGCGGGGGGGTGGGGTATTATTTTTAGGATATTTCTATATTCAAATTTATAAAGATGTTAGAGAAGAACATTGTGTTTTGGTTTGTGTGTCTATGTGTGTTTTGATTTTGTTCACTTTTGTAATCTGCTTGATTTTCAGTTGTTCTGCCTCTGACATGGTTATATTACTGTTCTTAAAAAGCAGATGAGCTATGTAGTTATTTCAGTGTTTCCTTAACATTTATTGTAAGGCCATTTATTATCAAGTGTCTCTTTGAGGCAAAAGTATTCCTCTTCAGGAATGTAATGTTTTAAGCTGTTGAGTTACCATAGGCTTAAACAGTGTACAGGTTTCTGGAAAGGTCAATTAGATGCGGAGGAACTGCTTCTGAAGAAGGCTTAAATAATAAGATACCATTTAACTGGTGAACACTGTCCCAAGCATTTTCAGTTATGCCATACTAATTACTAAATTAGAGAGAATGAAACCTGCAAAACGTGAGAAATATCCATGTGCACAGAAAGGCAAGCCCTCAGGCACCAGCCAGATGGCCCGAACTGATTCTCTGAATCATGTGCTTAATATAGTTTGTGATTACCTGCTATGTTTTCAGTATTGTTAGAGATGCCTCTTCATCAAATATGTGTGTTATATAAAGAGACAATAGAGGAAAGTGTGAAATTAGCAGCCAGTGTCAATCCCCTGTTTAAATACAAACCTCTTCTGTCAGTCATTCTGTTCTGCCATTTGCTGACACTTACAGCTCATCTCTTGGGCTTCCCTGGTGTCTCAGCAGTATAGAATCAGCCTGCAATGTAGGTTCGATCCCTGGGTTGGGAAGATCCCCAGGAGGAGGGCATGGCAACCCACTCCAGTATTCTTGCCTGGAGAATCCCATGGACAGAGGAGCCTGGCCTACTACAGTCCATGGGGTTGCAAAGAGCCAGACATGAATAAAGCAACTTAGCACTCATACACGCACAGCTCATCTTTCAGTCCATTTAGTAACATAAATACTTCAGGTCAGTTCAGTTCCGTTCAGTTCAGTCCATCAGTCGTGTCCGACTCTTGGCGACCCCATGAATC
>SJYT01078377.1:4479-104192 GCA_006410635.1 Cephalophus harveyi
TTTCACTTCTAGAAGAAAAATTAGTTCTTTAATAAATCAGAAGTTAATTTCAATGAAAATGATTTCTCCATACATTTATAATTTGATGATATTGGAAATATTTTCCAAAATTCAACTCCAGTGTTTAACATTGAAATTGCACACACAAAAACACATACACACATATAGAATTTGTATGTAAACATATTTTGCTGAAAAAAATAAAAACACATTTGATCAATAACAAATATCCTCTCAGATGGTTTCAACTAATGGAAAGAAACACAATAATTACTTGTATTTAAAGGAATATGATGAACTGAAAACCTCAAGTTATATGCATGATGGTTTTATGGAAGGAGAACCTTAGGCACATCATGGTTTAGAATTTTGATAGAGTTCATATTAAGTTAAATGTAAAAGTAAATCTCTAGAGATATTGTACAGGAGTCAGTGATCAAAACCATCCCAAAGAAAAAAGAAATGCAACAAGGCAAAGCGGTTGTCTGAGGAGGTTGTATAAATAGCTGAGGAAAGAAGGGAAGTGAAAGCCAAGGGAGAAAGGGAAAGATAGACCCAACTGAGTGCAGAGTTCCAAAGAATAGCAAGGAGAGATAAGAAGGCCTTCTTCAATGAACAATGCAAAGGAATAAAGGGAAATAATAGAATGGGAAGACTTGTTGTCTGAGGAGGTTGTATAAATAGCTGAGGAAAGAAGGGAAGTGAAAGCCAAGGGAGAAAGGGAAAGATAGACCCAACTGAGTGCAGAGTTCCAAAGAATAGCAAGGAGAGATAAGAAGGCCTTCTTCAATGAACAATGCAAAGGAATAAAGGGAAATAATAGAATGGGAAGACTTAGAGATCTCTTCAAGAAAATTAGAGATACCAAGAGAACATTTCATGCAAAGATGGGCTCAATAAAGGACAGAAATGGCAAAGACCTAACAGAAGCAGAAGAAATTAAAGGAGGTGGCAAGAATACACAGAAGAGTTGTACATAAGAGGTCTTAAGGACCCAGTTAAGCACAATGGCATGCTCACTCAGTTAAGTCAAGCGTTCTGGAGTGTGAAATCAGGTTGGCCTTAGGAAACATCACTAGGAATAAAGCTAGTGGAGGTGACAGAATTCCAGCTGAGCTATTTCAAATCCTAAAAGATGATGCTATGAAAGTGCTACACTTAATATGTCAGCAAATTTAGAAAACTCAGCAGTGGCCAGAGGACTGGAGTTTTCATTCCAATCCCAAAGAAGATCAATGTCAAAGAATGTTCAAGTTAACATGCAAGTGTGCTCATTTCACATCCTAGCAAGGTAATGCTCAAAATCCTTCAAGCTAGGCTTCTCAAGTTTAGTTCTCTGGACTGAGTACTTCCAAATGTACAAGTTGGGTTTCAAAGAGGCAGAGGAACCAGAGATCAAATTGCCAACATGTGTTGGATCATAGAAAAAGCAATAGAATTCCAGAGAAACATCTGCCTCTGCTTCATTGACTACGTAAAACCCTTTGACTTTTGGATCACAACAAACTGTGGAAAGTTGTTAAAGAGATGGGAATACCAGACCACCTTACTTGTCTCCTGAGAAACCTGTATGCAGGTTAAGAAACAACAGTTAGAAACAGACATGGAAAAACAAACTGGTTCAAAATTAGGAAAGGAGTATGACAAGGCTGTATATTGTCACCCTGCTTATTTAACTGGGCTGGATGAATCACAAGCTGGAATCAAAATTGCCAGAAGAAAACCCACTCCAGTATTCATGCCTGGAGAATCCTATGGATGGAGGAGCTTGGTAGGCTACAGTCCACGGGGTCACAAAGAGTCGGACATGGCTGAGTAACTTTACTCACTCACTCAGATATGCAGATACTACTCTAATGGCTGAGGGCCATAAGTAAAGAGCCTCTTGACGAAAGTGAAAGAGGAGAGTGAAAAAGCTGGCTGAAACTCAACATTCTAAAAACTAAGGTCATGGCATCTGGTCCCATCACTTCATGGCAAATAGAAGAGGGAAAAGTGGAAACAGTGACAGCTTTTCTTGGGCTCCGAAATCACTGCGGATGGTGACTGCAGCCATGATATTAAAAGATGCTTGCTCCTTGGAAGGCAAGCTACGACAAATCTAGAAAACGTATTAAAAATCAGAGACATTACTTTGCTGACAAAGGTCCATATTGTCAAAGCTCTGTTTTTTCCAGTAGTCATGTACATTTGAGAGAGTTGGATCACAAAGAAAGCTGAGTGCCAAAAAATTGATGCCTTTGAATTCGGGTCTTGGAGAAGACTCTTGAGAGTCCCTTGGCAGCAAGGAGATCAAACTAGTCATTCCTGAAGGAAATCAACACTGCGTATTCATTGGAAGGTCTGTTGCTGAAGCTGAAACTCCAACACTTTGGCCACCTCATACGAAGAGTCAACTCATGTCATGAGATCTTGATGCTGGGAAAGATTGAGGGCAAAAAGAGAAAGGGAAGGTGGAGGATGAGATGGTTGGATGGCCTCACCAACTCAATGGACATGAATTTGAGCCAACACTGTGTGGGACAGGCTCTTGCAGGTATAGGGCACATCTGTGCATATGGAGTTCAGGGAGGACTCCAGCTGCTCCATCAGCTACAATGTGAAAGGCCCTGTGATCATGCTGTTGGGATCAAATCAAGAGACTCAGAGGCTATGTTGAGTTCCCGATCCCTGGATGTCTGGGTCAACCACTTAGCCTATGTTTAGGATCTTCAACAGGTAAAAAGTATCTATAATCGGTGATAAAAGTAAAAAGAAAAAAAGGAGAGCGAGAGAGAATTATTTGAATAAAATAAATACCTATCTTTTGAAATAAACAATTTCTCAGAATGGATAGCACTTTTTAAGGACAATTTTATGCCCATTGACTTCCTGTATCTGACTCTTTGCGACCCCATGGCCTCTAGCTTACGAGGTTCTCCATCCATGGGATTTTCCAGGCAAGGATACTGGAGTGGGTTGCCATTTCCTTCTCCAGGAGATCTTCCCGACCCAGGGATTGAATCTGGGTCTCCCACATTGTAGGCAGACGCTTTATGGTCTGAGCCACCAGGGAAGTCCTCATTGACTTCCTAATAGGCAGTAAATATCTTGGCCAAGAGAAAGAACCTGTAACATATGTACTTGGTCTCAAATTGAAAAATAATATTGAGAATAATACTTATAATTATAAATTTTACTTATTTGCAGTCATTCACATTACATAGACATGTGCGTGTACATACATACACACCCCCACAGACTGCTGTACTTGCAGTAATACCTGAACAAATACTTTGTTTTTCCCTTACCTCTAAGACCTTACCACATCCTTAGGGTGAAAAATGGAGTATTATCGGTACCCTAATGTACTACTTGAAGAGTGTAATATCAAACTTAAAATCAGAAAAATGGAATATTTTAAATGTGGTCTTCCAGCTTCTACTCTGAAGATTTGTTTTATCCTGTATTTTTAACTCACTATGATATTGAATGTAAAGTTAGCTGCTAAATTTACTGAATGTATAATGATACTAAATAGACAGCATGGTCCAAGTTTCTGTTCAGACTTCAGGATAAATTTAGCTTATTCCGTCACAAAGACGTCAAACCTCCATTTTCATAAATAGAATATATGGATGGATGGCACCAATTAAAGCAAAATGATAATTACAGTTAAAGAAATGGAAACTAAAGAATCACATAGTCACAACCAATGTTTTTCCAAGCATTTTAGATGGAATCAAAGTCAACATGAAAAAGAATTGATGAAGTCTGCCTAATTAAAGATTTGTTTTTTGCACAAATGAATAAACAATGACAAAGTTTTAGAAATGATAGTACTGAAGCAAGAAGCAGCTATTTCTGCACAATTTCTCATCGTAGAGTATGAGAAATAAAGGGCATAAAAAGAGACTAGAAGAACCAGGATTATTTATGATTACGTTTAAAGAGTTGGATTCGGTGAATTATTTTTAATCACTACCTCTGTTAAGAAAGCTGAGCACCAAAGAATGGATGCTTTTGAACTGTGGTGTTGGAGAAGACTCTTGAGAGTCCCTTGGACTGCAAGGAGATGCAACCAGTCCATCCTAAAGGAGATCAGTCCTGGGTGCTCATTGGAAGAACTGATCCTGAAGCTGAAACTCCAATACTTTGGCCACCTGATGCGACGAGCTGACTCATTGGAAGAGACTCTGATGCTGGGAAAAATTGAGGGCAGGAGGAGAAGGGGATGACAGAGGATGAGATGGTTGGATGGCATCACTGACTCGATGGACATGAGTTTGAGTAAACTCCAGGAGTTGGTGATGGACAGGGAGGCCTGGCATGCTGCAGTCCATGAGGTCGGAAAGAGTCGGACATGACTGAGTGACTGAACTGAACTGAACGGCATCTATATTTGGGGAAAGAAAGTTAGTCTTGATGAAGGATATATTTCTCCAGTAAGTTCTTCTGTAAGCAGAATTCTAGATTGTCCCCAAGGCTCACATGCACTGGAGTACATGGCTTCTGTAATCTCTCTCCTTGCTTGTGGGAAAAACCCTTGAATATGATGACATTAAACTCTATGATACATTGTATGATAAACTGTATGATACACTTTTTCAGATATAATTAAAGCCACTAGTCAGTTGTCTTTGACTGAATTAAGATGGGAGATGATCCTGGGGGTCTTGACCTAATCAAGCAAGCTCTGTGAAAGACAGACGGGGACTTTTCTGTAGGCTATTTATGGTTTCTGAATGGCCTGGAGTAGCCACGTGAGCCAAGTGTCTATGCAGATATCAAAGGGCAAGGACCTGATGGGCGTCTCCAGTTAGTAGCCGGTAAGAAACTGGACCCTCAGTCATGCAGTCACAAGGAAAGGAATTCTGCTAACAACCACTAGGGTTTGGAAGAGGGCCCTCAGCAACAACAAAGAATGCTGCGTGGCAACCACTTTCATTTCCGTGTTTCAAGACCCTGAACAAAGGGTGCAACAAAGCTATGCCCAGATCCCTGTCCCCCGGAAACCGTGAGGCTACACACGTGTATCGCTTTATACGTGTTTACATTGTTTATTGCTGTCTGGGATAATTTTTTACATAGTCATAAAAAACTAATAAAGCCTCTAACCCTCAAAGTAATCTCCAGCATCTACTTATAGAACCAACCTAAGCATTCTCCATTATTTTCATGATAATAAGCAAATTTTAAACTTCAAACTTTTTGATAATAGTCATATTAATCAATCATACTTCACAGTAATGTTTCTTAATTTCTCATTTTCAAAACAATATATGCTTTTTGTCAAGAATATATTTTCATGTACAAATTCCCTATATATTCCTGTATGAGGGGAAAATATGCTCTTCATTTAGAGACAGCAGTAATTTAAATAAACCCCTTACTGTCAAACAGGTCCAATCTACTGATATTTCAGCCATTAACGCATATGTAGTTGTGGAAAGTTAACACCTAGAATTGAGAAAGTAAATGTTTTATAGTGCATGTGGCAGCCCAATTTACAAAGTACATTAATGCGATACACAAAGAATTGCAGGAGCAGGCAGCCATGTGCAAGCATAACTGCTTAAGGAAGGAAATCATTCCTGAGAGGAGCTTTAGTTTGCCATGTTTTTAAATGAGACACAAAGTAATATTTTTTTGGAAAAGCCAAGCATGTTGCTATCTCTGATATTCATCACATTTGTTTATATAGGTTATTTGGCCAATGCTTATGAATGTGCTAGCCAGGGTGTTATTGATATTACATGTACAGCTCTCTTCAATGTACTCTCAGGGATGCCGAGACTGCTAACTCCTTACAAAGGACTGAAGCCTCACTGCTAGACTGTAGTTACTGTTTCCCTTTCTCAGAAATAATTAACTCCTGATTCCAAATGTTTCTTACCTAAGGATAATTAGAATAAGTCTATAACATTGATTTTTGCTCTCTGTTTTTTTTTTTTTTACCTTTTTTCACATGGAAAATCATAACACTTCAAACTAAGTAATCATTGTTCATTTGCTTGCACTCCCTGCTGATAAATTTTCCCAAATAATTTTAACAATTTACTAAGCATCTACACTGGGGAAGCTCATTGTGCACATTGATCTTGTATTTCTTACAGCAGCTCTAAAAGGCAGGTTTCAACCCAAGCTGTAAAGGCTGAAGTTTAGCAACTTACCCTGAAGGCACAGACCTTGAAGCATTGAAGAGATGCTAACCATCTTTCTGACTCTGAAGCCATTTTTCTTGCCCAATTCAGTGTCGCTCCATCTTGTCTATGTCTATTGTATCAGTGGCAAATAATAAACTGGTTTCCCCTCTTTTACTTCCCCAAAGTTCATCCTAAGCCTCATGGCCCTAATCACCCAGTTCTGAAGCCACAGTTAATGAAGAGAAACAACAAGATGGAGAAAAATAAAGAACCGTGTTCTTTCTTATATGCATTTTCATTGTGAAGCTGCTAAAAAAAAAAAGGAAGACTGCATAGGGAGGCATGCTTAGAGTTTTTATTCTTCTATGGGACTGGGAATCATTTTTTTGAGTCACTGAGACTCAAAGTGATTTTTGGACTATTTATGATATATAATGTGAAGTAAAAGCATGATCGTGTTAGAATTTTCATCTGGATCAGGGAAGTTTACACTCAATCAATGAAGCTTAAGAGGACAGTGGAAGAAGATAAGTTGTTCCTGCTCCAAACCAAAGTCTGAACATCTTCTTACCTATGTCTATTTGCTTTCCATGCTGCTCTATAATCTTGCTCAAATAGATGTAGTCTCTATAATTAACTATTTTGGTGACAGAAAAATCAATGCAAACCGCCTTAAGCAACCAGAGACTGTATTGACTCAATAATCACAAATGTAAATTGTAGGCTTTAGTGGGAGTGGCTCAGACAGTAAAGAATCTGCCTGCAATGTGGGAGACCCAAGTTTGATCCCTGGGTTGGGAAGATGTCCTGAAGAAGGAAATGGCAACCCACTCCAGTATTCTGGCCTGGAGAATCCCATGGACAGAGGAGCCTAGAGGGCTAATAGTCCATGGGGTCGCAAGGAGTCAGAGACAACTGAGGAACTAACACTAAATAAATGATGGCGTTGGCTCCTGTTTTCTGTCTTTCTTTCAACGTGTTCACGTCATTCTGCGCTGTGCATGAGGGCAAGGTATGTGGATACAACAGATGCCTCCTTGTTACAGTCCTGTGGAAGGAGCAACTGTCTTGAAAGAGCCTTGAGAATCACTTTGACTGGATTGGCTTAGCTTGTGTTCGCCCCTAAAGAAATCATGTGGCCAGGAAATTTTGTTCAAGGATGGAGATGGTTTACATAGAGCAGAACCTCAGTTTCAGGCCACATAGACTGAGCATGGGGGAAGGATGGAATACCAGGTGAAAATCAGGGGCCATCTCAGGATGAAAAGAGGCATAGATGGTGGGAAAGCAAGTAACAGTCCACTGAGAACGGTTTTATGATAGTTACCCCATGGACTGTAGCCCACCAGGCTCCTCCGTCCACGGAATTTTCCAGCCTAGAGTACTGGAATGCGTTGCCATTTTCTCCTCTAGGGGATCTTCCTGACCCAGGGATCGAACCCGGGTCTCCTGCATTGCAGGCAGACGCTTTACTGTCTGAGCCACCAGGGAAGCACCCTATAGTCTATCAAGATTTCTTTCTTTCTTCATGTTCCTATAATTATAACAGACGTTAAGAACCAGATTCTTTCTGCTGTGTGACTGCAGCCTTCATATTTCTTTTTCTATTAGCTTTGTACATCTTCCACTGTTATCCACCATCTGCAGGTGTTCAGCCCTGGGTTATCATAAGCCCTCTTCAGAGGTTTTTCCAGAAGCCTGACAACAGCCTTTCTCCCTTGCCCCATTGGCGAAGGTAGATTTGAGTATTGCTCATAAATGTTTCAAGAAGTTAGATGAAATGTCTAAATCAGCCAAATAAATAGTTAAATGCATTTTGCAGTCTGTAAAACCTTTGCTTGATGCTGTGTAACTGAGATTTTCACAGAAAGCCTCCAGAATGCAATGTTTCTAGAATTTCTTTGTGAGAACACTCACGGAGTTTAAAAAGCTGAACTGCAATGCTGAAGCCATATAATGGCCTTCAGTTCCATAGCCATTTGCTTCCACTTGTTCATTTATTTCTTGTAGAAATCTAAGTGTTTAGCTTAATTGCCCTACTATGAAATACAGAGATTTATGAAAAGATGTTAACAGCTTGTCCCCATGCCGTCATTGAAAAGGCTCACTGGGTATTCGATAATAGGAAAGAAATAAAGCTTAAGTATAAAGAGGCAAAAATTATTTAGATCAACATGGCAGAGGTTTCTAGGGTACAAAGAAAGATTAAATCAAACAGTGGGGTTCTTTTCAATTGAAGCTTTAAGGAAGCAGGCAAGATGTAATGTTCTTTATTTGTCAGATAAGAGACAAAGTTAATCAGTGCTAATTGCCCAGGATTGGCCTCTCGGTTATGACAGTTAATTAAAGTACACCCTCATATATACTGACCAAATCCTTCTATGTGGTGGGTAGGCAGGGAAATGAAAGGCATATAGAGTAAGACCCTCTTCTAGTGGGAAAAAGAAATCAATACTGATTGAGTTGTAGCTGAATTGAGCCATTTTGTCTACAGTCTTTATCTGCAAGGCCCTGTGGCCATCAGTGTGGGAAAACATTCATGGAACGAATGCATTTAGCAAGAGTAATCATCATCATCGTGAAGCGCTTATCAGAAATGAAGACAAAATGCAATTAGGCTAGATTTACAGTTGGACCAATAATTACCACTCAGATGTTTCAGCTGAATGGAAAATACACGATTCCAAACCGTGACATTTGTGTTCGATTGCTTTCTCCTCCTTTCTCTTGTGATCCCTAACCTTCCTCCATTTTCTCCTCTTTTTTTCTTTTTTTTATTAAATATGTCAGTCATGATGTAGCACAGCTGAATAATTGTCATAGAGTCAAATGCTTGCAGATGGTTAATGGAAACAGAAAATTAAATGAACAGCAGTAAAGAAACTCATACAAAATTAAAGAACTCTATTGCAAATTTAAAGGGTCATTTGGTTTCATCAAAAATCAAATAATATGAATATGTTATCCTCTGCATGAAAGAGACTATGTTAAATTGTTTTGAGAGCTGAAAAATGAGCAATCAATGATGTGCTAATGAAATTTGTGAAAAAATCATGCGCTATTGAAATATGCTGTAAATTGCCATTTAGTCTCTACAGAAAAAAGTCTACTTTGGGGGATCAAGTTTTTTGAGTTTATTGTTTACTTAAATTATTGAATTAATGATAGGACTTGAAGCAAGTTAAGATTGTTACTAAAACGAAATGACAGTAGAATTAAACTTAAGGGAAAAAAAAAAGAAAAACTATTCTTAAAAGTATCTTGTCTGAGATATTTTCCTCATATGACAGAAAGCCAACAATTCATAACACATTCATGATATGTCCAAAGAACAGAATCAATGGCCCCGTTGACCTACTGGGATTTAAGATGGTTTAGGCCAACTAAGCTCTCATCTGCCTGGCATTTTTGAAATACATAATTGATAAAACTTTTCTGAAAAGAAAAGCTGTCTTTCTGGTGAAGCATTAGATACAATGTTGTATGGTGTCATTCAGAAGAGGGTATCAGTTACAGATTCTTTAAAAATAGATTTCAAGATTACAAAGCATTACATTCTTTATTCACTCCTTTTTATTTTTCATTATCCTCTCCATTCTCTGGGAAACCTCAGAGTCAATATGAAATGTCTTTTGTCCATCACAGAAATGATTTTCATCTCTGATGGTTGCTCATATCAAAGGGGAAGAAAACTAAAGACATGTAATTGAGTCTTCATTGAAAATAACTCAGCCATTTGTAACACTGCCTTGAATGGCTATCTAATAGCTTAATATTTTTGATGACTAACAAAATCTTAGGTGTTTGAAAGTGAGTCAGTTTTTCACATAAAAAGTCTGTAAAATAAATATTCCTTTAAAAAGTAGACTTCAAAAGGTTAAAATAAGTATTAAAGTTCTCAGGATGCTTCATATTCTTCAAATACAAAACAAAATGTATCTTAAATTTTTAAATAAATTATACATATTTTTCTTTTCAATATATTTTATGCTTTAAACCATTAAAACTATCTTTGGTAGTTCCTGTTTTCTGCTCTCGCATTTTTGAGCTGTCAGTAGTTTTTTGTATACAAAACTGTTACAGAGATAAAAATATTGGTTCAACTTTTCATTTGACTAAGTTCAGAATATCTTATGCTAAATCATACCTGGCAAAGGTAACATTTAGTTTCTTGTTATTTCATGTTAAGATGAGAACAAAAACAGTTCAACAATTTGAATAGTTTATATGAATAAGTTATAATGAAATGTCCAATTTTATTGAGTTAAAGCATTTTTCTGTACATTTTCAAATGTTACTCCAATTTAAAGATGTTCTGCCTTTTTTCTAACTAGACCTTTTTGCGTAAGAGTGATATTGCTGTAATTTAAAACTCAGCCATTTAAATACCAAATGTATAAGCATTATCTAGACTCTGTACAACAATAGCACTCTTTGAAAATTCATTACTGAAAAATAATTATCTGTAGATGAAATCTGTAGCGGGGACATTGCTATTAATCCCACTTAATATTATCATTCTTCAGTTTTTCTCATTAAAATTTTACCTTTTTTCAAATAAAATGTAAAATATTTTCATGCCAAAAGCAAGATCTTTATTTTGTTGTATGGAATTGTGAGTTGTACAAATATCAAATACAAAAATCTCACTGATCTCAAGTTTTAATGAGAAAGACAGATATGTCCTGGTAAAGGAAAAATGCAGGCTTGTTTTATGGGAAAATATAGTAAATTAATCAATCTAGAGAGACTGTTTCTTAGGTGATGATAAAATAAATTAGTCCACATAAATTTAATTCAATTATATCTATACTTGATATTCTTTACCTGACATGTCTTAAAAATATAATACATTTTATTGTGCCTTTAAAAATTACAAACATTTAGTTAATCAGGAAGAGCATACCTAAGAAGCCAGCTCTTCTGGCTACCTCAGGTGCCAGATTCAAAAGATCCCTATTCTTCAGGCAAATCTGTAAAATGTGGCACCGATATCCACAGACCTCCATGCATAAATAATTACAGGGAAAAGATTAAGCTAAAGAATAATGTGATGATAATAAGACAATAGGGTGTTGGTTTAATCCTAAATACATTCAGTAAGAGTGCTGGTTGGGGATCAAACACATCAAAAATATATCTCCACGTGGAACAACTCTCCCAGCACGACAACAACGGGAAACTGACTGAGCAACTCCTTTACAACCAAAACTGCAAGAAAAAATTCCATGTAATGAGGTAGGTTGGAAAGAAAGGCACACGGTTGAGACCTCCACCCGCGGGGGAGGCATCTGAAAGGAAGGGAAGGAGCGTACCGGCAGACCCTTATCCTGGGGAGCAAGCGGGCCCAGCCGCAGACGGGGCATCCAGTGCTGGGTCCTGCGTGGAGGAGGCGAGCCTGCCCGGTTGCCGAGAGACCCGCTGGGGCAGCTCCGGGTGCTGGAGAAGCAGAGACGCTCCTCTCATAAAGGGTGCAGGGATGCTCTCTTGCAGAGAGAGCTCCGCACTGGCCACTGCTGCCTCACCGTGCTCTCCGGTCCAAGGAAGGCCAACACCCTGGCCATTTCTCACTCCACCTCACAGCTCGGGGCAGGGTCCGGGCCGGCCACAGCCTCAGAAACAACTCTTCCTCGCTTTGCAGAGACCACCTCAGGGCTGGGGCATGACCCTGGAGGGGCAGCAGCGGTCATCGCGAGGGCCCTCTCGAGCTGGGCCTTGAGAGCCCCCGCGCCCGGCAGGCCGAGGCTGGGCCTGCTCTCGGCTCTGCCCACCCCACACCATCGTCTGCTCCATCTGGGGCCGACGGGACCTGGATGAAGGGTGAGACAGGGACAGAGCGAAGGCTCAGAGGTGTGGCCGGCGGTGCAGGGCGGGGAACGGCGAGCAGTCCTAGCTGCCTCTGCACCCCCACGGACCTCTGAAATCGGCACAGTCGCTTCCGTCCTCACAGCCGCAGTCCCCCAACCCCCGGTCTAGCAAATGTTCCAGCCCGGGCCCTCTCGGCCAGGGCCTTGCACTGGGTCTGGGATGAGTCCATCAGTGAAAGGCTGCATCCGGGGGGGTAAAGCTGCTGCTTCCTACACAGACAGCTCCGTAGACCTCTGAGCGCACGAGCCTTACAGACTTCAGCGCTCCCTGCAGACTCAAAGGGGAGAGAGGCTTGAGCCTGACCCTCGGGACGATTCCTGCAGCAATATGACAGCAGACCTCACCCCCGACAGGGCAGCAAGAGCCACCGAGCAGAGAAGTCCCGCCTCGGACACTGTGCGCTCCAGTCCGCCAGCAGCCCCTCTGCCTACCAAGGGGAGAGGGGCCCGTACACCTTAAGGAAGGCTGTGGTTCATGTCCACGTGAAAATCTGCCCTTGCACAGAGAACCTGGACGCACAGACTACACAGGACTATTCTCACCTAAAAATCCCTTTCGAAACCACAATAGATAACTATTTCTCCTAAATTCATAGAGAGAGAGAGGGTTGGTACAGTGAAAAAGCAGAGAAGCTACTCCACATAAAAAGGGGAAGAAAAATCCCCTGGCAGAACAAATGACGACTCAGAGGTCATTAATCCACCACACACAGAATTCAAAAAGGTGGCCAAAAAAAAAAAAGCTAACTGAATTAAGGAATATTATCAATATAAAGACAGATCATTTTAACAAGGAACTAGAAAATAAAATCCAGTACTCTTGCCTGGAAAATCCCATGGACGGAGGAGCCTGGTAGGCTGTAGTCCATGGGGTCGCTAGGAGTCCGACAGGACTGAGCGACTTCACTTTCACTTTTCACTTTCATGCATTGGAGAAGGAAATGGCAACCCACTCCAGTGTCCTTGCCTGGAGAATCCCAGGGACGGGGGAGCCTGGTGGGCTGCCATCTCTGGGGTTGCACAGAGTCGGACACAACTGAAGCGACTTAGCAGCAGCAGCAGCAGAAAATAAAAAGATGTAAAAATGACAATTTAATTTCTGATGTAAATAGCAATCTAGAAACAACAGCTGGCTAAATAACACAGAAGAATGAATGAGTGATCTGGAAGATAGAATAATATAAAATATCCAATCAGGGCAGCAGACAGAAAAACAAATTTTTAAAACATGAGAGCAACCTGTACAATCTATAAAATAATATAAAACATGCCAAGTTATGCATAATTGGGGTTCCAGATGGAGAAGAGAGAGAGCGGGATTAAAAACGGGTCTGAAGAAAGTATGGCTAAAAACTTCTCAAATCCAAAGAAGGAAACAGATATCCAGGGACAGAGGGTCCCAAACAGGATGAATTCAAATAGACGCAAACCAAGTCAAGGCATATTATAACAAAAATGGCAAAGTGTAAAGAAGGAACTCTAAAGGCAGAGAAGAACAAAACAGTCATATATGAGGGCCTCCTCCCAAGACAGATTTCTTCTCATAAACTGATTTCTTTCTCATAAGCTAATTTCTCTGAAAGAGAAAAATCTAAGAACTTGGATACTCTAACCAACAAGATTGTCATGTATAATATAAATAATTTCTCAAACAAGCAAAAGCTGAAAATATTCAGCAATACTAAACTTGCCTTACAAGAAATATTAAAGGGTCTTCTCTAATTGGAAAAGAAGCAAGAATCTACAGGAAAGGGAAAATCCCAGTAGGAAATGAGAATATGTAGTAAGAATTGAACATTGCTTAAATAAGCCAGTGCACACATCAAAAAAATTGTAAAATCAACTATAACAGCAGTAAAATGAGAAGCATAAAGATGTAAAAGAGGACATAAAAAAACACAAAATATGGAGGAGGGGAGTACAAATTTAGATTGTGGAGAATGTATTTGAATGTCAATGATTATCAATTTAAAGCAAGTAGATTTAAAGCAAAATATATGAACTCCATATTAACTATAAATCAAAAAAACTACAAGAGATCCAAAATATTAAAAAGAGAGGAACTCAAATATATTACAAATCAAAATCAAACCACAAAAAGAAAAACATAAGGAAGGGACATGAACAAAGAAGAACTATGAAAACAACTGGAAAACAAGGAATAAAATGACAATAAGTACCTAGCTATCAATAATTTAGTCCATATCAATGGACTAAATGGACTAAATAATGTCAATGGACCAATCAAAAGACATAGGGTCGCTGACTGGATTAAAAAAAAAAATAAGACCCTTCAACATGCTGCTTACAAGAGATTCATTTCAGGGCAGAAGACATATACATTGAAAGACATTTCAGTCAAATGAACAAAGACCAGACAAAACAGAAGAGCAAAAGCGGAGCTACTTAATGATAAAGTGATCAATACCCGAAGAGGATATTACAGCCAGTAACACATATGCACTAATACAGGAGTACCTAAATATATAAAGCAATACTAACAGGCAAAAAAGGACAATAATCTAGGTAAATTTGGATTTAATATTTACTATATTAATTAATATATAAATATTGAATATTGAATAATAGATAAATATTGACTATGTCAATGCATATATCATTCAGAATGAAAATCAACAAAGTAACAGAGATCCTAAATGACACAATAGATCAGTCGGCCTTAATTCATATCTACAGGACACTACATCCAAAAAAAGCAGAATATACATCTTTTTTTTTTCAAGTGCACATGGAACATTCTATAAGATAAATCACATACTAGGTGAAAAATAAGAAAACAAAAAACAAGCCTTACTAAATTTAAGAGGATAGAAATCATATCAAATATATTTTCCAGCTATAGAATACAAAATTAGAAACCAACTACATAAAGAAAACCAAGAAGAAAACAAACACGTGGAATCTCATAAGAAAATACGAAGAACAGTTCTACGCCAACAAATCGGACAACCTAGAAAAAGTAGACAAATGTCTAGAAACATAGTCTGCCAAGACTGAGTCAAGAAGAAACACACAACTTGCACAGACAAATCACTACAAGTGAAATAGAATCTGTCATTAAAAATTAAACTCCCTGCAAATAAAAGTCCAGGGCTGAATGGCTTTTACAATCATATAAACACAACAAATCGGACAACCTAGAAAAAGTAGACAAATGTCTAGAAACATAGTCTGCCAAGACTGAGTCAAGAAGAAACACACAACTTGCACAGACAAATCACTACAAGTGAAATAGAATCTGTCATTAAAAATTAAACTCCCTGCAAATAAAAGTCCAGGGCTGAATGGCTTTTACAATCATATAAACATATGATATATCAGGATTGATATGATATATCAATCATATAAAGAATATGAGATATATAGATGTAAAAATTTTCAATAAAATATTAGCAAACCAAATCCAACAATACATAAAAAGTATCATACACCATGATCAAGTTGGATCCATTGCAGGGTCACAAGGATAGCTCAACATGTGCAAATAAAACAATTGATCTCAATAATATATTACATTAACAAAAGAAAAGGCAAAAACCACATGATCATAGTGATAGATGCAAGAAGAGGGTTTGGCAAAATTCAACATCCCATTCACGATAAAAAGTCTCATCAAAGTGAGTACAGAAGAAACATACCTCTACATAATAAAGGCAATTTATGACAAACCCACAACCTACATAAGACTCAAGTGTGAAAAACTGGAAGCTTTCATGCTAGATTCAGAAACAGAACAAGGATTTCTACTCTTTCTACTTCTACTTAACATGGTATTGGACCTCCTAGCCACAGCAATCAGACAATAAAATGAAATAAAAGTATCCAAATTGTAAGGGAAGAGGTAAAATTGTTATCAATGGCAGTTGATGTGATACTCTACACAGAAAACCCTGAAGTCTCCATCCCAAACTTTTTAAAATAAATGAATTCAGCTGTTCCAGGTTAATAATATACAGAAATCTGATGCATTTCTATATGCTAATAATGGAATATGAGAAAGAGAAGACAAATCCCATTTAAAATTACCTAAAACAAATAGCTAGGAAGAAACTTGACCAAAGAGGTGGAAGACCTATATGCTAAACATTATAAAACATTGATTAGGGTGATTGAAGATGATTCAAAGAAATGGAAAGGTATCCTGTGTCCTTGGATTGGAAGAATCAATGTAATCACAATGGCCATACTACCCAAAGCAATCCCTGTTTAATGCAATTCCTATTTGAATACCCAGGACATTTTTCCACAGAAACAGAAAAACATAATCCTAAAATTTATATGAAACTACAAAAGACAGCAAATTTCCAAAGTAATCTTGCGAAAAAAAGAACAAAACTGAAAGTATAGCCTAGATTTCACCATATACTTCAGTACTCTAGTCTTCAAAAGTGTGGTATGGGTGCAAAAACAGGCAAATAGATCAATGAACAGAATGAAGAATCTAGGAACAAACCCACACATCTAAACTCATTTAATCAGTGACAAAGGAGGCAAAAATGTACAATGAAGAAAAGAGAGTCTTTTCAAGCCAAGAAAGCTTGACAGCCATATGTAAATCAATGAAATTAGAACATTCCTCCACACCATACAAAAGTAAACTCTAAATGAATTAAAAGCCTAAACTTAAGACATCACACCATAAAACTCCTAAAAGAGAACACAGCTGAAACACTCTCTGACATAAACTGTAGCAATATTTTTTTAGACCAATCTCCCAGGGTAAAAGAAAAGCGAAAATAAATAAATGGGACCTAATTGGGCTTCCCTGGTGGCTCAGAGGTTAAAGCGTCTGCCTCCAACGTGGGAGACCTGGGTTCGATCCCTGGGTCGGGAAGATCCCCTGGAGAAGGAAATGGTAACCCATTCCAGCATTCTTGCCTGGAGAATCCCATGGACGGAGAAAGCTGGTAGGCTACAGTCCATGGAGTTGCAAAGAGTCGGACATGACTGAGCGACTTCACCCCCTCACCCCGACCCTAACTTAAAAGCTTTTGCACATCAACAAAATGAGGAGAAAACCTATCAAACAGAAGAAAATGTCTCCAAACAATACAATGACAAGAGGTTCTGATCAAACATATTCAGAGTTCATACAAATCAATATTTTTTTAATCCAAATATTGTCAGAAGAATTGAAAATAAATGTTTCCAATAAAGGCATATAGATGACTATTATAAGATACTCTATACTGCAAATCAGTAGAGAAATGCAAATTAAAACCACATTGCAGTATCACCTCACACCTCTCAGAATGACTATTATCAAAATACCTATAAATAACATACATTGGAGCATATGTGGAGAAAAAGGAACATTCATACACTCTAGGTGGGATTGTAAAATGGTACATGGAAAACAGAATGGAGTTTCCTTCCAAAAGTAAAAAGAGAAGTACCATATGATCCAGCAATTCCACTCATGAGTTTATATCCAGCAAAAACCAAAACACTAACTCAAACAGATACATGCATCCCAATGTTCAGCAATATTTGCAATACTTAAGATATGGCAACAACCTAAGTGACATCAGCAGATGACTGAATTAAGACAATGTGTATGTATCTACAATGAAATATTATTCAGCTACAAAAAGATGAAAAATGGCCATTTGCAGCAATATTGGTTGACCTAGAGAATATTATGCTAATTGAAATAAGTCAAAGTCAAACACTATAGATTGCTTATATGTGGAGTCTAAAAAATAATACAAATGAATATATATACAAAACAGAAACAAATCTATAAACATAGAAAACAAACTTATGGTTACCAAAGGTGAAAGGGAGGAGTGGGATACAAATTAGGAGTAAGAGATTAACAAATACAAACCACTATACATAAAATAGATAAGCAACAAGGATTTGCTGTACAACACAGGGTAATATATGTATTTCTTAACTTATGTGAAAGTGAAAATCACTCAGTCATGTCCGACTCTTTGCGACCCCATGGACTATACAGTCCATGGAATTCTCCAGGCCAGAATACTGGAGTGGGCAGCCTCTCCCTTCTCCAGGGGATCTTCCCAACCCAGGGATCGAACCAGGGTCTCCTGCATTGCACGCGAATTCCTTACCAGCTGAACTATCAGGGAATTATATTATCTTATAAAGACCTATTGGAGAAGGCAATGGCACCCCACTCCAGTACTCCTGCCTGGAGAATCCCATGTGTGGAGGAGCCTGGAAGGCTGCAGTCCATGGGTTGCGAAGAGTCAGACACGACTGAGCGACTTCACTTTCACTTTTCACTTTCATGCATTGGAGAAGGAAATGGCAACCCACTCCAGTGTTCTTGCCTGGAGAATCCCAGGGACGGGGGAGCCTGGTGGGCTGCTGTATGGGGTCGCACAGAGTCGGACACGACTGAAGCAACTTAGCAGCAGCATAATGACCTATAATTGAAATAATCTGAAAAAAATGTATATGTTAACATAAAAACAAATCACTTAGCTGTACGCCTGAAACTATCGCAGTAATGTAAATAAACTATGAAAGTGAAATTGTTAATCACTCAATTGTCTCAGACTCTTTGCGACCCCATGGACTGTAGCCTGCCGGGTTCCTCTGTCCATGGAATTCTCTAGACAAGAATACTGGAGCGGGTTGCCATTCCCTTCTCCATGGGATCTTCCCAACACGAGAATGGAACCCGGGTTTCCTGCATTGCAGGCAGATTCGTTACCATCTGAGCAACTAGGAAAGCCCCCCAAAATCAACAATACTTCAATAAAAATGAAGTACTAGTTATATCCTCAATTATTGAATATGTACTGTATGTCAGATACGGCACTAATAACTGACTTAGTTTTCGTCTGCTGCTGCTGCTGCTAAGTCACTTCAGCCGTGTCCCTGTGTGACCCCATAGACGGCAGCCCACCAGGCTCCCCCGTCCCTGGGATTTTCCAGGCAAGAACACTGGAGTGGGTTGCCATTTCCTTCTCCAGTGCATGAAGGTGAAAAGGGAAAGTGAAGTCGCTCAGTCGTTTCCGACTCTTCGCGACCCCATGGACTGTAGCCTACCAGGCTCCTCCGTCCATGGGATNGAGATGTGTATAAGAGACAGGGCAAGAACACTGGAGTGGGTTGCCATTTCCTTCTCCAGTGCATGAAGGTGAAAAGGGAAAGTGAAGTCGCTCAGTCGTTTCCGACTCTTCGCGACCCCATGGACTGTAGCCTACCAGGCTCCTCCGTCCATGGGATTTTCCAGGCAGGAGTATTGGAGTGGATTGCCATTGCCTTCTCCGGGAATAAGGTATAATAAATGTTAACTCATAAATTTTGAAATTAGAGTTTTCTTAGAAGTCAGCCATCTAATTCATACCTCACTTTGACCCATGCATTTGTTTTATTCAGGCATTTAATAAAATCTTTTTTCCATTTCCACTCATAAGAAAATATTTTTCACATGTAAAAGTGATTGCACTTTTATAATAAAAGTATAATGATTTACCATATTACGTTAGTTTCAGGTGTACTACATAGAGATTTGATATTTTTATACATTACAGAATGATCACTATAAGACTAGTTATCATCCATCACCAAAAGTAATATAATATTTTCAGTTCAGTTCAGTCGCTCAGTCGTGTCTGACTTTTTGCGACCCCATGAATCGCAGCACGCCAGGCCTGCCTGTTCATCACCATCTCCCGGAGGTCACTCAGACTCACATCCATCGAGTCCGTGATGCCATCCAGCCATCTCATCCTCGGTCGTCCCCTTTTCCTCCTGCCCCCAATCCCTCCCAGCATCAGAGTCTTTTAGCATAGCACAAAACTATTGACAAAAGATTGTTAATCTGGAGAATCAGTGAAAGCATCTCTGATGAAGAAGTAGAAGTATTTCTTCATCTCTAAGGAAATATTCAGAGTCACACTGAAAACGTTTCTTCCAGAAGGAACAATGTGCACAAACCTGGTAGGAGGAAAGGGTGGAGGCTGTTATAACAGGGAAATTGCTAGAAAGACCCTTCAGTCCTATAAGCTGCAATTTGCCCCAAGTAACTTAGATCCAGCCTTTATTTATTTCTATTTGGCATGATTCCTTTTTTTTTCTGATAATTCTGGTTAAGTTAATAAGAATTCTCAAAAGGCATTGTTCTAACGGCTTATCACAGATTACACTGAAATATATTTGTAAGAAAAATTTTTTATATATCTCAATTTTAAGAGATTTCAAGATATCTTGATTTTAAGAGATTTTTAAGAACTTGAGATTCTTATTACATACTTATTACAATGTTATTATAATCTGAAAGAAAGTACTGATAATCTGATAATGAATTCTGAACTTCAACATATTTAAGACATTATTTCAAAGTCCACATGATTTTTTGCAGTATTTCTATATTCATTTAAATAATGTATGCCTTTTCATAATGCTTTTCCACAAATTTTTTAATGTAGTTGTATGCTTAGATTCTTAATACAAGAAACTTTATTAGAATAGCAAGATTTCAACTAGAATTGAAAAAATACCTTAACAGAATGCAAAACTGAGAAAAACCATCTTTTGTGACAGCCAAAACAGGTTTTTCGCAAGACCATCTTTGTCATTTATTCTTCAAAGCAAAATTAATTGCCACATTGGGGAAATTCTATTGGCTACAGCGCTGAACATTTCCTTTTCTATTCATGGCCAGAGTCTATGAGAATAGGTTAATAGGAGCAACAGTGATCTCAGGGAGAAAAAATATTAAGGAAACCTGGAATTTCTATAACTAAACATTTTTTTCCCCAATGATGTTCAATATTGCTTCAAACATTTTTTTTTCTCATTTATTCTCAAAATGCTACATAATAATGCAATAGACATTTCCACACCATCTTTCCCTCAAAGATATATTTTAAGTTATTAAAGAAAAAGATGAGTGAATGAGTATCCTAAGAAAAGAGACCTTTAAAGCATCACCAAGACTGTTACAAAATTGTTGTACAATATTATGAAGATAGAATTAGGAATCAAACTGACTTGGAGGAAATATTTATTTAGAGGTGTGAATGGGAACAAGATAGAAAGGAGATATTGAAATATAGGAGAACTCAGGATAGAAAAAAAAAAGATTTTATAAAGGAGGAAAAGAAATGGTGATAACAAAGAAATAAATTTTTCTTCCTATATAAAAACCAGAGAAAATGTTGCATACTGTCTTTGGGTTTTAAAACCTTGGCTGAAGGTATTTGAAAGTTGACGGCAATGGAGGGCTGTCAAACTCAGGAGGACCAGGAAAAGAAGCAAGGTTGCCGTGAACATTGGCAGGCACTCGACCTGGAGAAAACACAGGGCCCCTAACTCTAGGTAATAAAAAGTGGCACAAAGGTAGGTTGGAGACGTTGCACCATGTTAAGAGGGAACGTAGGATTACCTAGATCGCCATTATCAGGTTCAAAATAAACATATAGCTGTGTTAATTGAATTATGACTACTTGTGATACACACACAGGACAGATGGGAACCACTTGGGTTGGATAGAAGGTTGTAATTTATGATGAGAAGCACTGAGATCCTCACAGTGTGAAAGCCTCATTTATATTTTGTCCCTGCTGTCATCTATGGGAGAGTATATGATTTGAAGTAAAATAGAACAAGGTGAAAATCTTACTTCTATATCCTACTTGTGCAAATCATAAAAGCTTTCAGTTTCCTCATCTCTAATATGAAAACATGTATCCTCATATAAACTAGTTTATAGCTGAAGAATGAGGAAAAAAACAAAAAAACTTGGAAGAATATCACTCCTATTAAATGTCAACTCTATGTTTCTTTCCCTTTTTATTCCTTTCCATTTCCATGGTCTCCTTTATATCCTCATACCTTCACCTTTAGAATACAGCAAGGTATACCCTCCAGCATCTTGGTTAAGTGTCTGTGTCCCTCACGAGTGTCTGTGAAGGCGATCTCATTTTATTCTCAGCCCACTTATTGACAGTGACTTCCTCAATGAGTCGAATTACTTGGTATAGCTGACATGGCCTTCAAACTTATTTCCTACCTTCCCATTCATTTATATTTCCACTTGTAAACTCACATGGATCCTAGCCAACACTTTCCCTGTCATTCACATTGTCTTTACCATCTCCCCTATGATTTCACATTTTCAAAAATGTTGAGGCTCAGTTCAAGGTCTCAATTTTTCCTTGAAACTATGTATTTGTGTATTTAGCCCCAAATTATTTCCTACAAGCTGGTCTCTTTTGACATTTATTCCCAGAACACCATAAAAAAAAAAAAAAAAAAAAAAAAACTCTTTCCACATTTAAAAAACTTGAGGGAGTTTGTTCCCACAAACATATTTATTTGTTCCCACAAATAAATAAGTCCACAGAAGCATGGATGTTTAATACTATTTTTGTCTCTGTTATTGAACCTAGTGGAGTTCTGAGTGCATGATCATTAATTCAATAAATACTTACAGATGGGTTATCTGTGAAGGTTATAGGCAGCTTTCTAAATATTAAAACTAGACTGCCCTTGAAAGGTTGTTCAGTGGAAGATACTGATTAAAATAGTCTGTTCATTTACAACATGAGGAGGTTTCCAGCTGATCGATTTTTTTGCCTGTTATTTAGACAATCCAAACACTGTAACAGGGAGTATCTTGTAAACAAAATTTGCCTTGACTATTGGGCATAACCAGCTTTAACTGCTACTTTCAATCTCCCCTAAAGGCTCAGAGGGAACTAAAATGTGAAGTGTTTAGCAGGGAGATGGACCAAAAATCAAGTTAGTGCCAAAAGTAACTTGAGTAAAAAACAGAGAACACAGATCACGCATGCTCTAAGAATCATATACACTGTAGCTCTCCAGTGTTTCATTCATTCATGTTTCTGTACCACACATTACACCTTCTCTCAGTACTCACAAGTCTAACCATATCTTGCTCTAAATCTTGTCTTCAAAGAGAGGTTTATACATCTTCGCTTACCACAGATTTAACTATTTCTAGCTCCTATCATTTGGATAATCAAAGCCTAGCCACCTCCTTCCTTTGTCCCACCATACAGTTTAATGAGTTAGGTCCATCTAGTCAAGGCTATGGTTTTTCCTGTGGTCATGTATAGATGTGAGAGTTGGACTGTGAAGAAGGCTGAGCACCGAAGAATTGATGCTTTTGAACTGTGGTGTTGGAGAAGACTCTTGAGAGTCCCTTGGACTGCAAGGAGATCCAACCAGTCCATCCTATAGGAGATTAGTCCTGGGTGTTCATTGGAAGGATTGATGCTGAAGCTGAAACTCCAGTACTTTGGCCACCTCACGCAAAGAGTAGACTCATTGGAAAAGACTCTGATGCTGGGAGGGATTGGGGGCAGGAGGAGAAGGGGATGACAGAGGATGAGATGGCTGGATGGCATCACCGACTTGATGGACGTGAGTTTGGGTGAACTCTGGGAGTTGGCGATGGACAGGGAGGCCTGGCGTGCTGCAATTCACGGGGTTGCAAAGAGTTGGATACGACTGAGCAACTGAACTGAACTGAACCATAATTTATGGGATTGAAATTAAATAAACAAACAAGGCGTGGATGACAAGAGTGAAAAGGATCCAAAGGGAGCCAGAGAGCCATTGGTGATCGATCTAAAATCTAAGACATAAGCTGTACTTTTTTTTCATTATTATTATTTTTTCCTTCCCGGTAACAAAACATAGACTGGTGAAAGCATGACTAGATAGCTTGTAGATACTACTTTGTGCTTTGAAAAGAAAGGACTTTGCCACTTATGTCTTATGTATCACCTAGAACTTTATAACAGAATTACAGAGTTGGAGTGAACCTTAGAAGTAATCTTGTTGAGACCTTACTAATAACCACTAACTAAATTATTTTCTATGTTGCCTGTTTCAGAAAATTGTTGTCTCTTCCATTGCCAAGTATGTGACTGAGCCACTGGTAAAATGATGATATATATGGTTCCATATGAGATCAACAATTTGAGTGACCTCTCAGTGGAATCTTTGCCAGGTCTGTGAATGAGCCTTCCCAGCACCGTGGGATACAATGGCCATGAAATGCCTCTGCAAAGATTAAATCATGACCACTACAACCGCTGCCCTTCAATACCCCCTAAAAGGAATTCAGGGTGGATATTAGGAATTAGCACTTACACCGTGCTCTTTGGAAAATGGGCAAAACAGGCCTTCAGAGAGTCGGATATTTTCAGATATATATATACATATATATACATGTATATATATATGAGCCCAAATTCTTGCATCTTCTCATATCTAGAAAAACGCTAACATCATGGGCCAAAGTCTGGTCCTGGTTCTCCTGGCTAACCTTTCTTCTAGGCACATTTTCAGCTCTTCTACTTTCATGCATGCTATCGTGAAGGTGAAGATGGCCAGTCGTGTCCAATTCTTTGCGATCTCATGGACTGTTGCCTACCAGGCTCCTCTGTCCGTGGGGTTTTCAGGCAAGAGTGCTGGAACTTGCATGCTTTAAGTTAGTTTCTTTGAAACTAAAGCAAATGGATCTCCAGATGGTAATACAAGAATGTGCTCAATCGCTCAGTCATGTCCAGCTCTTTGCAACCCCAGGGACTGCAGCCCGCCAGGCTCCTCTGTCCATAGCATTCTCCAGGCAAGAACACTGGAGTGTATTGCCATTTCTTCTCCAGAGGACCTCCCCAACCCAGGGATGAAACATGCATCTCCTACATTCCCCGCATTGGCAGGCAGATTCTTTATCACTGAGCCACTGGGGAAGTCCCAGTACAAGAATATCACCCAGCCGAGACCCAAGACAACCTCACCTGCACTACCACTGGTCAACAGAAGAATAAAACCATACTCTCTTTCAAATGCGATTTTAATGTTACTCTTCTTGCCCATACAAGGTGTAGGGTTGGATGGACATTATGTGCCAACTTCATGTGTTACCTGTTGTTTTTAGAGGAAAACATTGACTACCTCATTTTTACCAGAAATTATCTAAGTTTTGATAACTGTAACCACTTGCTGGCAGACTGTGCCAAGGCCACGGAAAGGTGGGACCAACTTACTGAGTTTGAGAACACAGCTTATCGGAACACTCCATCAGTGACAGTGAATGGACTGTTTTCCCTAAGTCTACAGCATGTTCTGCATTGTTGCTTATAGAGCAAATAAGACTGCTCCTGTTATTATTCTTTGTGATTCTTATGTGCTTCAGCCTACATAACCCTGGGGCTGACTGTTAGGAAAATTAAACAGTCTTCTGTAGGCTTCGGAGACAAAGCCTAACAGGCTCCTTGCGTTGCTTCTAACCTGCCTGGGCATTGCTCTGACAGGGAGTGACTGTCCGGAGTGCTCTGACTGCCTGCTGGGAGTGCAAGCCTTGCAGCACCAAAGATGCTTGAGCCCCCAGAGGGGCTCTGGCCAAGCAAGCCCCAGGCTTAGCAGCATCCAAGTTCTACAAGACAAAGCAAAACAGCATGAGCATGAAACCAGACCTGCAGTTTGTTCACAGATTGATGAAGATGTCAGCTTGTGTCCTGGGATTATAAGCAGAATCGAACTGCAATTTTTCAAGTCTCACCCACAGAGGGGACTCACTGCCTGGGACCTTTTCTCAGCTGGGACTCCAGACGGGACTTCCCAGGACTGTTTAAGTCTAGATGTTGGTCAAAACCCAATTTGATGACGCATCCTCTGTTGCTTCTATTTCTTTTTTCTTTTAATGCTAATTTATTGAAAGTAAGCTGGAGAATTCTCTAATAAATATTAGTATTATTTATCTACGAAAAAAAAGAAATAATCTTGTTGAAACTTTTGGACAATACTGTATATATTAAATGATTAGGATTGAGGTTTTATATCCATAAAGTATGGATAGTATTTTCTCCTTGATCTTTATGATTATTGAGATTGAAAATATGAAAGTCACTTGGAATAACAAACATAAGTTTTATAAATGAATTTTTTAAAAATGAAATATACTGGCTCCTCAAAATGTTAAACATAGAACTAACATTGATCCCCCTCTGCGTATTGAGTCATGTCTGACTCTCTGTGATCCCATGGACTATAGCCCACTAGGCTCCTCTATGCATGGGATTTCCCAAGCAAGAATACTGGAGTGGGTAGCCATTTTCTCCTCCAGGGGATCTTCCCAACCCAGATTGAGCCTGCCTCTCCCAAGTCTCCTGCATTGCAGGCAGATTCTTTACCACTGCACCTCCTGGGAAGCCCCAGAAAGCACCCTTCAATTCCAATCCTAGGTATATACTCAAAAGAACTGAAAACAGATATTCAAGTAAATACTTGTACACATGTATTCATTACCCAAAGGTGAAAACAACTTAAATGTGCACTAGCAGATGAATGGATAAACCAAATGAGGTATAGTCATACGATGGAATACTATTCAGTCAAAAAGAAGAAATGGAGTGCTCATGCATGTAACAGTGTGGATAAGGCTGAATTTTGAAAATATTGTACTAAGTGAAAGAAGCCAGACACAAAGCCTACATATTCTGCAATTCCATTTATATGAAATATCCAAGGGAGGTAAATCCATAGAGAAAGTAAGCATATTGGCCGTTATAAGCCATTGGTGGTAGATAGACATGGCACCCCACTTACACGTACAGGGACTCCCCTGTGGATGACAACGTTTCTTAGAACTAGACAGAGACGATGGAACAATGTTGTGAGTGTACCAAATGCAACTAAATTGCATACTTTCAAAGGGTAAATGTTATGTTATATACATTTTACCTCAATTTAAAAAAAGAAAGAAAGAAAAAAGAGGTTGAAATGTTTCTATCATACAACTCATGTTGCAACTGACAGTATCATCCAGTTTAAATCCTCAAATTTTTCATTGTACCCTCACCCGTTTCTCTTCATGATCCATATTACTTTCATTAATATTATATCTAGCAATTCACAGAGATCTATCCAACATAAATAGCTGCTTCTGTTTTTAAGTACATCTGTGTTAATTGGTTGATTTTTTAAAGAAGAAATAGTACACATGAATATAAAGTAAAGATTATAACCTTACATTTGAATGCCATTTGTGTTACATTTGCACATTCTTTATGGAAAAAGCTACACACTTCAGTTTGTATTCAGCAATGTCCACCACTTTAAATTATTGGCAGGGAGTAGCTATTTTGCATTAGCCATTTTGCACAGTTTATAATTTAATGATTATAATGCAACCCGAAGGACAAAATACTATATTGCCAAGAATGGAATTGGACTAACATTTATCTTTAATGTAGAATACATCCTATTTTAAAATGCAGGAAAAATTTTTTTTTAAATAAACAGCAGTCATGGAGGGTCAAAGTTGGCAAAATCTGTTATGGACTAGCTCAGGCATTAGTTTTTGACTGTTCAAGACACTAGTGAATCACCTATGACAAGTCTAATTAAAATAATCTCAGCTCTGTAGCTGGGATACTAAGCAGATGGCAGAAATAAAGACGTGCTGAACTAACCATAAATAACTGAGACAGGGAAAAGTACAGGAGGAAGTGCAAGCTAGTGCCAGAAATTTGTGTGAGCACGGGTAGTCTCCTAATATGTTAGCATATGCCTTTAGCATTGTACCTTTGCAAATACACGTTGTGAGATATACGACATTATCCTTGGAAGCTGAGCATTTTAGATGCTATAAAGATAATCCATAAAATGTAGCTAAGGCTTATGACAATCTATTGAGGAATGACATAAAAAGCATATAAATGAGATAGACAATTGGAAGGTGATATAAGGGTTCATAGTCCCTATGAGCAATGAATTGATAGTGGTAATTTGATTATATAATTTCTCATCATAAAACCAATACTCATTTTCATAGTGAAATCTGCTTCTCCTCCTGTCCAGAGGCTGCCAACAGAGTGGAATTTTACTGCGATGGGATTTAAAATGGTAAAGCGGAAAATGATCCTTTACAGTTCTCCTGTCAGGGAGCTGCACGGCACAAGCAGTGACTGTTCACAAGGCCTGCATTCCCAGAGCAGGTCCCTTGACCTTCACTACTACCCACGACACTTGGTCACACAGCATTTCCTGGGCTCACTTGGAAGAAATGAGTGAAACAGACCTGGATGTGCCGTAAAAGAGAATTTCTCAGGAATCCCGGGTGTGAATAAACAGTTCAGGCGACCTAGTTATCTTCCCTATTCTTCTATTTTCTCAACATGCATCACAAATGGTAGCGAAGCTTGAATGTTAAGCTTGACAGGAGATGTCCTCTGCTCAAGAATCTCCTGGCAGTCTGATCTAAATGTAGTCCTGGCTTAGGTATAACAGAAGAGCAGCAAGGAAAAGTCATAGAATTCCAGAAGGATAATATTCAGTGTTTTTTTCTCCTCTTTAAAAATACTCCTTGGATGAACGCACAGCTTGGAAGGTGCAGCGGAAATCTAAAGCAAGGAGAGACCGAACTTGAACTGAGCTATAGGAGACGACACCGCATCTCCTCCACGAAGCTCACCACCACCACCACCACTGGGAACCCCCGCGTTTTCTCACCTTCATTTCCCTTGAATCCTCATTATTTTTTCCATTATCACATTATCAGTAGTTATACCCCATAATTAAAACATCTGGAGTCTATAAGAACTTTGGTTACCAAAGGAATGAAAAAGAAACTAAAAGGCACTTATGAATAGTGGCATGAAATTAGCCCATCATGGCTTGCCCCTAATGGCAATATTCATATGATGTGAGGTTAACATCTGCTGACTTATGAGTATACTTTTTTTTTTTTTAAACCATACAATATTTCTGTCCTTTTCTAATGTGATACTTACCTTCTCTGTGGACACGAGACTTTTTAAAGTACTTCCTGCAGGTAAAATTTACTTGGTTTGCTACTAATTTAAGAAATACCTGATCATTGGCATACATGTTTATTTGATTACTGACAAGCTCATTAGTGAGTACTTTGGGGAAAGTTGTCCTTGATTCTTGTTCTGATTAAAAATAAGTAGAGAACATCTGAGGTTTGATTTGGGGAACTGAGCTAATGTTTTGGTGTAATGAATGGAAGAAGGGGATTTTACTAAAAATATTTAGGAGTTACTGCAGAAGATTGAGAATAAACATTGCTTAAAAATTTGAAGCAACATCTGATACATTTTAAAAATACAGCCATCCAGAAAATTAATGGCTCTAGAATAAAATGATGTCAGAATAAGTATTAAAACTTTAATTCATTTCAAAATTCTTATTTCTAAATAACTCTTTGATTTTTCAATTAGAATTGTTTTTAGCTCTTTTTCCCTTTGTTTTTACAGTCCTCCTGGGTTTTGATGCTGCTTTTGGAGAAAATGTTCTTAATTTTAACTCAGCTGCGGGTACTCTCCCAGTTTACATTTCACAGATTGTGGAATTGTTATCTTTTGTAAGACAATATAGTTTAAAGGAGGCTTTAGGTCCCTATTTTCCTTTCTAATAAATGCAGCTCTGAAAACTGTCTAGTTAATAATAGAGATTCTTAAGTGGGATGGAGAAAGGAACAATGAAACCATTAGAAATGATAAGAGTTACCAAAAGTGAAAACAGAAAATGGACCAAGGATGAGATGTAATTGTGCTTTCATGAAGGCTTAAAGAATGACTGCCTTTATGAAGAATGATAAAATTAAACTTTAGAGGCAAGGAATGCAGAGGTCTATGGAGGAAGACTTATCCTTTCTGTTAAGACTGAAAATGATAGTGCTACTTAAATCTCTTTTGGCACTAGAAAAATCTTGTGAAATTGAGTTTCATATTCCATTGACATGTCAAGATATCTTATTCACCTAAGAAACGGTTTCACCTAAAAATGTGACTTGTTCTGCACCATCAGAGGGCTTAATTTAAGCATAGCACTTCTACTTTCAAGGAGCATCGTACTTGTATCAGCTTCATCAGGGTTACAAGGCAAGTGGAGAATTGAGGCCATCAATTTTAGGGCCATAGAGTTGAAACGTCTAGATTTTATAAACTGACTTAAAACATCTCTATGGGTTGTATTTATTGGTTTAGGCCCCAGCATAATGAGATCTATAAAAGAATTATTTTAAGTCTGAATTTAGAATAATCAGTAAGCTTAGTTTGTCATTCACTTCCAGAAAGATCTCATATGAAAGTGAAATATTAGAAAAGACAGAGGTCATCTGAAAATGCATATAAAGGTCACTAGTTCAAAACCCTCTCTTTCATATAAAAATGTGAGTATAGTCTGCATTTTAAATAGTGATAGAGGTAAAATGAATATGTAAATAATTATTTAAAAATATAGACAAGGATGAAACAAGCTTCTAGTGAAAAATAACACTTTGCTTTGAAAACTAAGCTAGATTTTCTTTGTGGAAATCGCATGCAATTAAAGGAAACTAAAATACCCAAATCACCAATATTGAACCAGAGAAAATTTCAAAAGGGGTACTACAAATGCACTTTCAGGAAATAGTTTAATTAATAAGTAGATTCACCTGTGACTTTGTCTCTCTCTCAAATATGAAGGTGAGGAAATAAAGATGATTATGCTCTGACAATTACAGTAACCAGGAAAATGTTACTGTGTTCTTCAATTTGTAGCCCTAAAGAATATACTGAAGATAAAATGAATAATCAGTAAGATGGTATTAAAGGAGAAATTGCTAATGGCCCTCCTGTTGTAAGGAAAATTGTACAGGATTAATACTTTTGCAACTGAAATGTGAAGCCATCTATTTTCAGGTCAGTGACCCCACTGATTACCAGGTTGGTCTATAGATCTTTCTTGTTTGGAGAATTATCCTTTCTCATCACTTACTAGCCTGCATGCAGTGGGAAAGGATGTCTGTCTTGAGAAAGAAGTAACATTCTTCTTTCAAAGACATTAATTTTCTTTCCTGAATCTATTTGTTGAAAATTTATTTTGCCAACAAATGTTCTGTTGTTGTTGTTCCATTTCCCAGTCATGTCCAACTCTTTGCGACTTCATAGACTGCAGCACACCAGGCCTCCCTGACCCTCACTGTCTCCTGAAGTTTGCCCAAGTTCATGTCCACTGCTTTGTTGATGCCATCCAGCCATCTCATCCTCTGACACCCTCTTCTCCTTCTGTCCTTAATCTTTCATAACATCAGGGACTTTCCCAATGAGTTGGCTTCTCATATCAGATGACCAAAATACTGGAGCTTCAGCTTCAACATCAGTTCTTCCAATGAGTATTCAGCATTGATTTCCTTTAAGATTGACTGATTTGATCTTCTTGCTGTCCAAGGGACTTTCAGGAGTCTTCTTCAACACCACAGTTTGAAGGCATCAATTCTTTGTCGCTCTACCTTCTTTACGGTCCAGCTCTCACATCTATACACGATGTTCTAGGCACTGGTGAGAACCATGACTCTGCACATTTCTCTCCCCATGAGGAAATGTTGCTCATGCAGTTTGTCCTCTGCTGGATGTATGAGTATTTTTATTTCTCTACTGGGACTGCTGGGTGAAGAGCATGGGGCAGGCACTCCAGCTCACTTACACTCTGGACCATGACTATCAGCTTAGTGTTTCTGAATCTGCTTTCTTTCAGGCTGGGATTTTTTTCTCACGACCAAAGGAATACTAATCAACTATATTGAAACAGCAAACAAAAAGACAATTAAAATTAAATTAAAAAGACAAAGTCTCTGATGAAGGTCATCTTTCTTGAGACATCAATCCATTAATTAGTCAGTATAATCCACTCATGTTTTTGAACATGGGACAACCTGTTGAGCAACAAGAAACCTAAGAATCTTGTTAGCAGTTGTCTCCCCATCAAATTCTGGGTATCTTTAGTAGTAAGTACCATCCTTTCAAACTAGTCATTAATCAGAAAGTGGTAAGGTATAATTTATGACAGTTCTTAAAGGGTTTGTACTCTCACATTCTTTAAACACTACTGGAGTAAATGTAAATCTTTATCAAAATAAAGACTTGTTAACAACTCAGGCAGCGAAGGAAATGGCAACACACTCCAGCATTCTTGCCTGAAGAACCCCACGGACAGAGGAGCCTGGTGGGCTGTTGTCTGTGGGGTTGCACAGAGTCGAACATGACTAAAGTGACTTAGCAGCAGCAGCAACTCAGGTATTGCAAATAACTACAGTAGAACTGTTAAGAATCTGAAGTGTGAGCTAGAATTATTAACAAAAGCACTTCTCATTATTTTAATATGAAATTTACTATAATCAATTACATACTCTCCTTAGATTAGACCAACTCTATCAGGATAGAATCTTGACCAAGATTTTTGGGTCAATTTCTATTAAAAACTAGGAGATATTGTTTGGGATGCTAAAAAAAAAAAAAGCAATTTTAAATAAAGAATTTGAGTATGAGCTAAATCCTCTATTTATTTCTTCCTCATGCTGTATGCCATTTGAGAACTTGTTTCACAGTTGTACTCTGGGACTCAGTATAATAAAGCAGTTTCCACCAAGAATATTCCCAATTACTGTTGTTACAGGACAGAGACATTTCAAAGTAAGATCTGGCATTTAAAAACATTCTATGTTGAAACTGGCATACACCAAACCCAGCCTAATGGCTATGACTGACTTCACCAGGGTGGGGACGTATTATTATCCCAGAAAGAAGGACCACAGAAGAGGTAACTTGAATATTTAATATAAAATATTTACATTTACCTTGATAGTAAGCCCCGAAAATTAAATATCATCAAGTCATATGATACAACATTTTATAGCCAACCTTATATTAAGCAGTCCTGAACACATATCAATGGTGAGAAGGAAAATCTGTATTAATTTTCAAGTGATAATGCTGGAATAGAAAACAAAGAAAATAAATGCTTGACTTTGTAATAACTGTTATATATCATCTTGGCAAATCCACTGAGTATTGCTAAAAAAATATATTATGCAAATTTATAGAGCCACTATGGAGAACAGTATGCAGGTTCATTACAAAAGTAAAAACAGAATTGCCATATGACCCCACTATCCCACTACTGGGCATATACCCTGAGAAAACCTTAATCAAAGACACATCCACTCCAATGTTCATTGCAGCACTGTTTACAACAGCCAGGACAGGGAAACAACCTGTGTGTCCACTGACAGATAAAGAAGATGTGGTACACGCATGCAATGGAATATTCTCCGTGTGTGTGTGTGTGTGTTAGTCACTCAGTCGTGTCTGACTCTTTGTGACCCCATGGGCTGTAGCCCACCAGGCTCCTTTGTCCATGGGATTCTCCAGGCAAGAATACTGGAGTGGGTTGGCATTTCCTTCAGACACGACTGAGTGGCTGAACTCAACTGACCAGAAGAATGAAATGCAAGGCCAAAAAGGCAAAAATTCACTGACATGGTGAGTCCTAACCAAATGTGGCTTTAATATTTTAGCAGGGATGCCAGTCCAACTGTCTTGTACGGATGCTCTTGGAAACCCAGAGAAAAGCTGCTGGAGTCCAGCTCCAGCAGCCAGGGAATCAGTCTGAAGAGATAAGCGGTGTCGGCGGGGAATGATGTAGTCTCTGACTCAAGGTGTGGGGCTACATGTTCATTTTAAGCATCAGTTCTTCCTNCCAGTCCACCTGTCTTGTACGGATGCTCTTGGAAACCCAGAGAAAAGCTGCTGGAGTCCAGCTCCAGCAGCCAGGGAATCAGTCTGAAGAGATGAGTGGTGTCGGCGGGGAATGATGTAGCCTCTGACTCAAGGTGTGGGGCTACATGTTCATTTTAAGCATCAGTTCTTCCTTTATACTTTGACAAAAGCATTAGGTCAGAGGTTTGACATTTTCAGTTCCCCCTCACCCAGATTTATTGTCTCATTGTTGCCCTTCAGAGTTCTTGCTTCAGGGATTCTCTCAGAATTGTGTTTACTTGTGATTACATTGTAACTCATGCTTATGTCTGGGCTGCATACCACATTCCTTAGTTTATTTCTTACCTTTCTAAATCCTACTTGCCCCTAGTATCCTAAGCTTACTATCTCCTAAAAAGGCTTCTAACTATTCTTAATTATTCCTAAACCCTAAACTCAGCAAACTTCCTTTGCCACAAACATTTCCCTCACAAACAGGTCCCAGATAACAATCCTTCCCATGGCCTCAAACTGCAGCCTACATGCTCATCCTGGAACATTCTAGGCAAAAATCCTTGAACAAATGTCAGTGGTTACTTTATAGATTACTTTCTGGGCACAACTATAGAAGGCTTTGTGCTTTCTCATGCTTCTCTCAAGAACAATAAGCACCTTAACATTCTTTCCAGCCAACTCAACTGAAGAAAGGAAAGAACAAGTCAGAATCACAAAATGTCACTCCTTCATCCTGTGGATGCGGAATGAGGAGAGGGGGTTGGGGCCATACCTCCATTTTGTCAGTAATGCCTAATGTGGCTCCCGACAAAAAGTGTTGGCTAATGTCAAGTAAAATAGAAATGCCTGATTTTCCCTGGAAGAAAGTAAAGGAAGTAATAAAGAGGCTGAGGCAAGGAGGTTTGTCGGAATGGATCTATTATGAGAGGTAAGAAAACCTCCTATTTGGTTATGTTCCACAGGAAGGCCCTGAAATCACACTATTCATCAAAGCCATCAGCATGTACTGATGAGAGGTGCCTAGGATCACTAAGACAGTGGTGGTTCTCTCTAGGCAAAGCCTAACATAAGAAAAAGTTGGCTCAGAACTGGGCTGGATATATCTATGAGATGACAGTGCCCTAAAACAGCAGAGGTGCCCTAAAATCTGGAAGCCATAGGGCAGCAATTATGGTGAAGACTGGCATGATCAAATAGACCACAAAGGGGGCCTGGCCCACAAAGAGTAGTGGAGGTGATTAATTGAGCACTGAGACTCTAGGACAAAATAGATGGGTAGGTGACAAAGTTGCCAGTTGATGTCCCATCCTCCCAAAAGCAAGAATTAAGACATAGGGGTCTGGAAAGGTCTCCTCAATAAAAAGTTTTCAGACCACTGCCAATTGAAAGATGTTGACTGAACATGTTGTGAGTTCCCTTGGAGGAGGTACCATGCAGCATGAAAGAACATTATAGGCTGAAGAAAAGGGAAATGCCCACACATTTGAAGATCATCAGAAGCTGAGTGTGAGTTGACATTGATAACTGAAGACCTAGAGTGTCATAACTGCCCCATTTTGAGAGTGGAGTCTTAAGCACAGCAGAAAAAGGAATATTGACTAAAATCTAAATTACAAAGGCCCTATTCTTCCCATGGATTTACTCAATGGTTGCTTCCTCTGTCCCCAAACATAAACTGGGACTTTATTTGGCAGTTAGAGGAACAGTCACATGTGGTTCTTGGCTTGCAATATAAAAGCCACGACAGTGGAGAAGGTCAAGTCTCAACTCCTTAAGCATGCCATCTCCTCTCCAGGTAAGACAGTAAATGAAAAACAATGTCACTTTTTCAGAGGGGTGTTGGAGATTACTACTGCCACTCAAGATCTAAAGGTTGTGGAGGTGGTCCTTGTCACGTCTACATTTAATTTACTTGTCTGTCCTTACAGAAACTCAGGTAGATTTGCAGGAAGACCATAGATTCCTACAGACTTAGCCATGTGGAAGCTCAAGCTGCCAGATGGAGCACCACCGCTAGAACAGTTTAACAAGGTCTCAGATACATGGTATACAGCCATTGATTTGGAGAGTGGGTACTTTTTCATTCTGATAATAAAAGAGGATAAGAAATTGTTCACATTCATACATAAAAGTAAAGAATATTCATTTAAAGTTTTGCTTCATGAATAGTTTAATTCTCTCTCCCCTCTGTTGTGCTTTCTTGCTAAGTCACTTCAATCCTGTCTGACTCTTTGTGACCTATGGTCTGTAACCCGCCACGCTTCTCTGTCCATGGAATTCTCCAGGCAAGAGTACTGGAGTGGGTTGCCATGCCCTCTTCCAGGGGATCTTCTCAGGGATCTTCCCAACCCAGGGATCAAACTCCTGTCTCTTGCATCTCTTGCACTGGCAGGCAGTTCTAGCACCACCTGGTCTGAACTGAACAGTCTGCAGTCTCTTGCAATATCACTGTGACTCATAACATCAGCAACATTATGCTGACTGTATAGTATGTGTAAGCAGAGGATGATTCACTGGCCCTGGTAAGATGTGTTTCATATAATAAATGCTGGAGAGCGTATGGACAAAAGGGAACTCTCCTACTGTTGGTAAGAATGTAAATTTGTACAGCCACTATAGAGAACAGTATGGAGGTTCATTAAAAAGCTAAAAATAGAACTGCCATATGATCTAGCAATCACACTCCTGGCACATATTTAGAGAAAATACTAATTTGAAGAGATGCATGTACCCCCATGTTCACTGTAACACTATTTATAATAGCCAAGACATAGAAGCAACATAAATGTCCATTAACAGGTGAATGGATAGAGAAAATTTGGTGTAAGTATACAATGGAATATTACCCAGCCATAAAAAAGAATGAAATAATGTCATTTGCAGCAACATGGATGGACCTAGAGAATAACATACTAAAGTCAGTCAGACAAACACAAATATCATATGATATCGTTTATATGTGGAATGTAAAAAATGATAAAATTTAACTTATTTACAAAACAGAAACAGACTCACAGACTTCAAAAACAAACTTATGGTTACCAAAGGAGAAACATGGAGGGAAGGGGTAGCCTAGGAGTTTTAGATTAACATATACATACTACCATATATAAAAAAAAGATAATCAGTGAGGACCTAGTATGTAGCACAAGAAACTCTACTCAATATTCTATAATAACCTATATGGGAAAAGTCTGAAAAATAGAATAGATATATGTATATGTATAGCAGAATTACTTTCTTGTACACCTGAACTAACACAACATTGCCAATTAACTATTTGCCAATATAAAATAAAAGATTAAATTAAAAAAGACGTGTTTATATGATAGGTAGGCTTCCCTGGTGGCTCAGAGGGTAAAGCATCTGCCTACAATGCGGGAGACCTGGGTTCAATCCCTGGGTCACGAAGATCCCCTGGAGAAGGCAGTGGCACCCCACTCCAGTACTCTTGCCTGGAAAATCCCATGGATGGAGAAGCCTGATATGCTACAGTCCATGGGGTCGCAAAGAGTCCGACAAAGAGTCGGACACGACTGAGCGACTTCACTTATATGATAGGTAGTAAATTCTACAGATTCAGGAATAAACAGCTCAATGGTATTATCACAGTCCAATGTTCAGGTATGTATTAAGAACCATCCTTAGCGTAAAAAGGCAAACGGATGCATTTGGTATTCTTGACCACAAAGGAAGCAGAGCACTTGTTGGGCCTCTGGGGATCTGTGGAAATACAGTCTGTGTCTGGAATGTTGCTGTGGCCCGTATACCAGATGACATGGACAAAGGCCCAAAAGGGAGAAGGTTCCCTGTTGCTGCAAGGCAAACGGATGCATTTGGTATTCTTGACCACAAAGGAAGCAGAGCACTTGTTGGGCCTCTGGGGATCTGTGGAAATACAGTCTGTGTCTGGAATGTTGCTGTGGCCCGTATACCAGATGACATGGACAAAGGCCCAAAAGGGAGAAGGTTCCCTGTTGCTGCGGTTGATCTCAAGGCCTCAGTTCTTACCATTAACCATCATCCTGGCAAGGAGCTATAGTTCACTTCACTAACCTATATGTTTCTCCCTCAACAAGTGAGGCCTCTGAGTACATACATGTACTGTGTCCATGATTTTCACTGGTTGCTTCCAGCCAACGAGTTAATGTAGAAAGACAAATTTCTACAAAATGCAAGACTCACCTCACCGGTGATGTTGGCTCAAGGGCTCTATATTTCCATCCGATCCAAAACTTTCGTAAAGCTGTGCTGCAATCGGGGATATTCCTATGTATCTTCCTTCCTTCCCTTTCTCCATTGCAGTGATTATATTTCATCTTGCTCTGAGAGGTTATCCTGCCCCCTCCAGCTTCCTCCATTCTTCTCCTCATAAGTAATTTTTCCTCAATAAATCTCTTGCAGTTCTCTGTTTTATCACTGCTTCTCTGAGGATCTGAACTAATATTCATTCCAATAGGCAGGAAACTGAGATTATTCCCAAAATTCATGCACTAGGTAGTCATAGTCTTCCTGGACTAGTGATTTTTAAAAAATATACTTTATAATTATAACAAGTAGACTTTTTCTCTAGGCAGTCACATGGTAAAAAAAATGATGGATGCTATCCATTTCCTGAGAAGCCAGTTTCAAAGTTTCTCTCTAATGACAAATCAGTTGTTGTTTTTCATATTTATACCCATAACCAAGATTGAGATTTTCTATTCTTTCATCTTATTATGCATATACATATGTACAATTCTTAGTTTTGTATAAGCTTAAATATACCTTAATATTCCCAGGTTAGGAGGAGAGAATGAATTTAAAACAGAAATCTGAGCATGCATGTATAATTCAAAGCTCCCTAGGATCTACCCACTTCCATGAAAAATGCCACTTTAATGGTGCTATCTCAAATTTCAATGAGTTATTGATTTAAGAGTCTTTCTTTCCAGGAGCCACTGTTCTTCCAGCATTACAAATGTGTGATATATTGTGCATGGTGCAAACACTGGGTAATAAATGGAGAAGGAGGGAGGATCTTTCCTGTGGAAGTTGTTTTGTCTTTGTTACTATTTGCTTCTCTTCATTAGTAGGCAAGGACCTGAACCTGTGCATGAAGCCACTCCACCAGGCTAAAGCCATGCCTTATCACATAATAAAGTACACAACCTTTCTATTCCTGCCTGAACAGAACTCTTTTCTAGATTAGTTTTTAGTATTATCAAGGATTTTTTTTTTTAAATCAGATCTTCATGTTAGTTTAGATAGTTTACTCTCAAAGTGAAGTGAAGTGAAAGTCGCTCAGTCATGTCCGACTCTTTGCAACCCTATTAATTATACAATCCATGGGATTCTCCAGGCCAGAATACTGGAGTGGGTAGCCTGTCCCTTCTCCAGGGGATCTTTCCAGCCCAGGGATTGAACTGGGGTCTCCTGGTCTCCTCATTGAAGATGGATTCTTTACCAACTGAGCTATCAGGGAAGCCGTAGATATCCTCATTTTCTGCTTCTAGATCCCACCTGACCTTTCATTTGAAAAAGGAAAAAAAAAATCAAGTTTTTGAACTGTATGAGGCAGAATGGTCTCTCAAAAATATCTATACTTTAATCCTAGAATCTCATGACTATGTTGTGTTAGATGGGAAAGAAATTTTCAGGTACAATTACAGTTATAAATTTTTAAATAGAGAGATTATCCAGGATTCTCTTGATAGGCCCAATCTAATCAAATGAACCTTTTAAAGGAGAAACTGTCCTGTACAAGGACCAGAGAGAGGCCGCTAGGAGAAATAGAGACCTACAACTTTGAAGTCCTAGAATTTCAAAACTGGACTTGGCCAACAGTTCAAGAGGCTCCTGATGAGAACCCAGTCACATATCATCTTGTTTTTAATCTTATTGAACCAGGAGGAGAATAGATTATGACCTATAAATTTATATTGTTCTAAACTAAATTTGTAATAAATGTTGCCACAGCAATAGAAAACTAATACGTGAACTATTCATACTCACTTTTTTTGCCCACCTCGGGCAAATTTGGGATAGCTCAGCTGGTTAAGAATCTGCCTGCAATCCAGGAGATGTGGTTCAGTTTCTGGGTCGAGAAGATCCACTGGAGAAGGGAAAGGCTACCCACTCCAGTATTCTGGCCTGGAGAATTCCATGGACTCTATAGTCCATGGGGTCACAAAGAGTCAGACACGACTGAGCGACTTTCACTTTCATTGACTCATATGGTAAAGAATCTGCCTGCATTGCAGGAGACCAAGATTTGATATCTGGGTTGAGAAGATTGCCCTGGAGAAGGGAATGGCAACCCACTCCAATGTTCTTGCCTAGGGAATTCCACGGATAAAGGAGCTTGGTGGGCTCCTTTATCCATGGGTTTGCAAAGAACTGGACGTGACTGAGCAACTAACACACTGTCAGCAAATTTAACCACCTGCTACTCCATGTGTTCTGTGTATTCATGCCCTTAATAATTTATTAAACTTTGTAATGTTTAAAAAAATCTCCATCTTTATTCCTAACTCATCTGTGAGATTCTCAAAGGTCTCGTTTATCTTTAAATTTCTGGTGTCTACTAGAGTAGCTGAACTTCTGAAACAAATAAGGTGTACAATATTTAGTACTGACACAGGTCATACAGTACTTCACCCATTTATAAGTGTTTTAAATACAACATAAGTGATCAAAACTTAACTGATTTCTTTATTGTAACATATTCTGCCTCAACTTTAAGTGAGTTAGTGAAATATTGTTGAGACAAATGATATTGGCTTTTCCATATAAACTGCAAAGTACAAAAAAAACCTTTTGTAGAAATCTATCTACATATTTCTTGGAAAAATGCCTTAGATGCTGATTCCTAAAATGTTTTTATACCTATTTCTCTTTGAAATAGTGAAAAAGGATTTTTCTATAGATACTCATATTTTATATTCAAACACAGTTTCAAAAATATCAGTTGTTTGGTTATTTAATCATAAAGAGCATTTCACAGTGGCTTTCATATCTAATAATGTGATTATATTGTACAGAGTAGATATCATCATTAATCTTTGCTGAGATCCCAAAACAAATCAGAACTTCCATCTTGCACTCTCAATACACTTGCAAAGACCATATTTTCCATCAGCTTTTCCTCAACTTTCTACACCTGATTTGATGTCTGGATTTTGTTAATGTGTATAATATACTTAGCCTAGATAATATGATTCCTATGACAGTTATTTATATATAATGCATAGCTCCATGCTTCATAAGATCAAACTACTCAATAAATGATAGTAAATCTGTGGTTTCTAGAGCTTACTGTAAGTAAATTTTCATGTGATTCTTCTTAGTGATGCCATCCAGCCATCTCATCCTCGGTCGTCCCCTTCTCCTCCTGCCCCCAATCCCTCCCAGCATCAGAGTCTTTTCCAATGAGTCAACTCTTCGCATGAGGTGGCCAAAGTACTGGAGTTTCAGCTTCAGATTCTTCTATAGAGAAATTATATTCTGGATGTTAGACTCAGGAAAAAGCATATGTAATTATCTGAAAGCATGTCTGACTTGTGTCCCCCTTATTTACTTTGATGTAATAAATTATCTCAGAAGATGATTTAAAACAATCATCTTCCTAATCTAATTTTCCTATTTGTGGGATAGGGATTCTGGCAGGACTTAGGTGAGTGGTTTTTTAGTCCTATGTGATGTCAACAGGAGTTGCTTGGTGGGTTTTAGCTCTAGGCTAGTCCAGTGGGTATAGCATGGCTTGACTCATGCGTCTGCTACTTTGGCAGGGATCTGATTGGAATCTGGCCTCAGATGGTACTGTTGACTTGGGTGCCTATCAAAAGTAAGTCACTCTGCTTTTTGGAGAAAAATATAATTGAGAATATTTCATCGTAACATAAATTTCAAAATAGTAGAATGAATAACGTAACATAATGTAAGTCGCTCAGTCGTGTCCGACTCTTTGTGACCCAACGGATTGCAGCCTGCCAGGCTCCTCTGTCCATGGGATTTTCCAGGCAAGAATACTGGAGTGGGCTGCCATAGCACTGGTGATTTCCAAGGCAGTCGTTACATGTATAGTATATTTGGAAGTTCTGAGTAGGACTTTATATTCTATCACTTTCTAAATACTTTAGAGTGGAACTGATCTCTGGTTTAAATTTGTCAGATTTTAGATTATGTAGATTTTCCAGACAGTACCTATCCTTGTCAATAGGAAATAAATTGTGCATTATGGTAATGAAAAAAGAGGGAAGGAATTAATAGTCTCCAAAAGTATGGTACTTTATTACTACAAACCTAATCCTGGTTTGCTCCATTCTGAAACACAGAATAAAACAACCAAACATACACAGACACAAGAGGGTATTAATCACTATACGTGTAAAATGAGCTAACATTTAATCATTTCAAGTCCACAACTTGAATAGCACCAAGAACAATTCAGGTGAAATATGGAAATGGCTTATATTTTTGTTCCCTGAAATTTCCTCTGACATAGTAATTTTATGTTGCCACACACAACATAAATATAGAATTTGTGGTATACAACTATGGATGGAGGTTTGTAATACTGTACAGCAGGTGGTGACCAAATCCATCTCCAAGAAAAAGAAATGCAAAAAGGCAAAATGGTTATTGAGAAGGCCTTACAAATAGCTGAGAAAAGAAGAGAAGTGAAACGCAAAGGAGGAAAGAAAAGATATACCCATCTGAATGCAAAATGCCAAATAATAGCAAGGAGAGATAAGAAAGTCTTCTTCAATGAACAATGCAAAGCAATAGAGAAAACAATAGAATGGGAAAGACTAGAGATCTCTTCAAGAAAATTAGAGATACCAAGGGAATATTTCATGCAGAGATGGGCTCATAAGGACAGAAACGGTAAGGATATAACAGAAGCAGAAGAAATTAAGAATAAGTGTCAAGAATACACAGAAGAACTATAAAAAAAAGATCTTAATGACTTAGATAACCACGATGGTGTATCACTCACTTGGCACCAGACATCCTGGAGAGCAAAAGTAATGGAACTTCAGCTAAGCTTTCAAATCCTAAAAGATGATGCTGTTAAAGCGCTGCACTCAACATGCTAGCAAATTTGAAAAACTCAACAGTGGCCATAGAACTGGAAAAGGTCAGTTTTCATTCCAATCCCAAAGGAGCACAATGCCAAAGAATGTTCAAACTAAAATACAACAGCACTCATTTCACATGCTAACAAGGTAATTCTCAAAAGTTGGCTTCAATATTACATGAACCAAGAACTTCCAGATGTTCAATCTAGATTTAGAAAGGGCAGAGGAAAGAGAGATCAAATTACCTACATCCATTGGATCATAGAAAAAGCAAAAGAATTTCGGAAAAATACACACTTCTGCTTCATTGACTACACTAAAGCCTTTGACTGTGTAGGTCACAACAAACTTTGGAAAATTCTTAAAGAGTTGGAAATACCAGACCACCTTACCTGCCTCCTGAGAAACCTATATACAGGCTAAGAAGCAACAGTTAGAACTGGACATGGAATAATGGACTGATTCAAAATAGGAAAAGGAGTTCATCAGGGATGTATATTGTCACCCTGCTTATTTAACTTCTATGCAGAATAAATCATGTGAAATGCCTGACTGGATGAAGCACAAGCTGGAATCAAGATTGCCAGGAGAAATGTCAATAACTGCAGATATGCAGATGATAATATCATAATGGCAGAAATCAAAAAAGAACTAAAGAGCCTCTTGATGAAGGTGAAAGAGGAGAGTGAAAAAGCTGGCTTAAAACTCAACATTCAAATATCAAAGATCATGGCATCCAATCCTATCACTTCATGGAAGATATATGGGGAAACAATGGAAACAGTGAGAGACTTTATTTTCTTGGGCTCCAAAATCACTGTGGGTGTTGACTGCAGCCATGAAATTAAAGACGCTTGCTCCTTGGAAGAAAAGACATGACAAACCTAGACAATATATTTAAAATCAGGGTCATTACTTTGCTGACAAAGGTCTGTATAGTCAAAGCTATAATTTTTCCAATAGCCATGTACAGATGTGAGACTTGGACCATAAACAAGGCTGAGTGTTGAAGAATAGATGGTTTCAAACTGTGGTGTTACAGAAGACTCTTGAGAGTCCCTTGGACAGCAAGGAGATTAAACCAGTCAATCCTGAAGGAAATCAATCTTGAATACTCACTGGAAGGGAGGATGCTGAAATTGAAGCTCCAACACTTTGCATACCAGATGTGAAGAGCTGACTCACTGGAAAAGACCTTAATGCTGGGAAAGAGTGAGGGCAGGAGGAGAAGGGGGTGACAGAGGAAGAGATAGTTGGATAGGACCATCGACTAATGGACGTCAGTTTCTGAAACCTCAGGAAGATAGTGAAGGACAGGGACTCCTGGTGTGCTGCAGTTCATGGGGTCCCAAAAAGTCAGACACAACTGAGCAACTGAACAGCAACAAGAAAGTGATAGGATACACACATGTTGACATGCCTATCTGTGCAAAGGTTTTCTATATCTATCTCAAAATTCTGAATGAGTATCTTCTTGCATATCCTCTCTTAATCTCCCTAGTCCTTCTCTGACAATAGCACAAAGTAACATTTTAAGATATGTTTTACATCCTTTCATAACCTTTAATATCATATATATTAAGTTGAATTATCCATTTATGTAAGAACAAGAATATGCTTTCATATATTACTGTTATACAATAATAATAATCCTTAGGGCACAATAGTGCATCTGGCGCAGGTGCTAAGACAATAAACCTTTAAGGGGATCAAGATAGTGGAGGAGTATTACACACATACATCAAAAATGCATCTATATGTGGACTGATTCTCACAGAACATCTATAAACACTGGCTGAAGACTTCAGGCTACCAAAAGGCAAGAAAATCTTCATTGGGTGGGACACAATTGTAATTGGGTGAGACAAAAGGAGAAATAACTAGAAGGAAATCAGGATGGAACTTACACTCCTGGGAGGAAGCTGGGATAAAGGAAAGGTTTCCACACCCTGGGAAGTCCCTTTGCTGGTGGGGAAATCAACTGGGATTGAGGACGAGCTTCAAGGCCTTGGAGGAAAGCACAGCCATAGGTTTGCAGGGGGTAAAGTGGAGAGAGACCTGTACATATGCTTGGTGCCACCTCCTGAGAACCCCCAGCCTGACACGCTTGTCCACCGTGTGGGAAGGGGCTGGATGGTGCGGCTCTGGCTTCAGGGTCATACCCAGGGAGAGGACAGGGATTAGCTGCATGCACACAGCCTGAGATGTGGGTGAACCACAATCGCGGGTGCACGGGAAGAAGTCTGGGACCACCAGAGAGGAAGGCACCATGGCTGGGGGGATGTGAGGCGGGGGCACCACCATAGGAGGTTCTTTCTCTGCACACTCTGAGGCAGCAGGGCACCGCCTACCTGAGAGGCATGAGTGGCTGTCCGTGGCATGAGCAGGTGTGAGCTGGCCTCCAAAGGCAGGTGTGGGCCGGCACCACTGCTGAGTGTCCTACAGGTAGAAACCAGTCACCGTCCCTGCCTTCACGACAGTGTGCGACCTGCACACCCCCTATCCAAGGGGTAATGGCCAGCACGTGCTGAGGAAGGAGACAGAACGCATCCAAACTGCATAAAAGCAACCCTCACTGCAAAAAATTTTAAAATCCCCACAAATTATACAGGGACACGTCCACATGTACGTAGCCCTCCAAGACTACACTAGATAACGGATTCTCCTAAACTCAGGGTAAGAGTAGTATAAGAAAATCAAGAAGGAGAGGAACAACTCCCAGTTTAAAGACCAAGAGAACTCCCCTGCGGGAACAATGAAACAGAACTCATCAGTCTAAACAGACACTAAGTTCAAAAGGAGGTAATGAAAATAGAGAAAAAAATGAAGAAAAGCTAATGACTGAAATGCAGATTATTGCAAAAAAGGACTAGAAACTATAAGAAGGAGCCAAGAAGACTTAGAAAAGTCATTTGCAAAGACAAAACTGAGCTAAAGGCAATGAGTAGAATGAATAACACAGAAGAAAGAATAAGTGATCTGGAAGACAGACTAATGGCAATTACCCAATGAAGACAGCAGATAGGAAGACAAATAAAAAAAAAGAAAGAAAGAAAGCAACATATGAGACCTATTGGATAATATAAAGCATGCCAGTTTATGCACAACAGGGATTCCAAAAGGAGAACAAAGAGAAAACATATCTGAAGAAATTTTGGCTGAAACCTTCCCAAACCTAAAGAAGGAATCAGATATCCAGACACAGGAAGCACCGTGCTGTGCTTAGCTGCCCAGTCAGGTCTGAGTCTCTGTGACCCCATGGAATGTAGCCCACCAGGCTCCTGTGTCCTTGGGGAATCTCCAGGCAAGAATACTGGAGTGGGGTGCCATGGCCTCCTCTAGGGGATCTTCCCCACCCAGGGATCAAGCCCAGGTCTCCCGCACTGCAGGCGGATTGTTTACCAAGGAGCCAAGAGGGAAGCCCGCAGGAAGCACAGAGGGTTCCCTCCCCGATCCCCGGGATTCTCCAGGCAAGAACAGTGGAGTGGGGTGCCATCGCCTTCTCCGACAGAGGGTTCCAAATGAGATGAATCCAAACAGACCCACGCTAAGACTTAGCATAATAAAAATGGCAAAAGTTAAAGGTATAGAAAAGATTTTAAAGGCAGCCAGAGAACAATAAAGAGTTCAGATTACAAAGGATGCCTCTATAGGTGATCAACTGTTTTTTCTACAGAAAGGCTGCAGGTGAGAAGGGAGTGACAAAATATACTCAAAGTTATAAAACGGAAAATTTTGCAACCTAGGATACTCTGTCCTGCTAGATTATCATTTTTGAAATGAGGAAAGATAAAGAATTACTCGAACAAACAAAACTTAAAAGAATATAGCAATACTAAACCTATCTTAAAAGAAATATTATTGAAAGATTTTCTATTTCCCCAAATAGAAAACAAGCAAGAAGATATAGGAAAGTAACCTAAACCAGTATACAGATCAAAAGGAAAAAAAAAACCAAAAACCCTCTTTGTGAAAATGATGATAAACAAAAGTAACACAAAAATATAAATATGAAGAAGTAATGAAGGACTTAAAAATCATAAAATATGAGGAAAGAGGGTAAGAAATATAGATTCTTTTTTAGAATGGGTTTGAGCTAGAGCAAGCAGATATAACAAGCAGTTAACATATTTGAAAAACCAAAAATCAAAAACATACAATAAATTCAGAAAAAAATATACAAGGATAAAATGAAAGGAAATCATCAAAACATAAAAAGAAAAACAAAGGAACAAAGAAGAAACATAGAATCAACTGGAAAACAAAGTTTATAATGACAATTAATATATATTATCAATAATTAACTTAAATGTCAAAGAATTAAATGATGCAATAAAAATTATAGAGTGGCACACTGGATTAAAAAAACAAGAGCCTATGATATGATGCCTGCAAGAAGCCCATTTTAGGGAAAAATACACGCACAGATTAAAAGTGAAAGGACGGGAAAAGATGTTTCATACAAACAGAAATGATAAGAAAGTGGGAGTTGCAACTCATACACAACAAAACAGATTTTAAAACAAAGGCCATAAATAAAGACAAAAAAAAGACCCTATATAATAATAAAATGATCAACACAAGAAGAGAAATGGGAATACCAGAGCACCTGACCTGCTTCTTGAGAAATCTGTATGCAGGTCAGGAAGCAACATTTAGAACTGGACATGGAACAAGAGACTGGTTCCAAATAGGAAAAGGAGTCCATCAACGTGGACATCATCAAAAACATCTACATAAAAACAGATGCTCAAAAGAGTTTGGAGAACAGGAAAGCCTCTTACACTGTTGGAGGGAATGTGAGTTGGTATAGCCACTATGGAAAATGGTATGGAGGTTCCTCAGAAAACTAAAAATAGAATTACCATATGATATAGCAATCCCTGGCCATATATCCAGACAAAACTAGAATTCAAAAAGATACATGCATTCTAATATTCATAGCAGCACTGTTCACAATAGCCAAGACATGGAGACAACCTAAATGTCTATCAACAGATGAATGAATAAAGAAAGTGTGTGTGTGCGTATGTGTGTGTGTGTGCACACGTGTGTGCACATAATACATACATACACACAGGGAATACTGCTCAGCCATAAAAAAGAATGAAGAATGCCAGCTGCAGCAACATGGACAAAACTAGAGATTATCATACTATGTGAAGTAAGTCAGAAAAAGACACATATATGGTATCAGTTATATGATAAGATGTAACAGAAAGGAACCTGTCCATATAAAAGAAACAGAGACACGGACATAGAGAACAGACTGGGGGTTGCCAGGGGGCAGGGGTTGGGGACCACAGAGCAGGAGGTGGGGTAAGCAGATGTCAACTTTCATACAGAGAATGGATAAGCCACAAAGTCCTACTGTACATCACAGGAAGCTGCATGCAACATCCGATGATAAGCCATAGTGGAAAGGAATATAAAAATGTACGCATTTATATTTATAGGGGGCCTCCCTGATAGCTCAGTTGGTAAAGAATCCGTCTGCAATGCAGGAGACCCTGGTTCTGTTCCTGGGTTGGGAAGATCCCCTGGAAAAAGGAAAGACTACCCACTCCAGTATTCTGGCCTGGAGAATTCCATGGACTATTTAGTCCATGGGATCACAAAGAGTTGCCCACGACTGAGCAACTTTCACTTTCACTCTGACATATCTACAACTGAAAAAAAGACAGTAAAACTATTTCTAGTATCTTAGGTTATTCAACTACTGGCCACCATGTACTTACTATAAACCAAAAATGTTAAAACGTCACTAGTGAATCATACCTAATCTGCAGCTCATCACAAATGATTACCATTATATCTTACAATCAGAAGAAATTTTCAAAATCATCTGACCAAGTACCTTATTTTCTTCAAAGCAGATGTGGTGGAGCATATTTCTTAAACTCTTCCACAACTGTGGTATACCTGGACCCCACAAACAGGTATTCTTTGTCAGCATATAAGATTATATGATTGTCATGCTGTCAATATTTATCATAAATTTGAAAGCAGCTCTCAGAATTGGAAAATGTAAATCAAAACCAAGTCAATCAAACCACCAAGAATGAAACATCTCTGATACAACGAAATAGCAAGTTTTCAATGAAATATTTGAAGATTTCTTTCTAGAAGGGAGAAGGATAAGCAACTAAATTTATCAGTGACTTTATTTTGCTTGTGCATGATTTATTTAAAAATAAGAGATATATGAAGTATAGTACAAAGTGTTATCCAATTACTGATGATCGAACAATAAAACTGGAAGTTACACTTCAGATAAGAAAGTAAAATCAGGTCAGCTTGAATTTTTACACATTTATTGTATGGATTTTGCTTTTCTTTACTTTTAAAATGGCAGATGTATTATCATCATATTGAAGAGTTTAGGAAAGAAATTTTATAGTCATGATTTTATTCCTTTCATAGATCTCACTCACCTATATTAAGCAGGAGTTGCTACCTTGATTTCTGATGTTATGTAATATTTTAAAATATTTAAAATCTTTTCAGATCTAAGGCAATGGGATATTAACGGAAGACAATTTTTTTCTACTTATCCTTTATGAACAAATCCAAATTTGAGTCTTAATTCTCCCATAAATAGTGACATTGGACAATGTATTTAATTTGATACAAACTGCAAGCTAACCATGAAAGTACCTCCATGGTGCAGAGGAAACATCTAACTCCATAGAATAATAAGAAAAATAGAAGCGTCTGTGAACAGGAATAATTGTGTTAGAAAGATTGTCTGAAACTTTGAAATAGGCAGAAAATATTACTGAGTGTTCTTTCAGTGTGGTTCTGAGCTTTAACTTTTGATTTATTTTTTATTGACTGGACTGTTTTACAACTGTGTAGGACTTGAGTTTCGGAGAAGGCAATGGCACCCCATTCCAGTACTCTTGCCTGGAAAATCCCATGGATGGAGGAGCCTGGTGGGCTGCCGTCCATGGGGTTGCAACTGAGAAACTTCACTTTCACTTTTCACTTTCATGCATTGGAAAAGGAAATGGCAACCCACTCCAGTGCTCTTGCCTGGAGAATCCCAGGGACGGGGGAGCCTGGTGTGCAGCCGTCTATGGGGTCGCACAGAGTCGGACACGACTGAAGCGACTTAGCAGCAGCAGCAGCAGAGTTTAATATATAGATTCTTTCTTTGTGTGTGTGTGTGTGGTCCACAGAGGTGAAAATAATTTCTTCGAGTGGAAAAGCTAGCCCCAAGGATAGCATATTAAGTAGTTTTGTATCTAACCCAACAATTATATACTAACAATCCTTTATTAAATTACCCATAAATACCCAGTTCCTCAAATGTTCTTTGAACTTAAAAATATATATATATATTTACTGGTTCTCTCATTAAGTAATACATTGAATGAAACTTTAGGGATGTGTTCATTTTATATTTGCGTGAGAATTATAATAGGACCTTCCTGAAAACTACACTTTAATTATGTCTCTCTTGGCAAAGGACAGAAGGATCTAAGTTGGAAATGTGAGATAGCTTACACCATTCATCACATGAGCATTCAAGAAGAAAGTGTTCGTATTTGTCAATCAGCTCCTGGCCACTCCATTATTGTAGAGAGTCCAGGTTATTGTCAAACAAGAAAACTGGAAGAATCAAGAGGGCTAAATTGATCCACATTAAAAAGAGCTGAGCCACACAGCTGACAGGTGAGATAATGGACAATCTCATGAGCTGCATTCTGGTGGGAGAGTATTTATCTCTCTTTTGGAATTGTTGAGGATGATCTGGAGTAGTTGCAATGAGGCAGAAGTATAAAAATTGACATAAAGAACCAAAAGAGAATACTAGGGAATTATGTTATGCATAACAGAAATATATCTTTTAAAATTTCTTGAAAAGGTAAAGACTTTCTTTTTTTCCTTTCTATTCTATTTCTTTAATATGCTAAAGCATTCAGACAGAATATTTGTGATCCTGTGTTCAAAGTTTTATTTTACATTTACTATTAAGGAAATATGCTTCTGAGAAAGCCATTTCAAATACTTAATAGAGCATTTTATAGGAAAAGAGTGACTTGATTAAATTGATCACATGGATGTGAGAAGGAAAGGGCTTGCTGAAGATTGTTAAGTGATTAGATTGGTTAAGGTGTCTTACCACTTGAGATACTTACTTGGCTTGAAGTTATTAGACTGGGCGCGAGAGTGACTGCTGACCAGTGCTGACCTTTCAGAAATTTCTCTTCATTACATCTAGTGATAAAGTGGGCCCCATGTTATCTTCCAGAAAATAACTCAAATGTGTTTTTCTCAAACATGACTGTTGGCATGATACTGGCCTGTTCTCAGGACTGGAAAAAACGAATGTGATTACCTGATGAGCTTTATATATGTAAAATGTAGGCAAAGTGCTTAGTATACTTCCTGAGAGTAGACACTTAAAAAAGAAGGGAAAAAAAAAAAAAAAAACCAAAAACCTAGTTCTCCCCAAAGAACCAAACATGAGTACTAAGAATAACACAAAATGAATACAAACTTTTGAAATTACATGAAAAAAAAATTGCACACCATTGCATACACACACATACGCATGTATTTTACAATCTACACATTCATCACTAATCCTGAAATGAAATGAACAACTGTTGGATGAGAAATAATTATTTTAATTTCTCTTCCATTCATTTCAGAGACACCCTGGGCAGTGGGCAGCATTTATTTCTTGGAGCAATAGTTCCTCTGAGACTTTCCTAAACTGATTCCTTCCCTGTTCCATCTGAAATGCCAGCCACTGCTTCTTCAGTTCACTGATTCTCATCTCCCAGATTCTATACAGTTTTCAACTCCGATTTGAAATGCTGGAGCCTCAGTTAAGTGCTCTCTGATCCTCCAGCCTAAAGCATTTCTCCCTCCTCTAATGTTCATAGGCATATTTTATATTTTTTCTTAAGGCAAGTATCACTCGCAACCATCTAATATACATCTTTCCTTCCCTATTGAAACCTAACCTCTTTTTAAACCACAGCATTTCATTCTCTAAACAATTGCATTTTAATTTTGCCTGGCTGCCTGCATCAATACTTTACGTCAGCGTGGTATAATTAAGCTTTTGCAGAACATGAAAAGCAATCTGAGTTCCTCTGCACACAGCTAAGGATGATGTGTGATGCTGGTCATCCATCTCCACCACAAAACACGGCAATTATAGCCATGTCTATTCTTTGTTCTCAATTACAGGAGAATATGGCCCAGAAAGCTAGAGGTGACTGTAGAAGGGTGGTGCCAGCTGGGTGTAACTGAGTCCTAAAAATTCTTGATAGGATCTCCTTTCTCACAGGTCAGAGGACTGAGAGCTAATTCCCTTTTACAATCCCTTGCCCCCGAAGCAACTATCACTTTTCCAGCAAGCAGCAGTATTTTTTTCTTGCTGACAGATACCCTCTGCATGGAGTTTCAAACACTCAGGCCAGAAGCACTATCTATGCCTCATTACCATTTAAATAGGCTGATCAATGAGAATTAGCATGTAATTTGAATTACAACACCCACCTCCTGCTTCTTAGAGCCAGGGTCCTCCAGCCTCTTTAAATAAATGTTACATTTCCCTCTGAGGATTCCTCCCTCTCTTCAAATCTGAAAACAGGTGTCTGCCTGTTCTGTGCAAGAACTTTAATGGAGGGATTGATCCCTGGTTCTGCCTACTCCTCACCTGCATTCAGGATAGCCTACTGTCCTGTGAGAACACCAAACAGCAGTCATCTCAGCCAGTCTGTACACTGAATATTTTGATTCAATGTCACCTTAATTTTAATTCTATAATTTCACACCAATTTAACCAATAAATAATGTTATCCATATGCGTCAGGGGACAGAGTATGCTGAATGTGGATTCAGGAGCTATACTGGTTACTCACCAAGAAACTTGTACAAAATATAGGAAAATTAGTAAAAGAAATGAAAGCCGCTAACCCACTGAGTAAAGATTTTTCATTTGCCTGTCTTGCCTATGTTGTAAGGCCTAATGAAAATTAATTTTGTGATAATATATGTGAAAGAACTTTACACATGTTACAGTGCCATATAAATGCACTATATTGCATTACTCTATTTACAGATATAGTGCTATGACCTAATTAACTCTCACAGTAGGATTATTTTACTGTTTGATATATCTCATCATGATTTACATAGGCAACCACTTCATATTTTCCTGGTTATCCAGTTAAGATAGTGAAGAAGCATTTTCTTGGACCAGTCGTGATTGCCAGTCACTGGTACATACTCTGAAATATAAGCAGTTTCCAACCGAGTGCACCCAGATAATTATTTAACATTAAGATGATGTAAAATTCTCTCCTGTACACTAACCAGCAATTCTCTTAGACTTCAAGTTACTTTCCAACTCTAGGGATTCATGATTTTGATTTATTAATAATAGGTAAAAGAATAATAGTATTATGCCCTAGTGCACTATTCTCTCGGGGTTGGGACTCATAAAATATTTCTGTATCTACACACCAATGTTGCATTACTGTTCTCATCACACTATTTTAATTTAAAAGTGTAACTTTTTTGTCAGATATTACTCTTCTCCAAATATGCCAAGTGACCTTGATAATTTGTCTTTCGTTTCTGTATCTTCAGTACTATCATCGTCTCTGGATCACAGTTAGCAGTAAATACCTATGTGTTCTGCTTCATGGATCACAGCCTTGTCACGGCAAAGGGGCTTGCGTAACTCAATGCAGCTATGAGACATCCCATGGAGGGCTGCTCAAGATGAATAGGCAGATGGATAGGCATAAAGAGGAGTTCTGACAAAACATGGTCTACATTCCAGAGTGTGGAGTAGGCCTTAGGAAGCATCACTATGGACAAAGCTAATGGAGGTGAAGGAATTCCAGTGGAGCTATTTAAAATCCTGAGATAGTGCTGTTAAAGTTCGGCTCCCAACATGTCAATAAATTTGGAAAACTCAGCAGTGGCCACAGGACTGAAATCCAAACCCAAAGAAGGGCAATGTCAAAGAATATCCAAGGTACCATACAATTGTTCTCATTTCACATGCTAACAAGGTAATACTCAAAAACCTTCAAGCTAGGATTCAGTAGTATACGAACCAAGAACTTCCAGATGTATACGTTGGGTTTTGAGGAGGCAGAGGAACCAGAGAATGGCAAAGGGGCTTCCGTAACTCAGTGCAGCTATGAGACATCCCATGGAGGGCTGCTCAAGATGAATAGGCAGATGGATAGGCATAATGAAGAGTTCTGACAAAACATGGTCTACATTCCAGAGTGTGGAGTAGGGCTTAGGAGGCATCACTATGAACAAAGCTAATGGAGGTGATGGAATTCCAGTGGAGCTATTTAAAATCCTGAGATAGTGCTGTTAAAGTTCTGCTCTCAATATGTTAATAAATTTGAAAACTCAGCAGTGGCCACAGGACTGGAATCCAAACCCAAAGAAGGGCAATGTCAAAGAATATCCAAGGTACCATACAATTGTTCTCATTTCACATGCTAACAAGGTAATACTCAAAAACCTTCAAGCTAGGATTCAGTAGTATACGAACCAAGAACTTCCAGATGTATATGTTGGGTTTTGAGGAGGCAGAGGAACCAGAGACCAAATTGCCAATATCCATTGGATCATGGAGAAAGCAAGGGAGTTTCAGAAAGATATCTACTGCTGCTTTATTGACTACACTAAAAGACATTGAGTGTGTGGGTCACAACAAATCGTGGAAAATTCATACAAAGATGGGAAAATATGTGTGGGTCAAGAAACAACAGTTAGAACTGAACATGGAACAACTGACTGGTTCTAAATTGGGAAACAATTACAGCAAAGCTGTATATTGTCACCCTGCTTATTTAACTTATATGCAGAGTACTTATGCAAAATGTCAGACTTGATGAATCTCAAGCTAGAATCAAGATTGCCAGGAGAAATATCAACAACCTCAGATATGCAGATGATACCACTTTAATGGCAGAAAGTGAAGAGGAACTAAGGAGCATCTTGATGAAAGTGAAAGAGGAGAGTGAAAAAACTGGCTTGAAACTCAACACTCAAAAAACTAAGATCATGGCACCCAGTCCCATCACTTCATGGCAAATTGAAGAGAAAAAACTGAAAGCAGTGACAGTCTTTATTTTTGTGGGCTCCAAAATCACTGCAGGTGGTGACTATAGCCATGAAAATCAGGTGCTTATTCCATGGAAAGAAAGCTATGATGAACCTTGACAGCCTATTAAAAAGCAAAGACATCACTTTGCCAACAAAATTTGTATAATTAAAGCTATGGTTTTCCCAGTAGTCATGCACAGATGTGAGAGTTGAACTGTAAAGAGGGTGGAGCACCAAAGAACTGATGCTTTTGAATTGTAGTGCTAGAGAAGACTCTTGAGAGTCTTTCGGACTGCAACGAGATCAAATCAGTCAATCCTAAATGAAACCAGCCCTGAGTATTCAAGCTGAAGCTCCAATATTTTGGCCACCTGATGGAAAAAGCCAGTTAATTGGAAAAGACCCTGATGTTAGAAAAGACTGAAAGCAAAAGGAGAAGGGGGCAGCAGAGATTGAGATGGTTAGATAGACTCATTGACTCAATGGACAGGAATTTGAACTAACGTCAAGATATAGAGGACGGAAGAGTCTGACAAGCTACAGTCCACGGGGTCACAAAGAGTCAGAGATGACTTAGCGACTAAATAACAACAAACCCAGGTGGATGGCCCAACTTGCAATGTGAACTGGCTTTAATTTCCTGTTGAACTCCATTAGTTAACAAACCTGCCTAAAATCAGCGCACCATAGACCAAAGGTGTGTCTTATGTCTAAGTGTCCAAGGTTACTTTGAAAATACTCTCTCAGGGAGTTCTATAGCCTATTTTCCATCCAGGTTACCCCCTATAGACACTTTCCACATAGAAATAAAATAAATACATGAAAACAGCTTGGCCAGAAGCCAAACTATGGAGGAGTCTAATGACATCCCCAAATGGCATCATGCTCTTCACAGCCACTTTAATGATGATAGCACATTGGAATCCATAGACTTCTTATTTAGAATTGTGTAAGTCCCTATATATATATCTATAGAGAAGTTTTTAAACTTTTATTTTAAAATAATATAGACTCATAGGAAGTATATACAGGGTATGATATAAAGTTATTTTTTATCATCAAATAATTTATTTTTTATGCTTCTATTTTTTTTAAGTACACTGTTTATCTTCTCTAGTAATCTTCTGTTTACAAGGACTTGAGGTAACAGTTTATGTGATCATTCAATGAGGTAAGAAAACAGTAAGAATAAAGACAAAAGAAATTCAGAAAATCCCTCTATAATTTTTCACTAGGACTTGTTTATTTTGGTGATGTACACAGTGTATTTAGCTAAGTACAAGTACAAGCTACTTTTCTAACTTTGTTCATTATTTTTTATATGTTATGTTAAAAAATAATCCCTGTACATGCCCTGAGGTCTCTGCCATGGTTCCATGCTTAGGCTGAAAGCGCTGTCTAGAATTTGTTTCTTGTTCTTCAGAATTTCTTGTGAATCCTATCTAACCTGTTAAAGATTAAACTAAGGCATGTTAAAAATTTAGAGTTTATTTGATCAAAATCAATTTGGAAGGGTACTCTATCTGGAGGAGGGCATGCAACCCACTCTAGTATTCTTGCCTGTAAAATCCCCATGGACAGAGGAGCCTGGTGGGCTACAGTCCATGGGGTCACAGTACATCGCTGAACTCTACCAATAGGGGAAAGACTTTTATAAGGAAAAAAAAAAAGTCAAGGAAATTTCTGATTTTCTATATCTTAGAGCTCATTGACTGTGATTGGCTGCCCTTAAGCTCTGATTTCTAACCTTGAAGCATTTACAGATTTCAACTTTGGTTTTGTTAGATTTTGTTTACATAGGCTGCCATAGCATTAGAAATGTGGAAAATTCATACAGAGATGGGAAAATATGTGTGGGTCAAGAAACAACAGTTAGAACTGAACGTTGAACAACTGACTGGTTCAAAATTGGGAAACAATTACAGCAAAGCTGTATATTGTCATCCTGCTTATTTAACTTATATGCAGAGTACTTATGCAAAATGTCAGACTTGATGAATCTCAAGCTAGAATCAAGATTGCCAGGAGAAATATCAACAACCTCAGATATGCAGATGATACCACTTTAATGGCAGAAAGTGAAGAGGAACTAAGGAGCATCTTGATGAAAGTGAAAGAGGAGAGTGAAAAAACTGGCTTGAAACTCAACACTCAAAAAACTAAGATCATGGCACCCAGTCCCATCACTTCATGGCAAATTGAAGAGAAAAAACTGAAAGCAGTGACAGTCTTTATTTTTGTGGGCTCCAAAATCACTGCAGGTGGTGACTATAGCCATGAAAATCAGGTGCTTATTCCATGGAAAGAAAGCTATGATGAACCTTGACAGCCTATTAAAAAGCAAAGACATCACTTTGCCAACAAAATTTGTATAATTAAAGCTATGGTTTTCCCAGTAGTCATGCACAGATGTGAGAGTTGAACTGTAAAGAGGGTGGAGCACCAAAGAACTGATGCTTTTGAATTGTAGTGCTAGAGAAGACTCTTGAGAGTCTTTCGGACTGCAACGAGATCAAATCAGTCAATCCTAAATGAAACCAGCCCTGAGTATTCAAGCTGAAGCTCCAATATTTTGGCAAATTGAAGAGAAAAAACTGAAAGCAGTGACAGTCTTTATTTTCTTGGGCTCCAAAATCACTGCAGGTGGTGACTATAGCCATGAAACTCAGGTGCTTATTCCATGGAAAGAAAGCTATGATGAACCTAGACAGACTATTAAAAAGCAAAGACATCACTTTGCCAACAAAATCTGTATAATCAAAGCTATGGTTTTCCCAGTAGTCATGCACAGATGTGAGAGCTGAACTGTAAAAGAGGGTGGAGCACCAAAGAACTGATGCTTTTGAATTGTAGTGCTAGAGAAGACTCTTGAGAGTCTTTCGGACTGCAACGAGATCAAATCAGTCAATCCTAAATGAAACCAGCCCTGAGTATTCAAGCTGAAGCTCCAATATTTTGGCTACCTGATGGAAAAAGCCAGTTAATTGGAAAAGACCCTGATGTTAGAAAAGACTGAAAGCAAAAGGAGAAGGGGGCAGCAGAGCTTGAGATGGTTAGATAGACTCATTGACTCAATGGACAGGAATTTGAACTAACGTCAAGATATAGAGGACGGAAGAGTCTGACAAGCTACAGTCCACGGGGTCACAAAGAGTCAGAGATGACTTAGCGACTAAATAACAACAAACCCAGGTGGATGGCCCAACTTGCAATGTGAACTGGCTTTAATTTCCTGTTGAACTCCATTAGTTAACAAACCTGCCTAAAATCAGCGCACCATAGACCAAAGGTGTGTCTTATGTCTAAGTGTCCAAGGTTACTTTGAAAATACTCTCTCAGGGAGTTCTATAGCCTATTTTCCATCCAGGTTACCCCCTATAGACACTTTCCACATAGAAATAAAATAAATACATGAAAACAGACTTGAGATGGTTAGATAGACTCATTGACTCAATGGACAGGAATTTGAGCTAACGTCAAGATAACAGAGGACGGAGGAGTCTGACATGCTACAGTCCATGGGGTCACAAAGAGTCAGAGATGACTTAGCGACTAAATAACAACAAACCCAGGTGTGGGATGCATGAACAATGGATGGCCCAACTTGCAACGTGAACTGGCTTTAATTTCCTGTTGAACTCCATTAGTTAACAAACCTGCCTAAAATCAGCGCACCATAGACCTAAGGTGTGTCTTACGTCTAAGTGTCCAAGGTTACTTTGAAAATCCTCTCTCAGGGAGTTCTATAGCCTATTTTCCATCCAGGTTACCCCCTATAGACACTTTCCACATAGAAATAAAATAAATACATGAAAACAGCTTGGCCAGAAGCCAAACTATGAAGGAGTCTAATGACATCCCCAAATGGCATCATGCTCTTCACAGCCACTTTAATGATGATAGCACATTGGAATCCATAGACTTCTTATTTAGAATTGTATAAGTCCCTATATATATATCTATAGAGATATATATTAAACTTTTATTTTAAAATAATATAGACTCATAGGAAGTATATAAGGGTATGATATAAAGTTATTTTTTATCATCAAATAATTTTTTTATGTTTCTATTTTTTTTTTAAGTACACTATCTTCTCTAGTAATCTTCTGTTTACAAGGACTTGAGGTAACAGTTTATGTGATCATTCAATGAGGTAAGAAAACAGTAAGAATAAAGACAAAAGAAATTCAGAAAATCCCTCTATAATTTTTCACTAGGACTTGTTTATTTTGGTGATGTACACAGTGTATTTAGCTAAGTACAAGTACAAGCTACTTTTCTAACTTTGTTCATTATTTTTTATATGTTATGTTAAAAAATAATCCCTGTACATGCCCTGAGGTCTCTGCCATGGTTCCATGCTTAGGCTGAAAGCGCTGTCTAGAATTTGTTTCTTGTTCTTCAGAATTTCTTGTGAATCCTATCTAACCTGTTAAAGATTAAACTAAGGCATGTTAAAAATTTAGAGTTTATTTGATCAAAATCAATTTGGAAGGGTACTCTATCTGGAGGAGGGCATGCAACCCACTCTAGTATTCTTGCCTGTAAAATCCCCATGGACAGAGGAGCCTGGTGGGCTACAGTCCATGGGGTCACAGTACATCGCTGAACTCTACCAATAGGGGAAAGACTTTTATAAGGAAAAAAAAAAAGTCAAGGAAATTTCTGATTTTCTATATCTTAGAGCTCATTGACTGTGATTGGCTGCCCTTAAGCTCTGATTTCTAACCTTGAAGCATTTACAGATTTCAACTTTGGTTTTGTTAGATTTTGTTTACATAGGCTGCCATAGCATTAGAACCAGCTCAATCTAATAGCTTTCTTGTTTAATTAACTCAATAAATCTTAGAAAACAAATTCAGGCATCGTAGGCTCACTGTGGCTTTCTTTAATTCCGTTAGCTAGATGAATTTTCTTAGTCTTCTGGACTCCTCGTTTTGTAAAAGTATACTCTTCTTGGTACTTAGGTCAGCTTCAACCTCTGTAAGACCTTTTATAAGAGTCAATATCTTCCCTTTCGGCTACTATGTCCCTGAGGCCCAGGTTCATCAGTTAGTCACATTTATATTTCCCAGCTCCTAGATGATAATTATTTTTGAAACAGTTAAATAGAATTTAAATTTATATCCCCAAATAGCTAACCTAATTTCCCAAACGTTATGCTAATCACTCAAAACTTGAGAGAGGGAGGGATACAAAGAAAGAGAGAAAGAGAATCTTATACTATACCTCTGGCTTTCTCAATTTAAATGTTTCATCTTGTGTTGTGCTAGAAATAAAATTCATGCCAGCAGGTTCAATGTTTTAAATTCTCAGAAATAATTGTTATCCTAAGATACTAACATATATAAGGTCAGAATGGTAAAGCTAGTCTTGTTAGAAATCACATTTAAATTAAAGTCATTTATTGTGAATATACCAGGTTTTCTGGAAATGCTGAATATAGTACTTAGTCAGCTGGAGTTCTAACCCAATTTATTTCTTTACCAGCAATCATTCCGGAAGGAGCATAATATCTGGGGACTCATCCTCAGAACCAAAAATAAAGTTTTTTTTAACCCAGTCCTAAACTTAGTCACTATTTTCATAGCTTTTATTATCCCTATATATTTCTGTAGAACAAAGGAAATTTTAAAGTAAATTATTAACTAATAATATCAAATATGTTATTAATTTAAAAGTTGGTGAAATAATCTCCACTAGTAATGAATGGAGGAAAACTCAGGGAGGACAAACTGATATACCCAAGGTATTTTTTTGTTTGGTTGTTTGTTTTCTAAAATGTAAGCCATTTTCTGGCTATTTATAGCTAATTTTTTAAAAGACTAATATTTATAAATTAATATGATTCAAACTCCTTTTTTTAGTAAAATGTACCTTCTGTAGTTTTAAGGGTGGGGGTAATACCAATAAAGATCTGCTATTCTGTTGTAAGGATATAATGTTACATTTTCAAAATTATTCCATTGATTTATCAGTGATAATTTATGTAAATTTATAAGAATTGCTGTATATTTAAGAGACAATGTGATTTATTAATTTAAAGCTAATTTTAATTTTGAAATTACTAGAAGGGATAGGAATATGATGATGACTTAAAAACAATTAAATAAATAAAAATAATTATCTTATTTATAAATTTCACCCAATCGAATGAACATATGCCTCCACTAACCTATGGATTCTTTTTCTCTATCAGTATCTTGCAGCCTTCAACTGTCGCTGAGTCAGTAATTTAACAACACACCATGATGTACTCAGCATTCCATGGTTGATAGTACAATGTTTTATCTTTTTTTGTATCTTAAAAAAAAAATTGTGTTTTTTCAAGTATTCAAATTCTCTAGACAAAACTGAACTATTTCTAAGTTTAATATAGTGACTTGATAAATGTGTCTCACCTTTATTTTTAATACAGCCCATGATGATGTTTTGCCGTTGAATGCCAGCATTTCAATTGAAGTCAGTCAGTGTCCTTCATATAGAATGAAAGCAAGTCTAATACGTGGGATTCTGGAAGACAAGTCTTATACAATAATGGATGAAGTGGGATTTCTAAGACTCTTTTTAGAGCAGTTTAAGGTTCATGGCAAGATTAAGGGGGAAATACAGAGATTTCCTATACTTCCCCCTACAACCACATATGAATAGCCTCCTACCTTACCAACTTCCCCCACCTGCGTAGTTCGTTTGCCACAAACAATTAAAAAGCCTACACTGACGCATTATAATCATCCAAAGTCCATAGCTTACATTAAGGTTCCCCCTTAGTGATGTACATTCTATGAGTCTGGACAATTGTGTAGTGACATTAATTCATTGTTATAGTTATCATACAGAGCATTTTCACTGCCCTAAAAATCCTCTTTGTTCCATGTATTAATCCCTTTCACTCCCAATTCTTGATAATCTTTTTATTGTCCATAGTTTTGCCCTAACCATAATATCACATCAGTCAGTCTAGTCAGAATCATATAGTATGTGGACTTTTCAGTCTAGCTTTTTTCACTTAGTAATATGCATTTTCAGCCCTGAATATTCATTGGAAGGACTGACGCTGAAACTGAAACTCCAATACTCTGGCTACCTGATGTGGAGAGCTGGCTCTGGAAAAGACTCTGATGCTGGGAAAGATTGAGGTCAGGAGGAGAAGGGGGCAACAGAGGAAGAGATGGTTGGGTGGCATCATTGACTCAATGGACATCAGTTTGAGCAAACTCCAGGAGATAATGAAGGATAGGGAAGCCTGGCATGATGCAGCCCATGGGGTCGTAAAGAGTTGGTCTTCACTTAGAGACTGAACAACAATATGCATTTAAGATTCCCTCATGTCTGTTCATTTTCATTTAAATATAAATTTTACCAACTGTATTTGTTTAAGAACTTTAAAAAATGTCATTTTAATAATACCTGTTCTTTTAAAGACAGCTCTTGGGAGTCAGAGTCTTATATGATTGAATCTATTATGATGAGCTCAAGGGAAAAGATTAGATTGGGCTTGCCCTAGGGCTGCCAGCATCAAACACATGAACTTATTATAAGCAAGGTTTACAAAAAGCTGTAAAGCAGCAGACTTGAGAAAAATGAGGGAACCTGTGAAAGATACTGTACTATCTGTTCACTGGGAAGAGGTGGGGAAATGATCACTGACCTCTAAGTAACAGAGAACAGAACTCATCTTTCACTTGTGAATGAGCCCCTTGCTGTAATTGATGGCATTTCCTGAAATGGCTGTGATCATTAGGGCTCCAGTGACTGAATTAAAAGAAAATGAAGGATGCAGATGGCTGTACTAAAGCATGGAAAATGCATTTCTTCCTGGTGACAGATACAACTGATCATTTTGCAAGGAAGTGCCTCACTGACAGTGTTTTAGCTGTGTAGTTCTCAGGGAAAATGAAGAGTAATGCAAAAATTGGACAAGATGAAACAAGCAGTTTCATTCCAGGTATTGACTACACAAGTCACTTTCAATAAATCAGCTGCTTATTGTACCTAAGACAGCAGTTTGTTAATATTAGGAAGGTGTTATAAAATGTTCTCTTTGGTTAGGCAATCTTTGAGCATCATATGATAAAACACGAAGTTTTACTTAAATTGTTTTTTCTATTTGTTTTCTAGCTATCAACACTTGAATTATTAGGCATGTTCATTTAGAAATAACCTTGATGATCAAAAGCAGCCAAGGGTCAGCAAAATTCTTCTGTAAGAGGCCAGATATTGCAATTTTAGACCCCTATGCCTAATATAGTCATTGTACTAGCAAGTCAGTTCTGCCATTGTCAGAGGCAAACATCCATAGACAATCGTAAAAGAACAGATATAGCTATGTTCCAATAAGACTTTATGTACAAAAACAAATACCATCTGAATTTGGCCCTCAGGATATAATTTGTGGATCTCTGGTGTTTCCAGTGGTCATGTATGGATGTGACAGTTGGAATATAAAGAAAGCAGAGCGCAGAAGAATTGATGTGGTGTTGGAGAAGAACTGTGGTGTTGGAGAAGACTCTTGAGAGTCCCTTGGACTGCAAGGAGATCCAACCAGTCCATCCTAAAGGAGATCAGTCCTGAATATTCATTGGAAGGACTGATGCTGAAGGTGAAACTCCAATACCTTGGCCACCTGATGCAAAGAGCTGACTCACTGGAAAAGACCGGAATGCTAAGAAAGATTGAGGGCAGGAGGAGAAGGGGACAACAGAGGATGAGATGGTAGGATGGCATCACCGACTCAATGGACATGGGTTTGGGTGAACTCTGGGAGTTGGTGATGAACAGGGAGGCCTGGAGTGCTGCGGTTCATGGAGTCACAAAGAGTCAGACACGACTGAGCGACTGAACTGAACTGAGGCTAGCATATTGGATGATACTGCAATTTGAAGCAATGAGGAAGCTTAACAGCTTGCTACAATAAAAGGAATGAAATGCTAAATACTTTAATCTTCTATGGGAAATGAGGATATGAGCTTTAATCCCATTTAAATAAATACAGAATACTGTTTTAAAAGAACCATATGTTGATGACATCCTGCATTGTTCAGTCATAAGAGAAAAAATAATTTTATGATAACTGTCATGCACATGGAGAGGCTCAGTGGACAATTTTCCTAGGTATTCTGAGTGCTGCCCATCTGTATTTTTGACTTCTAGCCTTCTACAGAATAAAGCACTTAATTATTTATTTAAAATCCTTTGCAAATATGAATAATTTTTAAGTCACAAGGGTTCACCATAAAATAAAGTAGGGGGTTTCCAAATCATTGTATCAGAGTGTTTTAATAATAAATTGTTTTAAATATTTAAGAGATTTTGTAAAAAATTGAAATTACTGTCTCATGGAGTCATCACTACAGTTTATATTTTAAGTGCTGCTATTTCCAAATTTCAAAAGAAGAAAAGAACAGTTTAACTAAAGAGACTCATCTGGACAAGAGCTTCATGGCCATTTAAATTTTTCAGTATTTACGAACACTTGTGGCAATTACTTCTCCCAATACAGCTAAACAGTTATGTTCCTTTGTCCAGAAAGTTTGTTATCTTGTAGCCTAAAACATATTATCCAGCATTCCTGGAGCCAATTAGAACTTGAAAGTTCCCTTCAGTCAAGATATTCCTAGTAATTAGTAATTACTTCACTGAGGACATCTACCTTAGACTTACTCTTCTGAAACTACAGAAGCAAGACACCATATTAGCTTGATTTCCAATTCAATCTCTATTCCATTATTTTCTTCTGCAACAGATCTATAAAGTACAAGGTATAGCCTGGACCTTTAATCATTTTTTAAAAGTTAGAACCCATTTTATGTTTTCATACCCACAAGAGAAGATTTCTCAAAGTCATTTTATTCTTCCTAGATGCAGCTTGTCACTTCCACATCCATACGTGACCACTGGAAAAACCATAGCCTTGACTAGATGAACCTTTGTTGACAAAGTAATGCCTTTGCTTTATAATATGCTGTCTAGATTGGTCATAACTTTCCTTCCAAGGAGAAAGCGTCTTTTAATTTCATGGCTGCAGTCACCATCTGCAGTGATTTTGGAGCCCCAAAAAATAAAGTCTGACATTGTTTCCACTGTTTCCCCATCTATTTCCCATGAAGTGATGGGACCAGACGCCAGGATCTTCATTTTCTGAATGTTGAGCTTTAAGCCAACTTTTTCACTCTCCTCTTTCACTTTCATCAAGAGGCTTTTTAGTTCCTCTTCACTTTCTTCCATAAGGGTGGTATCATCTGCATATCTGAGGTTATTGATATTTCTCCCGGCAATCTTGATTCCAGCCTTTGCTTCCTCCAGCCCAGCGTTTCTCATGATGTACTCTGCATAGAAGTTAATTAAGCAGGGTGACCATATACAGCGTTGACATACTCCTTTTCCTATTTGCAAACAGTCTGTTGTTCCATGTCCAGTTCTAACTGTTGCTTCCTGACCTGCATATAGGTTTCTCAAGAGGCAGGTCAGATGGTCTGGTATTCTCATCTCTTTCAGAATTCTCCACAGTTTATTGTGATCCACACAGTCAAAGGCTTTGGCATATATATCTGTATCTAGGTTAATTAATTAGGGGATTATGACTGTAGAAATTAATAGGAGAGTTTATGCATTCAACAGCTTCACTGGTGGCTCAGAGGGTAAAGCGTCTGCCTGCAATGCGAGAGACCCAGGTTCGATCCATGAGTCGGGAAGATCCCCTGGAGGAGGAAATGGCAACTCATTCCAGTATTCTGTCTTGGAGAATCTCATGGGCGGAGAAGCCTGGTTCAGGCTACAGTCCATGGGTTGCAAAGAGTTGGATAAGACTGAGCGACTTCACTTTATGCACTCAAAGAGTGGTTAATAGAAGAAAATAAAATTTTTCTAAAAGGGTAATCATGGTGCATGTATATGTGTGTGTGTGTGCGTGTGTGTGTATATAAAAACAGTATCTTTAGGAGAATGAGAAAAAAAAAAATAAGGACTTAGAAAAAATGGGACTAAGAGTGACTTTCATAATAATTATATAAAAACATTCAAAAGACTATGGTTACAAGCTAAATTCAGCCTGATAAGTATTTTTGTATATCAAATGAGCTATAGAGGTTTTACATTTTTTAAGTGGTCAAAAAAAAAAACTCAAAATATTTTGTGGCCCTTGAAAATTATATGAAGTTCCAATTTCAGTGTTCAGAATTTTGAATTTCACTAATAAAAATGCGTAGAAACATGTCTTTCTTTATATATAAGCTGATACTTAATCTCCTGATTTTTGCCTCTTGACTATCCAAGCCTAAAATACTTCCTATGTGCCATTATAAAAAAAAAAAATATTACTATCTCCTGCTTCTAATACATCTTCCAAGATATTCTTTATCATAAATTTGTTCTCTGATTTCATAGAGAATGAAAGATATTTATTCCTTCACACCTGTATTGTCTAGAGAAATTTAGAATTATAATAAAAGTCAGATAGAATTTTCTTCCAAAGTTCTGGGCTTTAGAAACTATTATGCATATAGGACACTTTCTTTGAGAGTAAATCTCAAGCTGGAGATACTCAAAAGTATCTTAAAAGTATAAATATAAAATTTGATGCATTATGAAAATGTTGTAGTGGAAAATTTGGTGAGATTTCTTTACTTCTACATAACAGTGTTGTAAGTACCTGAACAATTTTGAATCTTTCAGCTTCCTGTGGCTCATCTAGACACCTAATACTGAAAGAGAAATGAAACTGAACACCTATGACAACAGAATTTTAAGCCATCTCCCAAACCCCATTTCCAGTGTACCAGCCCCGAATAAGTCCATCTTCATAAGAAAGAAGAAACACTCCTCTTTCCTGGCAAGGACTCAGCCAGTGAAAAGCCATGAACTCTTAAGTCTGTTTACTCTTTGTAGGACTATGAACTGCTTACTTTTCCTCCCTGTAAAAGCATTCTCCTTCACGTGCCACGAAGGGACTTTCATGCTGCTGACAAAGGCGGCAGACCTGGAACTGCAATTCTCTACTAAACCCCAGTGAACCCATTTCGCTAAAGAAAAATCTGGCCATTTGTTTGCTTCATGTCAACATGCTTGTGTTGTTTCAAGCTGACTAGTTTGGTAAGGTGCTGTCAGTCTAGTTCGTCACGCAGTCGTGTCTGACTCTTTGCAACCGCACGGGCTGCAGCACACCAGGCCTCCCTGTCCATCACCATCTTCCGGAGCTTGCTCAAACTCAGGTCCATTGAGTCAGTGATGCCATCCAACCGTCTCATCCTCTGTCGTCTCCTTCTCCTCCCACCTTCAATCTTTCCCAGCATCAGGGTCTTTTCCAATATGGACTGCAGCACACCAGGTCTCCCTGTCCATCACCATCTCCCGGAGCTTGCTCAAACTCATGTCCATTGAGTCAGTGATGCCATCCAACCGTCTCATCCTCTGTCGTCTCCTTCTCCTCCCACCTTCAATCCTTCCCAGCATCAGGGTCTTTTCCAATGAGTCAGTTCTTCACATCAGGTGGCCACAGTATTGGGCCTTCAGCTTCAGCACCAGTCTTTCCAGTGAATAGTCAGGACTGATTTCCTTTAGGATTTATTGGTTTAATCTCCTTGCAGTCCAAGGGACTCTCAAGAGTCTTCTCCAACACCACAGTTCAAAAGCAGCAATTCTTTGGTGCTCCACCTTTTTTATGGTTCAACTCTCATATCCACACAAGATTACTGGAAAATCCATAGCTTTAACTAGAAAGACCTTTGTTGGCAACGTAACGTCTCTGCTTTTTAATATGCCATCTAGGTTGGCCATAGCCTTTCTTGCAAGGAGCAAGCGTCTTTTAATTTCATGGCTACAGTCACCATCTGCAGTGATTTTGGAGCCTAAGAAAATAAAGTCTGCCACTGTTTCCATTCTTTTGCCATCTATTTGCCATGCATTGACAGGATTAGATGCCATGATTTTCATTTTTTGAATGTTGAGTTTTAAGCCAACACTTTCACTGTCCTCTTTCACTTTCATCAATAGGCTCTTTAGTTCCTCTTCACTTTCTGTTATAAAGGTGGTGTCATCTTCATGTCTGAGGTTATTGATATTTCTCCCAGAAATCTTGATTCCAGCTTATTCAGCTTCATTCAGCCTGTCATTTTGCATGATGTACTCTGCATATAGTTAAATGAACAGGGTGATGATATACATCCTTGACATACTCCTTTCCCAATTTGAAGCCCATCTGTTGTTCTATGACTAGTTACAGCTATTGTTCCTTGACCTGAACACAGAGATCTCAGGAAGCAGGTCAGCTGGTCTGGTATTCCCATCTCTTGAAAGATTTTCCACAGTTTGTTTTGATCCACACAGTCAAAGGCATTGAACTAGTCAATAAAGCAGTAGTAGATGTTTTTCTGGAACTCTCTTGCTTTTTCAATGATACAACAGATGTTGACAATTTAATCTCTGGTTCTTCTGCCTTTTCTAAATGCAGCATGAACATCTGGAAGTTCCTGATTTACGTTTTGTTGAATTTTGAGCATTATTTGCTAGCATGTGAAATGAATGCAATGTGTGGTAGTTTGAAAATTCTTTGGTGCTACCTTTCTTTGGGGTTGAATGAAAACTGAACTTTTCTAGTCCTGTAATCACTGCTGAGTTTTCCAAATTTGCTGGCATATTGAGTGCAACACTTTCACAGCGAAAATCATCTTTTAGGACTTGAGATATCTCATTTGGAATTCCATCACCTCCACTAGCTTTGTTCGTAGTGATGCTTTCTAAGGCCCACTTGACTTCACATTCCAGGTTGTCTGGTTCTAGGTGAGTGAACAGACCATCATGGTTATCTGGGTCATAAGATACTTTTTGTATAATTCTTCTGTGTATTCTTGCCACCTCTTCTTAATATATTCTGCTTCTGTTAGGTCCATACCATTTCTGTCCTTTATTGTGCTCATTTTCTTGAAGAGATCTCTAGTCTTTCCCATTCTCTTGTTTTCCTCTATTTCTTGCATTGATCACTTATAAGACTATATTCTCTCTCCTTGCTAGTCATTGGAACTCTGCATTCAGATGGGGATATCTTTCCTTCTCTCCTTTGCCTTTCACTTCTCTTCTTTTCCAGTTATTTCTAAGGCCTCCTCAGACAACCATTTTGCCTTCTTTGCATTTCTTTTTATTGAGGGTGGTCTTGATCACTGCCTGCTGTACAATGTCATGAACCTCAGTCCATAGTTCTTCAGGCACTCTGTCCATTAGATCTAGTCCCTTAAATCTATTTGTCACTTCCACTGTATGATCATAAACAATTTGATTTAGGTCATGAATGATCTAATGGTTTTCCCTACTTTCTTCAATTTAAGTCTGAATTTGGCAATAAGGAGTTCATGATCTGAGCCACAGTCAGCTCCCGGTCTTGTTTTTGCTGACTGTATAGAGCTTCTCCATCTTTGGCTGCAATAAATCTATTTGTCACTTCCACTGTATGATCATAAACAATTTGATTTAGGTCATGAATGATCTAATGGTTTTCCCTACTTTCTTCAATTTAAGTCTGAATTTGGCAATAAGGAGTTCATGATCTGAGCCACAGTCAGCTCCCAGTCTTGTTTTTTCTGACTGTATAGAGCTTCTCCCAGAGAAGGCAATGGCCCCCCACTCCAGTACTCTTGCCTGGAAAATTCCAGGGACAGAGGAGCCTGGTAGGAGACCGTCCGTGTGGTTGCACAGAGTTGGTCACAACTGAGTGTCTTCACTTTCACTTTTCACTTTCATGCATTGGAGAAGGAAATGGCAACCCACTCCAGTGTTCTTGCCTGGAGAATCCCAGGGACAGAGAAGCTTTGTAGGAGGCTGTCTATGGGGTCACACAGAGTTGGACACGACTGAAGCGACTTAGCAGCAGCAGCAGCAGCATAAAGCTTCTCCATCTTCAGATACAATGAATATAATCAATCTGATTTTGGTGTTGACCATCTGGTAATGTCATGTGTAAAGTCTTCTCTTGTGTTGTTGGAAGAGGGTGTTGGCTATGACAAGTGCATTCTCTTGGCAAAGCTCTGTTAGCCTTTGCTTTGCTTCATTCTGTATGCCAAGGCCAAATTTACCTGTTACTCCAGGTATCTCTTGACTTACTACCATTGCATTCCAGTCCCCTATGATGAAAAGGACATCTTTTTTGGGTGTTCTAGAAGGTCTTGTAGATCATCATAGAATTACTCAACTTCAGCTTCTTTGGTATTAGTGGTTGGGACACAGACTTGGATTACCGTGATATTCAGTGATTTTCCTTGGAAACAAACAGAGATCATTCTGTCATTTTGAGACTGCACCCAACGCTGCAAATTGGACTCTTTTGTGGACTATGAGGACTACTCCATTTCTTCTAAGGGATTCTTGCCCACAGTAGTAGATATAATTTTAATCTGAATTAAATTCACCCATTCCAGTCCACTTTAGTTCACTGATTGCTAAACTGTCAATGTTCACTCTTACCATCTCCTGTTTGACCACTTCCACTTAACCTTGATTCATGGACCTAACATTCCAGGTTTCTGTACAATATTGTTCTTTACCGCATCAGTAAAGATGCGGACTTTACTTCCACCACCAGTCACATCCACAACTGGGTGCTGTTTTTGCTTTGGCTCTGTGTCTTCATTCTTCTGGAGTTATTTCTCTACTTTTTCCCAGTAGCATACTGGGCACCTACCGATCTTGGGCGTTCATCTTTCAGTGACATATCTTTTTGCCTTTTCATACTGTTCATGGGGTTCTCAAGGCAAGCATACTGAACTGGTTTGCCATTCCCTTCTCCAATGGACCATGTATACAGCAATAGAAAACAAATACACATTTATTTCAAAGGGAAATAATACATTTCATCCTCTTCCTTGAGATTCTTAGTAAAGTTAGGTTTAATCACCTCTGTATGATTTTTCAGCCGGGCTTCCCTTTTGGCTCAGACAAAATGATTAAAGAATCTGCCTGCAATGCAGGAGACATGGGTTTGATCCTTGTGTCAGGAAGATCCCCTGGAGAAGAGAATGGTTACCCACTCCAGTATTCTTGCCTAGAGAATTCCATGGACAGTATTCTTGCCTGGAGAATTCCTGGCAGGCTGCAGTCCGTGGGGTCACAGAGAGTCAGACATGGCTGAGTCACTCCTGCTTTCACACTTTATTACCCATTATCTCTGTTCTTCTTTTCTTAGATACTATGGTTAGGGCACTTTCATTTATGGAATCATATGAAGTGACTGGAGGTGGAAGAGAAAAAAAAAATAAAAGTCACCAAAACAAGGTAAATAAGTAGTGAATACTCCTCCAATAATCATCCTGTGATCCTAAGATTATGAGGGAATTTGACATGTTTTCTACCTATATTCTACTATCACTAGATTCTCCCATTTGTTTATTTGCATGATATCCCCCAAATTCCTAATCATATATTAGAAGAACATTTAGTCTAATCTTTGTCCCTTCAAGTTTTTCCTAGAGACCTCTTTTTCATAATCAAATATGCACATATCTGTCTCAAAAGAAGAATGTTCTTCCCTAAAAGAAACCACTTATTCACTCATATATTTACAACATCATGGTTGTGGGAGAGAGACAACATATTTAAAGACTGAAAAATGTAAAGGCAATATTAATATAAGGTAGTTAAATGCACAAAAAGTTTGTGGGATAGTGGGATACATTAGGAATTGCATACGAGCTTTGCAAAGAAGCTTTAAAAATTACTATATTCTATGCTAGTGGTCTTTTCACGATATATTAAAATATATTCAAAATTTAAACATGAAATTGACTTGCTTTCCTGCAAATGTGGTGTGAATTAGATATATATACTCCAATAGATTTGTTGTATCTGTGAGTACTATCCCAAGTGGTGGGCTGTAAAATTTAAGGGGATAACTTCAAAAACACTTATAGTATTTTAATTTCACCTATATTAGAGATTGCCTTACTCGAATTTTTTTACCTCTGTTTAATCATCTCTTTCTTCTTTTCTATCTTTGTATTCTCTATTTGAGCAAAAATAGAATTTTCTTCTTCACTTTCTGGGCTATTCCATTCAACTCCCTCTGCATTTTTTCTTTCCCAAGTAAGAAGGACTCTGCTTCTCTTTATCAGTGCTAAACAGTGTGACTCCTCTTTTATATTTCTACACAATTGTGTAAATGATTGGAACAAACGGGTATTTTCCTTAAACCTCAATGCTAGTCATTTCAGTCCCTTCAGTAAGTTACAAACAGCATACAGATAAAGGCAGTTTCGTCTACTCTGCTTCTCTTTATCAGTGCTAAACAGTGTGACTCCTCTTTTATATTTCTACACAATTGTGTAAATGATTGGAACAAACGGGTATTTTCCTTAAACCTCAATGCTAGTCATTTCAGTCCCTTCAGTAAGTTACAAACAGCATACAGATAAAGGCAGTTTCGTCTGTGACAAACGGACGGCCACTCCCTGCATTTTCTGCTACTTTTCTCTGAAAACCATGTCTTCCAGATCAAAATATGTTGCCTATATGCCAAATTTTTTGGAGTTTAAATAATAATAATAAAAAAATCTGATTCAATTTAATCACTCAGTTCAGTTCAGTTCCGTAGTTCAGTTGTGTCCAACTCTGTGACCCCATGGATTCCAGCATGCCAGGCCTCCCTGTCCATCACCAACTCCTGGAGTTTACTCAAACTCACGGCCATTGGTTCAGTGATGCCATCCAACCATCTCATCCTTTGTTGTCCCCTTCTCCTCCTGCCCCCAATCCGTCCCAGCATCAGGATCTTTTCAAATGAGTCAGCTCTTCACATCAGGTGGCCAAAGTATTGGAATTTCAGCTTCAACATCAGTCCTTCCAATCAACACTTAGGACTGATCTCCTTTAGGATGGAATGGTTGGACTCCTTACAGTCCAAGGGACTCTTAAGAGTCTTCTCCAACACTACACTTCAAAAGCATCAGTTCTTCAGGGCTCAGCTTTCTTTATAATCCAATTCTCACATGACTACTGGAAAAACCATAACCTTGACTAGACAAACCTTTGTTGACAAAGTAATATCTCTGCTTTTTAATATGCTGTCTAGGTTGGTCATAACTTTCCTTCCAAGGAGTAAGTGTCTTTTAATTTCATGGCTGCAATCACCATCTGCAGTGATTTTAGAGCCCTCCAAAAATAAAGTCAGCCACTGTTTCCACTATTTCCCCATCTATTTGCCATGAAGTGAGGGGACCAGATGCCATGATCTTAGTTTTCCGAATGTTGAGTTTTAAGCCAACTTTTTCTCTTTCCTCTTTCATATTCATCAAGAGGCTCTTTAGTTCCTCTTCACTTTCTGCCATAAGAGTGGTGTCATCTGCATATTATCTGAGGTTATTGATATTTCTCCCAGCAATCTTGAATCCAGCTTGTGCTTCCTCTAGCCCAGCATTTCTCATGATGTACTCTGCATAGAAGTTAAATAAGCAGGGTGACAATATACAGCTTTGACATACTCCTTTTCCTATTTGGAAGCAGTCTGCTGTTCCATGTCCACTAGGTAGATGTATACACGAAGTTTTTAACTGAGCTTAAGGTCTTAACTGCAAATAATGTGTATTTTACATTTTATTCTACTTCAAGGTTAGTAGCAGACTCTGAACGGGCTTCACTTCTATGTTTGTGTATATATATATATACACTAATGTTTGTGTGTGTGTGTATATATATATATACACTAATATTAAAATGTTTTTCAAACATCTATCCTGTCTTCTTCATATTTATTATTGCTGATCGATTTGCTTCCCTGGTGGCTCAGAGGTTAAAGCGTCTGCCTCCAATGTGGGAGACCCGGGTTCAATCCCTGGGTCGGGAAGATTCCCTGGAGAAGGAAATGGCAATCCACTCTAGTATTCTTGCCTGGAGAATCCCATGGACGGAGAAGCCTAGTAGGTTACAGTCCATGGGGTCGCAAAGAGTCGGACATGACTGAGCGACTTCACCTTCACCTTGCTTTATAATATCATTCTGCTTACCTTCCAGAGTGACAATATGTAAGTTTATAATACCTGTCAACTTATAGGCCTAAAATGATATAATGAAGGTTATTTTATATATCTTCTATTAGTAATAGTAATAAGAAAAGGAGTATGTCAAGGCTGTATATTGTCACCCTGTTTAATTAACTTCTATGCAGAGTACATCATGAGAAACGCTTGGCTGGAGGAAGCATAAGCTGGAATCAAGATTGCCGGGAGAAATATCAATAACCTCATATATGCAGATGACACCACCATTATGGCAGAAAGTGAAGAACTAAAGAGCCTCTTGATGAAAGTGAAAGAGGAGAGTGAAAAAGTTGGCTTAAAACTCAACACTCAGAAACCTAAGACCATGGCGTCCAGTCCCATCACTTCATGGCAAATAGATGGGGAAACAGTGGCAGACTTTATTTTTGGGGGCTCCAAAATCACTGCAGATGGTGAATGCAGCCATGAAATTAAAAGATGATTACTCCTTGGAAGAAAAGTTATGATCAACCTAGACAGCATATTAAAAAGAAGACACATTACTTTGCCAACAAAGGTCTGTCTAGTCAAGGCTATAGTTTTTCCAGTAGTCATCTATAGATGTGAGAGTTGGACTATAAAGAAAGCTGAGCACCGAAGAATTGATGCTTTTGAACTGTGGTGTTGGAGAAGACTTTTGAGAGTCCTTTGGACTGCAAGGAGATCCAACCTGTCCATCCTAAAGGAGATCAGTCCTGGGTGTTCTTTAGAAGAACTGATGTTGAAGCTGAAACTCCAGTACTTTGGCCACCTGATGCAAAGAGCTGACTCCTTGGAAAAGACCCTGTTGTTGGGAAAGATTGAGGGCAGGAGGAGAAGGGGACCACAGAGGATGAGATGGTTGGATGGCATCACCGACTCAATGGACATGAGTTTGGGTAAACTCTGGGAGTTGGTGATGGGCAGGGAGGCTAGCGTGCTGAAGTTTGTGGCTGCAAAGTGGCAGACACGAGTGAACAACTGAACTGAACGGAACTAAGGTAGATATCACTAACATTTCTGTCAAGCCTTTTTCTTTCCCCTAAGATTCATTTTTTAATGTTTCTATTGTATCTTGTGTTGCTCTATTTCATATTAATCTTTAGTTTAAAATTCATATTGATCATTTTAAACTTGAGTACTTTAAAACTTAAATACATTTAAGTAAATGTATTCATTTACTTAAATAAAATACAGAGTGTGTTATTCACTCAGTCATGTCCAGGTCTTTGCAACCCTGTGGATTGTTGCCCACCAGGCTCTTGTGTCCATGGAATTCTCCAGGCAAGAATACTGGCGTGGGTAGTCATTCCCTTCTCCAGGGGATCTTCCTGTTTCAGGGATCAAACTTGGTCTCCTGCATTGCAGGCAGATTCTTTTCCACCTGAGGTACTATTATTCTCAATCAATGCCATTGTCTAGTGGTACCACAGTGCACGCTTCATTTAAGATATGCTTATTTTTTGAGGGAACAAATAAAATGTACCTTCCTGAAAGACTGTGCCTACTTGGCAGAGCTCCTATCTGCTGGTTATGTATGCTACTAGGGTTTATGCCCTCTCTTTCACATTACATAGAAAGCATACTCATAAATCCCACAGAACTGTAAACCAGTCATTTTTATGACTACCATTAACACTATATTTTTTTCTGTTAGTTCTCCATTATAGTCATTTGAGCAAATTAATGTTGAGTAGCTGATACACAACTCATGAGTTTATAAACCTTCCTACACAGAGGTTTCACTACAACAGATAAAGTAAATTTATGAAATCACCATGCACATGAATATACTCTTTCTAATGATTTTGCATGTTTTCTACCTAAAATTCTATTAGATTAGGAAATTATATTCATGTACATTTTGTACATTTTTTTCTGTGTAATTGTTCACTAAAGATATCCTCCCAATAATTTCAAACTTCCTCTTTTATATATAAAGCAGAATAATCCCAAGGGTTGAAATACTCAATTTAACATCCTATTTTAATTACTTAGAAATGCAACCTTAGCTCTCGACAAATTTTCACGTGGACGTTTAGATGGAAGTCTGTGCTGTGGCTGAGCTGGCATGTTTTCTGGCTGTTAAATTACGCATTTTCCTTTGTGTCACCAAGTTGATGAAACATCTGCTCTAGAAAAGCAAAGTAACTGGGCATAAAATAACAAAATTGTGTACTCTGAGCTATTTTAAAAAGAAATTGTCCAAATCTGAGACTTGAGTTTTTTGGTAAATACAGTGTTTCTTTTTATTACTTTGATGGCAATTTTCCTTTGTGTCACCAAGTTGATGAAACATCTGCTCTAGAAAAGCAAAGTAACTGGGCATAAAATAACAAAATTGTGTACTCTGAGCTATTTTAAAAAGAAATTGTCCAAATCTGAGACTTGAGTTTTTTGGTAAATACAGTGTTTCTTTTTATTACTTTGATGGCAAAATTTTTAAAAATCCATTAAGCTTTCATATAGACAATGTGGTGTCTCTCTCCCGAGGAATAATGGATTAGCTAAATATTCTTCCTAAATGCTTGTCAGTTCCCCGGCGTGTCTAAAATGTCTATCATATGCCATTCAGAAAGAGGTAGTCAGCACTGACAGAGAGGATAAATGATTGGAATAAAAGTGATGGGAATATCATTTTGAAATCTTCTAGACTTTGTTTGTACTTGAATATGTGTTCGCTGTTAAATATCGTGCAGCTTCCACTCCAGTGGATGACTTCAAAACAGTATTTCCTTCAGAGTACAGGAGCACCACGTAAGAGAAGAGGATGGACAGAGCTCCAAAAAGGGGAATAAGGGAGAAAAGCCTGTCAAAGTGACAGCCTGAAAGACGGAGGAGAAGCAAACTTTCCCAGAAGGAGCAGATACCAAAGGAACAAAGAGAGCCTCTGAGGTTCCCCAGTATCGTACTACAAAGTGCATCAGCTATCATGGTTTTGTCTTTTTGGCCTGTTTATTTTAAGGGAGGAAAGAGGGGCAGCACTGTTTGTATATAAAGTATTGATGAGAAATCATAAATTAGCCCTAAACATATTGATTGTGAGAGTGCTTGCGGATTTTATTGAAGTGCTTCTGCAAATTACACTGAAAACCACTGTTTTTCTTTTTACTTCAATTAGACATTTAGTGTGAAAGGGGGCCCCTAGAGACGTTGAAAAAGAACTATGAAAATTTGTATTTTGGCATGGTAATGACTTAACTGTATTCAAACAGCGAAAGTATTTTAATCTTAAGATGAACTGTTGTTTCCAAACTATATATATATATATATATTTAAACTGTTCTTTTTTAAAAAGTCAATATTATTATATGCTACATGAAAAAAGGACCAATTATTCTATGATTCCTATCCCTCTCTACAGAAATTTATGGTTGCACTCACTTGCCACATTAGTCTAGAAAATAACAGTGATAACATTTTTAATGAGGGAGGAGAAGGGGGCGACAGAGGAGGAGATGGCTGGATGGCATCACTGACTCCGTGGACGTGAGTCTGAGTGAACTCCGGGAGTTGGTGATGGACAGGGAGGCCTGGGGTGCTGCAGTCCATGGGGTCGCAAAGAGTCAGACACGACTGGGCGACTGAACTGCGCTGCACTGAACTGCTGTGTGATCTAATGGGCTTTCCCAGTGCCTCAGTGGTAAAGAATCCCCTGCGGTGCAGGTGCTGCAGGAGACACATGTTCAGTCCCTGGGTCAGGAAGATCCCCTGGAGGAGCGCGTGGCGGTATTCTGGCCAGGAGAATCCAGTGGATGGAGCAGCCTGGAGGGTAGAGTCCATGGGGCCACAAAGAGTCAGAGGCAGCTGAAGTGACTTAGCACAGCACACCCAATTAATTTGCATCAAAGTCGAAGGCGCATATGTTAAGCGCATAGTTGCACAGTATTCATGATACCCAAACATGTGATTATAAAACATTTTCATCAGCAAGATCCCTCATGTCACTTCCCAGTCAATTTATGCTCTCTGTTCCCAGGGAACCACGGTCATGGCTTCATTTGCCATCAATGGCTTTGCTTGTCCTAGAACGTCATATAAACTGAATAATATGCCATGTACTCTTCAGCTGGGCTTCTTTCAGTGAGCACAATGCTTTTTTCCGATTCATTCATGTTGTGTGCATTAGTAGTATATTCTTTTTTATTGTTGAAAATAAATCCACTGAATATCTCTTTTACCCATTTTGGTATAGATAAACATTTAGCTGGTTCTCGGTTCTTTACGAGGAATAAAGCTGCTGTGAACACTCATGCTCAAGTTTTACGTGTGCGTGTTTTCCCTTCCCTTCTTGTCCATCCTCTCCAATAGTGTGAAAATGGTCCGATAGATTCACTGAATAAAGGTGCTGTCCTATGGCACAGCTGGGCTTCCCTGGAGCTTCAGGTGATGAAGAAACTGCCCACAGTGCGGGAGATCCGGGTTTGAGCCTAGGGTCACGAGGATCACCTGGAGAAGGAAATGAGGACCACTCCAGTTATTCTTGCCAAGAGAATGCCACGGACAGAGGAGCCTTGTGGACTGTCGTGCATGGGGTCACAGGCAGTAGGATACAGCTTAGTGACTAACACTTTCATGTGGTCCATCGAGATGGTCCAGCTATTTTTGAACTGTATTATGATGAAGAGTGGGCTTCCTGGGTAGCTCGGCTGGTAAAGAGTCCACCTGCAATGCAGGGGGGCCAGTTTGATTCCTGGATCAGGAAGTTCCCCTAGGGAAGGGATAGTCTAGCCACTCCAGTATTCTTGTGCTTCTCTGGTGCGTCAGATGGTAAAAAATCCACCTGCAATGCAGGGGACCTGGTTTTGGTCCTGGGTTGGGAAGATCCCCTGGAGGAGGGCATGGCAACCCACTCTGGTATTCCTGCCTGGAGAATTCCATGGACTGAGAAGCTTGGTGGGTGGGCTGCAGTTCAGGGGCCACAAAGAGTCAGACATGACTGAGCACCTAAGCACAGCACAAGACCTGATGAAATATATGAGAATTAACACAGATCTGAGCAAAACTGCAAATGTGTTGACATATGTCTTGTGATTCCATTTGAATGTGTACTATTATGATTTATTTTCTGATTGGCTTAGAAAAGAATACATGCATCAAAGCAATGAACCTATACCTGGTACCTAAGTGGACACCGGTTTCCTCTCACCAAGATGCTGAATCAGGCACATAAGCCTAATTCAGTTCTGTATTTTTGGTTAGTTTGAGGTTGCCTTTGGTCATCACTGACTTGTTCCAGGTCTTGATAAGAAAGCTGTTCAGTCTTTCACCATTAAATATGAGAAAGTTTCCTTTGATTCCAGCTAATGATTTTTTTTAAATCAATGGGTGTTGAATATTGTAAGTTTTATTCTTTCCCTTGCATTGTTTAAGATATGATTCATGCTGCTTATATTATAAATATGGAAAATTACTTTGATAAACTTTGGATGTTAAACTTTCATTTTTGGATAAATTTGTCTTAGACATAATTCTCTGTCCTTTTTCTATCTTGTTGGATTTAACTTGTTCTTCTTTTGGTGAGGAGTGTTATTTCTATATTTTTTTCTATTACAGTTGTTATACTTTGTGTCCTGTTGAATTGGTCTTTACCTATCTCTGAACATTTTATCCTATGCATTCTTCAAGAAATTCTACAGTTTTATTTTTACAGTAGCATACACGATCCATTTCAGTTTTGAATATAGTGTGCAAAGGTTTTTTTTTTTTTCCTTTCCTTTAAAAAAAAAAAAAATTATAGGCATCCAGTTGCTCAGCTGGTAAAGAATTCACCTGCAATGCAGGAGACCTGGTTCAATTCCTGGTTTAGGAAGATCCACTGGAGAAGGGATAAGACTACCCACTCTAGTATTCTTGAGCTTCCCTGGTGACTCAGCTGGTAAAGAGTCTGACTGCAATGTGGGAGACCTGGTTTTGATCCCTTGTTTGGGAAGATCCTCTGGAAGAAGGAACAGCTAGGCACTCCAGTATTCTGGCCTGGAGAATTCCATGGACTGTATAGTCCAGGGGGTCACAACTGAGTCAGACACAACTGAGTGACTTTCACTTTCCAGTTGTTACCATACCATTTAATACCCATGAATTATTTGGATGTGCATCTTAAAAATCAATTGATCGTGGTTGCTTTTTGACATCCTCTATTTGTCTATATCATATCACATTGTTATGATCTTACAGCCTTCAGTTCAGTTCAGTTCAGTCACCCAGTCGTGTCCAACTCTGCGATCCCATGAACTGCAGCACGCCAGGCCTCCCTGTCCATCACCGACTCCTGGAGTTCACTCAGACTCACTCCAGCCATCTCATCCTCTGTCATCCCCTTCTCCTCCTGACCCCAATCCCTCCCAGCATCAGGGTCTTTTCCAATGAGTCTCAACTCTTCACATGAGGTGGCCAAAGTACTGGAGTTTCAGCTTTAGCATCATTCCTTCCAGAGAAATCCCAGGGCTGATCTCCTTCAGAATGGACTGGTTGGATTTCCTTGCAGTCCAAGGGACTCTCAAGAGTCTTCTCCAACACCACAGTTCAAAAGCATCAATTCTTCGGTGCTCAGCTTACTTTATAGTCCAACTCTCACATCCATACATGACCATAGCCTTGACTAGACAGATGTTTGTTGACCGAATAATGTCTCTGCTCTTTAAAATACTGTCTAGGTTGGTCATAACTTTCCTTCCAAGGAGTAAGTGTCTTTTAATTTCATTGCTGCAATCAATCACCATCTGCAGTGATTTTAGAGCCCAGAAAAATAAACTCAGCCACTCTTTCCACTGTTTCTCCATCTATTTGCCATGAAGTGATGGGACTGGATGCCATGATCTTAGTTTTCTGAATTTGAAATCAGGTAATATAAGACCTCCAAATTTATTTCTTTTAAATTTGTGTAAGCTATTATGTATTCTTTGACTTTTTCCTTATATATTTTAGCTGCAGCATGTCAATCTCTCAAATAAGCCTATTACAATTTTGATTTACTGCATTAAATCTATAGATAATAAGTTTGGGGAAAACTGATATCTCAATAATACAAGTTACGAAAACTGAATTTATGTTGTGCATGTGTGTATAGTTTTTTGTAGATTTTTAAAATGTCCTTTATATATGATCATACTGTCTTCAGGTAAATATTTTATCATTTACTTTCCACAGGGCTTATATTTCTCATACTTTCATGTTGCAGTATGCTGCTGCTAAGTCGCTTCAGTCGTGTCCGACTCTGTGCGACCCCATAGACGGCAGCCCACCAGGCTCCCCCGTCCCTGGGATTCTCCAGGCAAGAACACTGGAGTGGGTTGCCATTGCCTTCTCCAATGTTGCAGTATAACAGTGAATAAAAGTATGAGAGCCCATGAAAGAGATCTTATGATTTCAAGAATATAGAGCTGTGGACTACATCATTTCCTCCACACGGTGCTGTTTTCACTGTCTTATTGCAACGAAATGAGACAGAGAGATTCAGCGGAAATATTTCTGATTTCTTGATTCAGAGAAATGATAAAAGATAATAAAATGCTATTGTTTGAAGCATTTGAGTTATGAGATGACTTGTTAATACTAATCGAATAGAAAGAATGGAACGCTGTCTTACCAAACTTCTAAAATTTGTGGCATAGATTCTGGGGTTAAGAAGTAGGCAAAAGCAGGAATGATCTTGAGATACTCAAAATTAAATAATAAAGAGTCTTAAAGAGAGGGCAAAGGAGCCTGGAGAAGATTGTCAGTGAGAGTTTACAGGAATGCAAAGGAAATACTGAACTCGGTGAATACTGTCAACTGCATTAAGAACAGGAATTAGAAAATGCAATGAAACTTGACAATTTGGCAAAGAATACTTCTGGGGAGGAAATCAAATGTTCCAAAGTAGCCTCTTCCTACTCCATAGATAAAATTCAAGAGAAAAAACAAGAGCTAAAGAATAAACTTTTAAGTTAAAAATTGATTATTTCCTGTATTTGAAAATAAAGCTGTTTTCAATCTCTGTATCTACATCTAGAAAAACAGCAAGAACAGCAACAACAGCAACAAAAACCCACAAAGCATTATCAGGTTCACAAATGCTTTAGGAGAAATCTTCAAGTCCAGTCTGTGCCTGTAAGATCCTTTATTAAGTCTTCATAGAGAATTAGTGTCTTAAAAACCCTTTTCAAATAGGCAAAAGATCTCCTAAGCATCTAAGAAACACTATGTAGATCCCATATATTAAACCATAGGTACTTTCAAGAATCTTTTTGTGGGTTGTCCTGCAGCCGATGGTTAGAGAGCCCAAGGTAGAGTGGAGCTTATCTGAAGATACTTACTATAGTGCCTTTTCTAATGGAATGGATTATGTTTCAAGACTGAAGAAATCCACATAATTTTTGAAAGGATTATACCAACTTAGATTGAAAGTGACCCAAAAAAGTGAAAAATGCTAAGAGGAATAAATACTACAGGAAGGAAGCAAACTGAGTGCAAACACTGCCTGCTTTTTATAGAAAATAATAATCCGGAGGGTAAAACAAAAAGCCAAAAATGCAAAGAAAAGAGTCATGGAGAACTTGTACACATTTCCAGCCAGATTCCAGAACTGGCATATCTCCTATGTGCCCTTTTCTTTTGTCTTTTGTGTATAGGAGAATATACAGGTGGTTTTTCTATTCCTGTCTTACAACTATGTGTTGGAGATGGTGGTATAAAGCATGTAACTTGTCTTATTAGTTGACATGTCTTCATATTTAGAGGAATGATATTCAAGGAGTTATACCCGAGGAGCTGGAGCCTGAGGGTGCTCATCTGAATCTTTACATGATTTAGCTATGGAGACCCAAACCCTCCAATTGATACTGTAATGAGAAAAGACTTAGGAGCCTAGGATGGGGTACAAGTGTATTTTCATGTGAAATGATGTCATTGTGAGAATCCAGATTAGCAGATTTGATATTTTAGCATGATCATAAATGTGTTTCTTTTTACGCTGTGACTTTCACATACTTCACTTCATGTGATAAGGTTTATATTTTATGTCCCCTGCCCTTGACTCTAGGAAAGCCAGAATCTATGGTGTAAGTGACTATAGGTGCCTGCCTAGGCTAGGTAATAAAAATGCAACTTCTGCCTTGCAGCCTGGAACTTAAAACTATTTTCTAAGTCATTCAATTGTACCAAGGCTTCCATGTTGTAAAGATATCCAGACTAGTTGAGACAGAGAGGCCTTAAGTAAAACTACAGGAAAAGAAAGAGATGCCAGCCATTCCCCAGCTGCTTCCACATACCTCCACTTCCACCTACCCCTACTGTTTCCTCTCCATCGGTCTCTGACTGTGAAGACATGAGTTACCCCAAACCGGAAACACAGATCAAGCCCTTCCTGAATTCCTGATGCACAGAAACTGGGAGATAATATTTGTGGTTATTTTAAACCACAAAGTTAGGGTTATCTGTTAGGCAGATGTAGATAGCAAGCACTCTTAACCAGCTAACATTTTGTTTTTACTTTTCTTTTGAGAAGCTTTAGTGGGTCCTTTTAGTAGCCCATTTCTCTCAGCATTGTGTTCATGCTTTTCTTTATATCCCCGAGTATGTCCATGACAGCTATTTTAATGCTTTGTGTCCTATTTTCACCATGTCTGTATCAGTTTCTATAGACTGATTTTTCTCCTGGTTACATCTTTATACTTCTTTGTATGCTTAATAATTTTATTGGGCATTGGACATGACAGATTTTATTTTTGAGGGTAGCTTTTTGTCTTCTGAAGACCACTGAAGTTTGTTTTGACCAGCAGCTAATTTGATGTTGTTGTTTCATTGCTAAGTCATGTCCAACTCTTTTGTGACCCCATGGACTGCAGCTCACCACGCTCCTCTGCCCATGGGACTTCCAGGCGAAAACACTGGAGTGGGTTGCCATTTCCTCCTCCAGGGTATCTTCCCGACCCAGGGATCGAACCTGGGTCTCCTGCATTGGCAGGCAGATTCTTTACTGCTGAGTAACAGGGAAGCCCAGCAGTTAATTTATTTGTAGATTAATTTGTAAACCTTCAGAGGTCCCTCTTGAATAACCAGTGTTTTAAAAATTTCTATGCAGTCTAGAAAGTCATAATTTAGACACATCTTACCCATACATGTAATAATATAGGAATTATTCAGCACAACTTTCCCCATCCCAGAAATGGTTTTCTGCTTAGTCCCTAGTAGTTTCATTTTATCCAGCTTTTGCCTTTAACAAGAGTCAAAGGAAGCTTTAGGAAGATTTGTGGAACTCTTGTGCATAACTATCTTCTATCCTGTACCTTGCCCCTCAAATCCAAGTACCCTTTTTATGTGTGAACACAGAAGGCTGCTCTGGTATATTTCTGTTACCTCTTCCATCAACACAATGTGGGAGGTGCCTCCAGAAGAATGGTGGACTAATTTTAGGAATTGGGTAATTATATTTTCTCTTAGGAACCAGAGTCCTGTGATGCCTACTTTCCAATGCCTGAAAAGACACATTTCATGTAGTTTGTACCATTTTCTTATTCTTTGTTGTAGGAGGTCCAGCTATTCCATCATAGTTGTAATTTTTTTTTCCCCTCTTAATGTGTTCTCAACATTCAGAAAACGAAGATCATGGCATCTGGTCCCATCACTTCATGGGAAATAGATGGGGAAGCAGTGGAAACAGTGTCAGACTTTATGTTTTTGGCCTCCAAAAATCACTGCAGATGGTGACTGCATCCATGAAATTAAAAGACCCTTACTCTTTGGAAGAAAATTTATGACCAACCTAGATAGTATATTGAAAAGCAGAGACATTAGTTTGCCAACAAAGGTCCGTCTAGTCAAGGCTATGGTTTTTCCTGTGGTCATGTATGGATGTGAGAGTTGGACTGTGAAGAAGGACGAGCGCCAAAGTGTTGAGGCTTTTGAACCGTGGTGTTGGAGAAGACTCTTGAGAGTCCCTTGGACTGCAAGGAGATCCAACCAGTTCATTCTAAAGGAGATCAACCCTGGGATTTCTTTGGAAGGAATGATGCTGAAGCTGAAACTCAAGTACTTTGGCCACCTCATGCGAAGAGTTGACTCATTGGAAAAGACTCTGATGCTGGGAAGGATTGGGGGCAGGAGGAGAAGGGGACGACCGAGGATGAGATGCCTGGATGGCATCACCGACTCGATGGACGTGAGTCTGAGTGAACTCCGGGAGATGATGATGAACAGGGAGGCCTGGCGTGCTGCAATTCATGGGGTCACAAACAGTCAGACACAACTGAGCGACTGAACTGACTGAACTGAACTAAATGTGTTCTAAGGGCTTCCCTCATATCTCAGTCGGTAAAGAATCTGCCTGCAATGCTGGAGACCTGGGCTCGATTCCTGGGTCGGGACGATCCCCTGGAGAAGGAAATGGCAATCCACTCCAGTACTCTTGCCTGGAAAATCCCATGGACAGAGGAACCTGGTGGGCTACAGTCCATGGGGTCACAAGAGTAGGACACGACTGAGCGACTAAACCACCACCACCACCACCGATGTGTTCTGATTTATTTTTTGTGAATCTTCCAGTGTGGTAGATCAGTCTCATCTTCCCTCTAATCGAGTGTTTTCTTTAAGGTTACCTTTTTCATATTTAATGTTTTATTTTATTCTTGGCATGTCCAACAGTTATCAAGTCCCCGTGTTACTTTACAGATTCTATATTTATGTATTTGTGCTTTAATCATAACATTCTCATCATCTTTAAATTTTCAACTGTCTTCCACTGCTTTGTCGTCTTGTATTAGTCCATTCTCATGTATTTTGTAACTTTTGCCTTTGGATATCAAATCAGTTATTTTTTTCATGAAAACCCCAGTTATAACTATGTCTGAGATTTAGCACCTGTCCTTATAGAAGATTTTGAGTGTGTTTAGGCAGGGTAATGTGGACGGGTTAAAGACCAGTTTTATTCGTTTTTCAGTTTGGGCTTAACAGTCAGACACAACTGAGCGACTGAACTGACTGAACTGAACTAAATGTGTTCTAAGGGCTTCCCTCATATCTCAGTCGGTAAAGAATCTGCCTGCAATGCTGGAGACCTGGGCTCGATTCCTGGGTCGGGACGATCCCCTGGAGAAGGAAATGGCAATCCACTCCAGTACTCTTGCCTGGAAAATCCCATGGACAGAGGAACCTGGTGGGCTACAGTCCATGGGGTCACAAGAGTAGGACACGACTGAGCGACTAAACCACCACCACCACCACCGATGTGTTCTGATTTATTTTTTGTGAATCTTCCAGTGTGGTAGATCAGTCTCATCTTCCCTCTAATCGAGTGTTTTCTTTAAGGTTACCTTTTTCATATTTAATGTTTTATTTTATTCTTGGCATGTCCAACAGTTATCAAGTCCCCGTGTTACTTTACAGATTCTATATTTATGTATTTGTGCTTTAATCATAACATTCTCATCATCTTTAAATTTTCAACTGTCTTCCACTGCTTTGTCGTCTTGTATTAGTCCATTCTCATGTATTTTGTAACTTTTGCCTTTGGATATCAAATCAGTTATTTTTTTCATGAAAACCTCAGTTATAACTATGTCTGAGATTTAGCACCTGTCCTTATAGAAGATTTTGAGTGTGTTTAGGCAGGGTAATGTGGACGGGTTAAAGACCAGTTTTATTCGTTTTTCAGTTTGGGCTTAATTCTCTATACATTTAATTTGATTGGGAGTCCAGTGCTTCTACATACATAATGTCTAATTTTCTAACATATTTCAAGTAACATTTTTTTTTCAGTCATGTCTTGGGACTGATAACTTGTTTTTGCTGTGCCCAGTCTGTATCTATGCCAACATGAGCAAAGTTTTTCTTCTTTTATTTGAGGTGACAGTTTTACCAGGGTCTCTGTTTTGTCCAGGCTCTTTTTATGCAAATAAAGAGACAAGTCTGACTACTTTAACTTCATTTTCAACATAGGTGCTTAAACACCAAATTGTATGTCCGTGTTTAATATCTTTAATGAAATGTTTGTGTGTTACAGTAAAGACGGAGGTCTTGTCATTTTGGTTTAATCTGACATCTTGAGTAACAGATATGATCTGAATTTGATATCTCTACTTTTCTTTGTCAAATCACGTTTGATTTGTGAAACCTGCTGAATAATCAAACCAAGATGATTTTCTTTGCTTATGTGATTTGATATTTTATGCTAGCCATGTATTAAAAGATACTCTTGTTTATGATTTTAAAATTACTATATTCAGAAACATTTCAATATTTTACTGTATATCAGAAATTATTCTAAGCTTTTATATATAGTACCATATTTAAATGCCATCCTATATTTCTGGAAAATTATATGAATTCTATTAAGATTTTCAAAAAACCTTAAAAGGGATGACATTTAAATCACATTATGGACTGTAATATTTATGGATGATATGATTTACAAGTTTTGTTTAAAAATAATATAGAAGTTGGTGAATTATTGATTTAAGAAAATTGCCATGTATTGGTAATTACTAACACTAATAACTACGTAGGGGTTTATTTTACTATTCTCTATATTTTTAAAAGGATAACAAGTTTCCTTTACAAGAATATTTGACACATAAACATTATACAGTGGGATTTATCCAAGGGATCCCAGGATGGTTTAGTATCCACAGATTAACCAGTGAGATGGAGACACTAATTGAAGGATAAGAGCCACCTGAGCATCTCACTCAATCCAGAAGAAACTGGCAACATTCAGCATCCATTTATAATAAGAAATCTCCACAAAATGGATACAGAGGGAAACATCTCGACATAAAGGCCATATATGACAAGTTCACATCTAACATCATCTTCAACAGTATACAGCTAAAAGCATTTCCTTTAAGTTCCGGAATAAGACAAAGATGCCCACTATCACTATTTTTATTCAAGATAGTATGAGAAATCCACAGAAATCAGACAAGGAAAAGAAATAAAATATATCCCAATGGGAAGGAAGAAATAAAACTGCCACTGTTTACAGATGACATGATATTATAAATAGAAAATCCTAAATATGCCACCAAAATCCATAAGCAATCAATGAATTTAGCACATGTGAAGGATACAAAATTAGTATGCAGAAATATTTTTCATTTGTATATATTAAAAAGAAACTATCAGAAAGATAAATTAAGAAAATGATCCAATTTATAACCATATAAGAAAGAATAAAATACGTAGGACTAAGTCTAGTGAAGTAGGTAAAAGACGTGTACTTGGAAAACTGATGAAGGAAATTGAAGAAAACACAAATAGATGGGAAATATATACTGTGTGCATGGATTGTAAGAATTAATATTTTTCAAATAACCATATTACCCAAGACAATCTACTGATTCAATATAATCCTTATCAAAATAACAATAGAATCTTCCACAGAGCTGGAACAAGTAATTCTCAAATTTGTGTAAGAACACAAAAAACTCCAAACAGCAAAAACAACTTCGAGAAAGACAGAGAAATCTGGAGGTATCATACTCTCTAATTTCAAAATATACTACAAAACTATAGCCATCAAAACAATATGATACTGACACAAAAACAGAACATAGATCAACCGAACAGAATAGAAACTCAGAAATGAACCCACATACATATGAGCAATTAATCTACAACAAAGGAAGCAAGATTATTCAATGTGAAAATGATAGCCTTTTCCATAATTGGTGCCAGGAAAACTGCAGACACATGCAAAAAATTCACGCTGAACTATTCTTTCACACCATGCACAAAATTAACTCAAAATGAATTGAAGTCTTAAAGATAAGACCCCAAACCCTAAAATTCCTAGAAGTAAACTTAGGTCGTATGCTGTTTGACATCAGTCTTTTTGGATGTGTCTTTGATGTTAGTCTTTTAGGATATGTCTCCTTAGACAACAGAAACAAAAGCAGAAATAAACAACTGGAACTACATCTAACTAAAAATCTTTTGTACAGTGAAGGAAGCTAGCAAAAAAATGAAAAGGTCACCTACTGAATGGGAAAACATATTTGCAAATGATATATCCTACAAAGGGTTAATATCCAAAATATACTAAGAACTCATGCCACTCAACATTAAGAAAAAACAGCTAAAAACAGGCAGTGGTTCTGAATAGTATTATTTCTCAAAGAAGACATACAGATGGCCACCAGGCACATGAAAACATGCTCAACATCACTAATCATCAGGCAAATGCAAATCAAAACAAAACAAAATATCATCTCACACCTACCAGAGAGGCTATTATCAAAAAGAAAACACCCACGGTTGGCAAGGATGTGAAGAAAAAGAAATTCTCATGCACTGTTAGTAGGAATGCAAATTAGAGCAGCCACTACGGAAAACAGTATGGAGATGCCTCAAAAAATTAAGAATAGAACTACCATGTGATCCAGAAATCCCACTCCTGGGTATATATTCAAGAAAACAAAAACCTCAATTTGAAAAGGTACATAAACTTCTGTGTTTATTGCAGCATTATTTACAATAGCTAAGATACAAAAGCAATTCAAGTACTCACTGATAGATGAGTTGATAAAGATGTGACATATATGCATATACACACATATATGCATACACACACAATGGAATATTACTCAGCCATAAAAAGGATGAAATCTTGCCATTCATGGCAACATGGATGGACCTAGAGGGTATTATGCTAAGTGAAATAAGTCAGACAGAGAAAGATAAACACTGTATTATTTCACTTAAATGTGAAATCTATGAAAGAAAACAAGTGAACAGACAAGAGTTTTCAGGTACAAAGAACAAACAGCTGGCTGCCAGAGGGGATGGGGCTGGGGAAAAGATAGAAATAGGTGAGGGAGATTGACAGGTACAAAATTTTAGTTTAAAAATAAGTGAATCACAGGTATAAAATATAGTGTGGAGAACACAGTCAATAACTATGCACTATCTTTGTATGGTGACACATTGTAACTAGAACTTTCACGGTGATTATTCACTGAAATGTATAAAAGCAACAAATATATGCTAAAAGATAAATAAGTACTAGGGGTGCAATATACAGCATGATACGTATAATTAACATTGTTATATGTTACATATGAAAGTTATTAAGAGAGTAAATCTTAATTCTTATCACAAGAAGAAAATGTTTTTCTGTTTTTATTTTTGTATCTATGTGATGATAGATGCTTATTAAACATAATGTGATCATTGTTTTATGATTTATATAAGTCAAATCATGCTGCTGTACACTTTAAACTTATACAGTGGTATGTGTCAATTCTGGGGCTTCTCCGGTGGCTCAGACGGTAAAGAATCTGCCTGCCATGCAGGAGACCTGGGTTCCATCCGGGAGTCAGGAATATTCCTTGGAGAAGGAAATGGCAACCCACTCCAGTATTTCTGCCTGGAAAATCCCATGAACAGAGGAGCCTGGCAGGCCACAGTCTACGGAGTTGCAAAGAGTCAGCCATTATATACAGTGTCAATTAAATAAATACAACTGGAAGAAAATGCATAATAAATAAAAGTCTTAGAAAATGTTAATCGCTCAGTCATGTCTGACTCTTTGTGACCCCACGGACTGTAGCCCACCAGGCTCCTCTGTCCATGGAATTCTCCAGGAAAGAATGCTGGAGTTGGTTGCTACTCCCTTCTCCAGAGGATCTTCCTGACCCAGGGATCAAACACAGGTCTCCTGCATTGCAGGCAGACTCTTTACAGTCTGAACCACCAAGAAGTGAAGTGAAAATATTAGTCACAGTCGTGTCCAACTCTTTGCAACCCCCATGGACTATAGCCCACTGGGCTCCTCTGTCTACGGAATTCTCCAGCCAAGAATACTGGAGTGGGTTGCCATGCCCTCCTCTAGGGGATCTTCCCAACCCAGAGATGGATCCCAGGTCTCCAGCACTGCACTCTTTACAGTCTGAAGAAACTATAACGTTTATGAGAATGACTGAGATTCTAAGCAATACACAGCATTCCATAAGCCAAAATAGGGGGAGAGCCTCATGGACCACCTATTCTATATCTGAAATAGGGATTCCTATGTAGAGAGAAAATGAGTCATAAAAAATGATGTTTGCCTCAAATTCTTTTCTTGCATATTAATTTATAAAAAGTGTTACTATTAAAATTTAGAAATGAGATTTCTTAAACATAGCCAATAATAAATAAATATCTATCTTCAAATAATTTTTCAAGTTTTTAAGCAACCACTAAGTTATGGTATTCTCTAAATTCCTTTATGAGAGGTAAAATACATACTTTGTATTTGAAACTATAAACTCACTTTTTGTTACATTTGTGGTATTTAAAGCAGAAAATTTCAAATTGCAATTTCAAATTGCATCTAAAAACAAAGAGAATCTATTGAAAACCTAATAAGCCCTAAGAAGGAGTTACATTAGCATTACAAAATAGGGCCTTGTTATCAATTCTACTGATTATTAATAACACAAATGGAGCAATGTTCTAACTGAAGTAACAGTCTGAAGAAACTATAACGTTTATGAGAATGACTGAGATTCTAAGCAATACACAGCATTCCATAAGCCAAAATAGGGGGAGAGCCTCATGGACCACCTATTCTATATCTGAAATAGGGATTCCTATGTAGAGAGAAAATGAGTCATAAAAAATTATGTTTGCCTCAAATTCTTTTCTTGCATATTAATTTATAAAAAGTGTTACTATTAAAATTTAGAAATGAGATTTCTTAAACATAGCCAATAATAAATAAATATCTATCTTCAAATAATTTTTCAAGTTTTTAAGCAACCACTAAGTTATGGTATTCTCTAAATTCCTTTATGAGAGGTAAAATACATACTTTGTATTTGAAACTATAAACTCACTTTTTGTTACATTTGTGGTATTTAAAGCAGAAAATTTCAAATTGCAATTTCAAATTGCATCTAAAAACAAAGAGAATCTATTGAAAACCTAATAAGCCCTAAGAAGGAGTTACATTAGCATTACAAAATAGGGCCTTGTTATCAATTCTACTGATTATTAATAACACAAATGGAGCAATGTTCTAACTGAAGTTTAATTTGAAGAGAAAACAGAAAATTTTTAAGGCTTCTTTATTTGTTTGCAGTGAATTTCCTAATGTGAAATTTGAAAGAATGAGAGGAATATTTTATTGCTGGAAACTAATTTTCATTAGAAATATAGCCTTTTTGAAAGAACAATCTAGGAAAATAATTGGGGCAAATAAAAGTATGTGGGGGATACACATGAACAAGTTTTCAAATGAATGTAGCTAGAACTAAGTCCAGATTACTCTCATATTGAAAACATAATGTCCTTTGAAACCTCTGAATGCCTTTTGGCATGAAGCACAAGGACCACAGCTGGGGCTTTTCGCTTGTGATTGATATATTTAATGAAGCCATTCTCATGTATTGTTAGTTGCCCCTTTTAAAACAAAAGCGTTTTTCCTGAATAGTTTGATTAGCTTTTTGATATTTTTCAGCTTCTTCAATCATTTTCCAGGCAGTATCAATCAAGCAGAAAGTTAGCATTACTGAAGTATTAGATGCTAACCTTCCATAGCCTCACCCTGAACTAGGAAGAGAGCATTTTTTATTCTCATTCTAAGATTCACTAGCTTCACTTGAGAGAAAGCTAACCTAGAATGAAAAGAATCCTGCCTTCTCTAAAGCAGGCTGTTGCACCCGGGGAAGCTTTTATGCCCCTTGTGGTTGAAGGCGCTTTTAATCCACTGTGGAAGCAGCTTGAGTTACTGAAGATGACTGTGGACCTTAGCTATTGTTAAGGCCTGTTCGGGTCTATTCCTCAAAGTCTAGAGCAGTCTAAAGAACATGGAGTCTGGCTTCTTTTCTTTGATAAGAGTATATTTCTATTACATAAAACACATCTTTATGTACTGAAAGAAGGATTTCCTCTATACGTATGTCTCATTAATCTCTATACCTTGTCCCCAAAAGGTCCTCTTTCTACATAGAAGGGGAGGAAGCAGTAAATTATCTTTTTTTAATGATAACTTTTATCAATTTGCATATTGGAAACTAATAAACAATATACCTTTGGGTATTAAAATACTTTATATCTCTAGCTGGAAATACGATACAGCCTACTATATTTTCCGGAGTGGAGCCACTTAGCCTGAAGGTAATACATACTTTTTTTTTTCATTTCTTTCTGATAAGAAGCAGTCAGTTCTCTTTGATTTATAGTTCTCATAAATAAGGTAATTCATTTCATGATTAATTTTAGTTCTAAACCATTTGCATATTGAATAAGAGATTCAGAAATGCCTATGAGAAAATAACTATGTACCTTTGTTTACATTTAATAATCAACATGATTTATGCATCCAATGCATATCTTTTTTTATCATAGCTCTCACTTTAAATGAATCTCATGGAAATATATTGGCCATTTTATATTACCTTTTTATATTTTAAATTTAAAGGCAATATAGAGCTTATGCTCCACTTCAAGACCCTACTTCCTACTTCAGCCACTCTAAGGTGAACTAGATTTACCAAGACTTTGCTGCTGCTGCTGCTAAGTCGCTTCAGTCGTGTCCAACTCTGTGCGACCCCACAGATGGCAGCCCACTGGGCTCCATCATCCCTGGGATTCTCCAGGCAAGAACACTGGAGTGGGTTGCCATTTCCTTCTCCAATGCATGAAAGTGAAAAGTGAAAGTGAAGTCGCTCAGTCGTGTCTGACTCAGCGACCCCATGGACTGCAGCCTACCAGGCTCCTCCATCCATGGGAGTTTCCAGGCAAGAGTACTGGAGTGGGATGCCATTGCCTTCTCCCTACCAAGACTTTACTTTTGCTTAAATGCAATTTCCCTGATAGCTAAGTTGTTAAAGAATCTGCCTGCAATGCAGGAGACCCCAGCTCAATTCCTGGGTCGTGAAGATCCTCTGAAGAAGGGATGGGCTACCCACTCCAGTATTCTGGCCTGGAGTATTCCATGGACTGTAATAGTCCATGGGCTCACAAAAAGTCGGACACAACTGAACGACTTTCACTTTCAACCTCACTCTGCTCTTGGATCTATTTCCTGTACCTTTGTAACTTCTGATGTCTATAGGAAATTATTGGTAATTATTCCCAAACAACCCAAACTTCAGGATACTAACACCCTTGAAGCTATCCTAGGCTAATGATGCGAACTGGACAGTGCGTAAAATGCCTCCCTCTTTGTCCCAGGGGAAGGAAGACCTGAAGGCACTGTCATACCAGCATCAACCGCCTATTCGGGCAACTAACACAGTATTACATTATACTGGTTTTTCCTCCTCTCATGGTAGGAAAGGAGGAGACCCAAAACATCTCGAGGTATTGTTCCCTGAGATAACGTTCACAAATAAACCTTTGTCTTAGGCGTGTATGCCTTTGAGTGTTTTCCTAACCACTTAGGATATTGCTTTTGAGATTCATTTCCATCTGTGAGTTTTATGTTGAATGTTGTACAGACATACAATGTTTATCATTAAGCAGTTGAAGAACATTTAGGTTATTTTCAGATTTTGGCAGATAAGAATAAAACAATTACAAACTTTTGTATGTGGGCATTAGTGTAAACATATGTTTTAATTTTTTTGCATCTAGTAGATGCCTTATTAGAATTCTAGTCACTTTACTTACTTGCCAACACTTGTTGCTGTCAGGTGTTTCTCCATTCGTTTCTTTTTTTGCTCATCTGATTGGATTGTTGCAGTATTTCACTGTGGCTTTAATTAGCTTAGTGACTGATGATAGTGCCCATCTTTACATGGGCCTATTTTACATACATATCTTTCCTGTAGCAAATCATTTTTTCATGTATTTCACCCATATTTACTGAATTGTTTCCTTTTTAGTAATTTTTGAGGTTTCTTTGTATATTCTGCTTGTTGGTACTTTATAAAATGTGTTTTTCAAATGTTTTCTCTGAGACTATGGTTTGCCTTTTCTTATTTTTTTTTAATGCTGTTGTGCAAAGTGCAGAAGGTTATATATGTGCCCTACCTAAAAAAATAATTGTGTGCCTCGATATCATACAGATTTTCTCCTTTGCTTTCTTCTAGAAAGAAGTTTTAAATTTAACCTTTACTTTCATATTATTTTCTTGTACATGGATGTGCAAATGGTTCAGTACGACTAAATCATGAAGAAAATATTTCTCTGCTGAATTACATTTCCAACTCTGTCAAAACTATTTGCTCATAGTCATGTGAGTCTACTTGTGCATTTTTATTCTGCTCTATTATTATGTGACTGTTNTACTTTCATATTATTTTCTTATACATGGATGTGCAAATGGTTCAGTACGACTAAATCATGAAGAAAATATTTCTCTGCTGAATTACATTTCCAACTCTGTCAAAACTATTTGCTCATAGTCATGTGAGTCTACTTGTGCATTTTTATTCTGCTCTATTATTATGTGACTGTTATTTCACCAATACCCTACTATCTCATTACTGTAGCTTTAAAAAATATCTTGAAATCTGGTAATGTGAATGTCCCAACTTTGTTTTCATTTTTCAAAATTGTTTTGGCAATTTGTCATCATCTGCTTTTCCATGTAAGTTTAGAATCAGCCTATAGATTTCCCCAAAGATACAATCAGGCATCCCTGGTGGCTCAGTAGTAAAGAATCCTCCTGCCAATGCAAGAGATGTGGATTTGATTCCTGGGTCGGGAAGATCCCCTGGAGAAGGGAATGGAGACCCACTTCAGTATTTTGGCCTGGGAAATCCCATGGACAGAGGAACTTGGTGGGCTACAGACCATGGGGTTGCAAAAGAGTTAGACGTGACCTAGTGACTAAGTAACAACAACAAGAAAGATATAATCAGCTTACAGGGTTTTCTTTGACATTATATAAAATCTACACATCAATTTCAGAAGAACTTACATTTTGACAATATTTGAGTCTTCCAATTAGTGAACATACTATATCTCTCCATTCACTTAGGTCTTCTTTGATATGTATCAGCAATGTGGTGTATGTTTTATTATTCAAATTGTGCCCATTTTTAAGATTTATCCATATTTCATATTTTAGTGGCATTATAAAGGGTATTCTTTTTTAAATTTCAGTATCTATTTTTATTGATGGTATATTTAAAGACACTGGTTTTAGTATGCTTTGTTTTCTGTAACCAACTAACCTCACTTATTTTAATATGTTCTTTGAGTTTGACTTCCCTGGTGGCTCAGAGGGTAAAGCCTCTGTCTACAATGCGGGAGACCCGGGTTCGAGCCCTGGGTTGGGAAGATTCCCTGGAGAAGGAAATGGCAATCCACTCCAGTACTACTGCCTGGAAAATCCCATGGACAGAGGAGCCTGGCAGGCTGCAGTCTATGGGGTCGCAAAGAGTCGGACACGACTGAGCGACTTCCCTTCCCTTGAGTTTCTTTATGTAAACAATCATGGCCTCTATGAATAAAAATTGCTTTCTTCCTTTCCAATCTATATGTCTTATATTTCTTTTCTTTGTCTTATTGCACCAGTGCACATACTCTGAGACAGGAGTAGTGTGAGTAGAAATTATTTTTTTGAACCTAACCATAGAGGGAAACCATTTAGTCCTTAACAGCAAAGTATGATGTTAGCTCTAGTTATTCATATCTACGCTTTATTCATGAGGTAGTTTTAGTCATAGTTTGTGGAGCAATTTTGTCACAAATTGCTGAACTTTGTAATGTTTTTTTGATATTTAGTAAATAGATAAATTTTCCTCTTTTAAAATATTGGTTTGAATGAATTACTGTATCTGTCAAGGTTCTTTAGAGAAATAGAACCAGTGGAGGTGGAGATACAGATACAGGTAAAGATATGGCTAGAGACCGAGAGAGCAGTTTATTCACAAATTATCTATTAAGAAACTGGCTTACTCACTCACATCTATGCAGCTTTAAAAAGCCCCACAATCTTCTGTCTGCAAACTGGAGACCCAGGAAAGTCAGCTGTGGCTCACTCTGAATCAGACAGCCTGAGAACCAGGGCAGCTATGCTGTTTAATCCTTAGGGCACAAGGCAGAAACAGACTGATACTACAGCTTAGCAGTTAAAATGAGAGAATGCGTTCTCCCTTTCTCTACCATTTTGTTCTGTGCAGTCCCTCAACGGATTAAATGAGGTCCAGCCACAATGGGAAGGACAATCTGCTTTACTCAGCCTGCTAAATGATAATCTCCTTTGGAATACATCTCACTTGCTCATGATATATGATCCTGCTTACACGTTCTGAATTCAGTTTGCTAATACTTTCAAGGATTTCTACACTTATGTTCACGAGGGATATTGATCTGTAATTTTCTTTTCTCATAATATCATCTATTTTTGGTATCACTGTAATATTGTCCTTAAGCACAGAAATTGGGAGATATACCTTCTTTCATTTTCTGGAAGTTTTTTCCTTAAAAATTGATATTCCTTCCCCAATATTTTATAAAATTCATTAATAAAGGCATATGAATCATAAGTTTTCCTTTGGGGAAAGTTTTAACTATAAACACAATTTCTTAGATTTAGGACTATTTGAGCTCGATTTTTTCTTGAGTAAGCTTTGGTAATCTGTGGCTATTTACATTATTTTTCTTCTGTTTGTCATCAAACTTATTAACGTAAACCACTAAGTTTTAGAATGTTTTGTTTTACATGAACAGCTAATCAATACTGTCATTCATTTATTCATTTGTTAATTCATGAATGCATCTTTTGATATAGAAAAAATGTCAATAATATTTTTTAGGTTTAGTCATTTGCTTTGAATATGATGGTATAACCAAACTGTAGGAAATCAGAAGCTCACATAGAAGAAATTTGTGCTAAAATATTTAGAGCTTAGTCTGATAAGCACTATCTTGTAGTTTTATTAGGCATTTGCTATGAAAGAGAAAGAACTTTCTACTTTTATACTAAGTGCTACTTAGTGTATGATGTTGTGTAGCACTTCTATGTACTATTATGTAAGTAAGTGAAAGTGAAGTCGCTCAGTCGTGTCCGACTCTTTGCGACTCCGTGGACTGTAACCTACCAGGCTCCTCTGTCCATGGAATTCTCCAGGCAAGCATACTGCAGTGGGTACTACTTAGTGTATTGTGTTGTGTAGCACTGCCTATGGACTATTATGTAAGGAAGTAGCATGCTTCAAACCGGAAGAACATATTTCAAAATTTTATTTATTTATTTTTTTTTCTACAATGGACTGGCCTCAATTTTATTTATTTATTTTTTTTTAAATTTTTTTTTTAATTTTATTTTTACTTTATTTTACTTTACAATACCGTATTGGTTTTAAACTATAAATATATGAAATGCATAAACTTCCTCAACAGACCTAATTGCTTTCTCTGGTTTATTCTGCTCTGGCTACACTACTCTTTACTAGTTTCTCCCATGCCTTGTGTCTTCCCACCGTGGAGTCTTTGCAACCACAGATTCCTTTACCTGAAAAATCTCATTTAGACTAATCCTTAAATGTCAGCTTCTTAGAAAGGCTTTCCTTAGCCACCTATTAAAATTATGCTTCTCTCTCCTTTCTCACAGCATTATATGACAGTATGCCATTTACAGGCGACTCTTGAACAATCACTTTGAACTACATGGGTCCACTTGCATAGACCTTTTAAAACAAAAACGTACAGTCTGTAGTTGGTTGAATGCAGTGATGTGGGACAGCAGGTACTGAAGGCCAACTATTAATATAAAGCTATTCATGGATTTTCAACTCAGTGTGGAACTGGTGCTCCCAACACCTGCAGTGATCCAAGGTCAATTGTATTTGTTTGTTTTCTGCCCTGTATCCTCCTTTTAGCATAAAAGCTCCATGAAAGGAGGGACTTTATATTTTTTCATAGCTTTGTTTTGCTTACTGTTTTATCTACAGTGGCTAGATCAGCCACTTAGTACATCACAGGCATGCAACAAATATTATGGAACAAAGAAATGAAGAAATGTCCATTATTTTAGGAGGTATAATTTTTATAACAAGTAGAATACTCATTCATAGTCAAAATATCTAGCTTTGATTTTACGAATGCTTACTACTAAATTTGAACACATAATTTTTGTTTTTATTTTATTAATCTATTAATTTAAATGTCATCATGTACACTGACTTCTTTTCCTTGAAACGTCCAAGGGTTTCAGTCCTCACTAATCACTTTTTCTTTCATTACTAGTAAAATTGTTGTTCAGTATTCCATATACTTCTATACTTATTATACTAAACAGTAATTTGAAATTTATTTAACCTTTTTATATTTGTCTTTTCTCCAGAGTACAATGAGCAAATTGAGGGGAATTGGCTTTATTTTTTTTTTAAATAGCCAGATTAAGACAATGGGTCAATTTATTTATCCTCAAACCATCATTGATAAAGACACGTCAGATGTCTTAATGGAATCTGACTCTCTGTGGCTGTGGATTGAAGGCTCTCCTTTTTTTTTTACTGTAAAGGAGCACGTAGATGTTTGAAAACCTTTCAGTCTGCCTTTTGCCACAGTTCCATGTAATTCACCTAAATCCCATGGACAGAGGAGCCTGGTAGACTACAGTCCATGGGGTCACAAAGAGTTGGACATGACTGAGTGACTTCACTTCACTTCACTTCACCATGTGCTTAGTTAGCCAGTGGTGTCCGATTCTTTGTGACCCTGTGGACTGCAGCCAGCCAGGCTCCTCTGTCCATGGGGATTCTCCAGGCAAGAAAGCTGGAGTGGGTTTCCATGCCCACCTCAGTTTATCTAATACTAAGAGGCAAAAAGTCAAGTAGTATGTCTATCAGTTCAGTTCAGTTCAGTCGCTCAGTCGTGTCCGACTCTTTGTGACCCCATGAATCGCAGCACGCCAGGCCTCCCTGTTCATCACCATCTCCCGGAGTTCACTCAGACTCACGTCCATCGAGTCCGTGATGCCATCCAGCCATCTCATCCTCGGTCGTCCCCTTCTCCTCCTGCCCCCAATCCCTCCCAGCATCAGAGTCTTTCCCAATGAGTCAACTCTTCACATGAGGTGGCCAAAGTACTGAAGTTTCAGCTTTAGCATCATTCCTTCCAAAGAAATCCCAGGGCTGATCTCCTTCAGAATGGACTGGTTGGATCC